>CM073604.1:7216500-7656500 GCA_037074985.1 Solanum bulbocastanum
TGCATATAAGCTATGACATGAGCTTTCATTCATCCAAGCTTAGCTCTTTGGAGAATGCTAAAGAATCGCCCCAAACGTAAGCAATTTCTCACTCAAACATGCCCTCGATTGGCATGGAGAGCCAATGGTCTGTTAGTTGACAAATCACACTAACAGATTTTACAAAATAGGCAGACATAGATGGCATTTCAGCAATGAATATAGGTTTAAAAAAAAAAACAGAAGATAGAAACTCTAAAATCAATGTAACTAAACACGATATTTTCATATCACATTCTGGATATATAAGGATACATGAATTGTATCTCGAGTTATGGATGTCTAATAAAGAAGGCAATCAGAAAGAAATCAACTGCCATACACCTGGATTACAAAGTCAAATAAGAATAACAATAACTAGAAGCACATATTTCATATGAACTCAACTTAGTAAAATAGTTATAGTATACTCACATTCTCTATATATGAACTTAATGCCTAAATTCAATCACAAGAATAGAAACTAAACACCACATTATATATATAATAAATCTGACTATAAAATTAGGTAGAAACAAATAGCAGCTAGATCGAAATGGCTTAAAACAACAGTTTTACATAGAGGTTGAGCTAAATAAAGTTAAAATAGGCTACTGGGAACACACAAATCAGGAATATTATACTAAGACCATGAACATAATTCCTAAACTACAACTAATACCCAAATAGATTCCTAAAGAACATAAACAAACTAAAAGGAGAAAACGACAAAAAGAGAAGAAGGTTACTTGGTTTTGGGCAGCGAACCATAAAACGAGTTCAATGGAGACGATTCTACCTCTTCAACTCGAACAGCCACAAACCTTTAAACTATTGAAATGAGAATTCCCAAACCTTATAGGGGTACTCTCAGGTATCAAAAAGTCTCCCCTTTTGAACAGTGAAAGGGGTGGGTTTATATAGATAAACTTCTGGGAGGAATTTGGAGATGGAAATCGATGTGGGAGCACTCACAACTCAAAATTCTTAACGGATAAGGTCGAGGAAGCTGGAATTTGTACGAATTGTACCATTTTTGAATGAAATTGAAAAAGAAAACGAAAAGGAAAATTGGAATATTTCCGTTAAGGGAATTTCCTGGAAGCTTCAAATAGTACCAAGGTCCGTGCCTTGCACACAACGATGTACGAATTCGAGGGAGATAAGAGGAAATTTGAGGGAGAGAGGCAGTAACGCAAGAGAGATTAAGGTTCAAGCTGCGTTTTATTGGGTTGAGTGTTGTTGGAGTTGCTGTGTGTGCAGAGAGAAGAAGAAGGGTATAAGAGGAGTTTTTCGTTAAAATCATCCCTCAACTATAACTCAAATCTAATGTACATCTTTATATTATTTAAATGAGAAAAAAACATCCTTATACTATCCAAAAAATAACATGAATCATCCTTCAATATATTTTTGTTAAGAAACTGATAGAATAAAAAAAAAAATATTTTAATTTGTTCATGTCTTGGCCAGGACGAGAAGATCAAAGTTACCTTAAAAGAATAAGGATATGGATTAAAATGAATCTTCCATTCTCAGGATTTAAATTTTGAGTGTTCTTAGTTTATATGTTTTTTGCATCACCAAGTAAATTGACTTGCAACAATACTAAGTTTTGAAATATTTATACAGTAGGTTCCGATGGTTAGAAAGACTATGCAAAAAAAGTTATTTTAAAAATATTACGTCCAACTATTTAGAGATTTTCCTTAATAAAATATTTAGGGCGTATGTACTATCTATACAATGCAATTCACATTTTATACAATGTACATAAATGCTGAAAATTTAGTGAAATTACATAGGCATTATTTAGTCATGAAAATAAAAAAAATAATTACTTTATTTGAAATTTTGGAAGTTGGAATAGTATTTGACCATACTATTACAAAGAATATTTAGAATTTAAATATATTTTGTCTGAATATGATTTAAACCCTCAATTTCTAAAAAAAAAAAAAATAGACAGAAGGATGAATCTTGCAACTTTTTGGATAGTTCAAGGATGTTTTTTGTTCTCTTATATAACATAAGGATGTACTTTAGGTTTAGGTCATACTTCAGGGATGATTTTAGCCAAAAATTCGGTATAAGAGTGTGTTGGGTCTTTTATTGTAAAAGTAGTTTAGCTCGATGGCCTTGTGCCGAAATTGGGTCTTTTTGGGCTTAACAAGTTGAGGGTCCAATTAGATATCAAAGGGAATAGGTTCCTCGGTCTTGAAAATGATAAAATTTGGAACGAAATAAATTGTGCATCTAATCAATTATTGAACTTCTTAATTTTGAAAAATGTGAAATAACTAATTAATTATCAAAAAATAATACTAATTGAATTGCTAATCAAAATTTGATTAATTTAAAGAAAAATAAGATACTAAGCTAAACTTTATTCTTTATGGTAAAAAATATTTTTTCAAGCTTCTATTCAAAGTAATAAGTATATAAAAACTATATATTATAATTATATACAGATCAATATTATAGGGAAAATGACAAAATTGCTTTGAAAATAATTTTGAAAGTATTTTTTTTTTTTTTTTGAAAACAATTATTTCAAATTTTTTGAAATTGAAGAAGCTTGAAAATTAATTAGATTGTGGAAGGTGAAAATTGGGTGTCAACAGTATGTGTTCCCTATAAGCTCTTAACGCTATAATCCTAATAATAGTAATCATTTCCTAGTGTTTTACATGAAAAGTTGGTAAGATATGTATCTCTAAGTGATGGTCCTCCAAATAGGGAATTTCACTCCTCTCCTTGGTCCGGCTACGTGTGTATACTTTACTAACCCTTACCTTTACCTCAGATCAGCATCACATCAATGTATGACTTAGTTTTCACTCTCTCACTAATTGACATTAGACTATTAGATAGTATCACACTAAATCTCTATTGTTAATTCTTTTCTTATTAATTACCTCTTTGGTCCGGCAAGTAGCAATGAGATGAGTTCTAACGTTGACCACCGTTAAAAAGACTTCTAGATGAAAGAATTAACAATACATGCATAAACACTATTCAATAATTACTTAACTATTATTCATACGTTGTTAATTGCTCATGGTTCCCACAAACCTATTGGTTGATTTAGCTACTCATGCTTGAAAGAACACAATTCATAATTTGATAATAAGAATTCATGCACTTACGTTTAGAGTAGAAGAAACCCGAAATCTCAAATTGAATTTCAAAGCCATAATCGTATAAAGCGAAATCCAGGAATCAAATTGCTAAAGTTGCAAGTTAATTCCCAAAGAAAATATCAAGAACTAAAAGTAAACAATAATGTCAAACTCCCAAAAATAAGTCCTAAACAAAAAGGAAATAAAATAAGGAAATAAACTTTTGGGACATGGCTTTGATCGACGACTTGACCTATGAACCGTGGGTCAACCTACGATTCGTAGGTCTCCTCCGTTGGTCAACACTTAGACTTTTTCAGCAGAGGCTGGAACCTTCAACTCCCAGTTCATCAACGACGGATGTGCAGGATGGACCGTTGGTGGACCTACAATCTGTGGGTCCTCTTCTGTGGCTCCACACTTAGGAATTTCATCAGGTACTTGAACTTCAACTCTCTGAACACCTTCGACGGATGTGCAGGACAGCCTGTAGGTCGACATACGGTCTGTGGATCACTTCGTAGTTCCACACTTGGTCAGACTTCCCTGAAGCTCCTATCTACGCGTACCCATCGACGGACCGTCACATGATCTATGTTTCGTAGGTCACTTCTGTGGGTGCCCACTTCTGCAGAATTTCAGCTGTCATCTCACTCAACCGTGTCAAAGACTAAAACACACAAAACATTATTTTCAACACAAAATGGCCCTAGACACACATAACTCTTAAGTGAAATGTATCAAAAATATCATAAACTCATGGTATATCAACACCCTCTACTTAAACATGTTGTTTTTCCTGAAGCGACACACTAGCACTTTAAACGACACTTATGTAGAAGCAGACATACAAACTCAAGCAATCACATGGCCATTTCAATCCATTCCATTTTCTCAATGCAAATCTTTTCTCTTAGACACAACAAACCAATCCATATGGATCAAAACATGACATAGATCAACCAACAGACACCACAACATACACCATTCACAATCACCAAGGCATCAATTTTTCGACAATGTAACAAGTGCCCTCACTTCAAAAGAAATCCTTTTTCACTCACAAGACATATGACTTTCAACTTTTAGGATTTGTTCAGCACTCACGCTCAGAAGTGACTTCAAGTACAGTTTGTGTTCAATACCTTAGGCTTGCCCTTATTTTCACTGCTTAGACTCTCCAAACTAGTTGCTAGGATTACTATAGGACTTTGTTAGCTTGTAACGTAGGTTCAGGGTCAAGTGTGGTACATTTGGGTACTTTTTAGTGACTTTCTGCCCTCATTGACATTACATTGGCTTTTCACCTCTTTTCTCAACCTATTTTTGACATCCTTCCATTTTACTTTCTTTCCCTTGACTCTTTTCAAACACATATGTGACTTTTGACTTTGTGGCTCTTATTTTTCACCTTCTTATTTTTCTTTCTTCTTTTTCTTTCAATTTATTTTTCTTTATTTCTTTCATCACTTTTTTCTATCATATTTTTGCTTCTTTTGCCGAAGTTACATCCTCTTCTATCTTTTTTTTTTCTCTCTTAAACACAAACTCTTTTTATACCCTTTTTCTTTCAGTTTCCTTTTTACACATCCACCCTCAACTTAAGTGTTTGCACGAGTTGAGGTGCACAATATCCGATGTCGGACCAGGGCCAAGATAAAGGTAGCTTTTTGGATTAGCCACCCTCAACTTAGGCTTTTGGCCTAAGTGAAGGTGCACATGTCCAAGGAGGGACCAAGGACCAAACAATTATTTTAAGGAAGGTGAGTTAGGTGAATTGAAAGAAATGGTCTATCTTAGGCTGAAACATTTGGATCAAAGGGAACATTGATTTTATTTGGTTGGACCATTTTAGGCTTAAGTGGGCTGATTTGAACAAGGGCCTATGATCACTTCCCAACTTCTAGCCTAGATTATCTTAGCAGGACCAACGGAATAAGTTCTTTATTAGCACATACTATCTGAACATTCAACTTTTCTCACAAACTCTTGGAACATTGTTTCATTATTAGATTATCAGATTACTCAGTTCAAGTTTTAGTTTAAGTCATGAGGTCAAATCGGTTCTTATCATGTCACATTGAGATCCAACGCATTCAACTTATCAAGCCTACAAACCTAGCACGTGTCATCATTTTTGGACATGGATTATTTTTTTCATGCTTTTTATGCCATCATGCTTTCATTTTTGTACTTACTCCTACACATACATTCCTAAACATGTCGGTTCAACAGAAATTAAAACAGTCTCTTGGGGGAAATGAACAAAGGCAAGAAAACCCCAAGAGAGGATTATGAGTTGGGTTACTCAGACTTCACCATATCACTCATAATCCATTTACCCTACCCCCAAAAAAATAAAGTACAATTGTCCCCAATGCACAAAAAGTAAAAAGCAAAGGATCGGGTGAAGCAAATCTATGGCGCATATGCGCCGAAGACCACTCAAGAAGCAGGTGGGTCTGGTTTCCCAGAGCCCACTGGATCAACATTCGAAACGCCCTCAGTAGTGCTCCTATCTACTACCCCAGCACTCTCAGTAGTGCTCACATCAACTTTTTCAGCACCATCAGTTGTGCTCACACTGACAGATGGGCAAATACCTATCTCCCTGGCTTGTTGCTGTCTAAGCTCCTTATCAATTATGGATGCCCTCCAAGCCACCTTAGTCTGCTGGCGCTCCTTCTTACTCAATCTCTCTACCTCAGTATCATCAGAAGTACGACCAGAGCAGGGGCGCTTCCCAACAGCATAGAAAGAATCTAGTGGCACATATCATTACTGAATAGGGAACTCATCACCACATCATCAATCGATGACATAGAGGCAAACTCTGGCTCAGTCTTTGGGGGAGTGAGAAGTACAACGACATCAACACATTGGCTCTCTAACTCCTTATTGAGGGTGGTCACTTCAACGGTCTGGGCCAGCTTATCCAGGACTCGCAACTCAAAGGCATCCAGGCGCTTATGAATGGCATAGACCTTCTGGTCTATTATATGCTCCATCATTTGCTTAACCCTTGCCTTGAACTCCGCTATAGCATGTTGCATCCATGGCCTCATATGCTGAAGTAGAGCGGCCATCTGTTCCTCTAGCTTGTGGACTCTGGTAAGAGGGATGGCGGTGGAACCTGAAGAGTGTGTGGCTCTGGATGAGCTAGGGGCTTAACTGGCGGCCGGAGATGAAAGAGTCTGGGCATCTGTTGTAGTGGTTGGAGGGGAAAGGTCATCAACTTGCATCCGCTCCACATCTGCTATGAGATCATCTCCCAATTGTGGCACCTCAACTTGTGGCTCCCTGCGAGGTGCATCTACATTGGCCTTATCTCTAATCAAGCTGATATCCAGAGTCTTGGTTGCCTGAAGCAACCAATCATAGTGCTAGACTGGTACAGTAGCATCCCTACAAAGCTGGAAGATGAGGCATGGGAATGGCAAGGTAGTGGTGACCTTGAAGGCCCTCTTATAAATCACCGCAATCAGGATGCAGAAAAAATAAATCTCCATACTAGCAACCAAAGCTGCAACTATCATTGCTCAGTCCAATGTGACCATTGTCTGCCTAAGTGGGGGACACACGATTCCGTATAGCTACCAGAAGAATTTAGAGGCAAAAGTCAAGGTCGCTTTCTTGATACCCAAGCTCAAGGTCTGGACCCACTCGGTGCACTCTCCATCAATAGCAATATATCAGGCCATCCTTCTCGCAAGAGACTCTCTCTGCTCGACATTTCTCTGACATGCTCCGCTCTAAATAATGCCCATTCGATAGTCGAACTCCGCTGTATTGATAGGCAGTGTGTCATCTGGGCCATAGATGAACCTGAGGATGGTGGTCTCAGAGATGTTAACAGTGAACCCCCGGATGAGTGTGGCCTCGAGTGGAGGTTAAGCGGTAGGCTTGGCCTGCTTAGAGATGGTACCTCTGATGGTAGCCGCATAGGAAGCATAGAACTCCCAAATTGTCTCCTTGCTATAAGATCCTAGGCTACGGGCCATCCACTCACACATGTGACTCTTGAAGAGATCGTGGATAACTGGCACAGTGTGGAGGCTTCCTGTGAGAACTCGGCGCTCCTCGGTGACTAGTTGAGCTATCTTAGCGTTCTTATTCAGCATGCAGACATCTTTGTATATCTGATATTGGCCCTCCACACACCATTGATTAGGCTCCTCAACAACTAGTGCAGGCTCGAAACTGGGGGGCACAGGGATGTCACCCGCACTATCAGCCTCAGAAAACGAGGCAGTGATGCAATTAGAACTGGAGCCAAAGGCAAATGCAGACTCAGATCCAGCCACCTGGGGGACAGTGACCACGTCGGTACTCACCTGCCAAGCTCAATTTCGTGTTGTGCGTGGGGTAGTGGGGGATGTTCTGATAGAAGGTGGAACGTACTCCACATCCTCATCCTCATCGATCAACTTGAAGGATGGAGCAACTGATTTTGACTTTCTCTTTGCATCGTAAGTCGGAGCTTGCTTGGGGCCATGTTATATGTGGGAGCTTAGTTAGTACCAATAAAAGACAATAAAACACTTGAAGGAATTTTAGAATAAGAAATGAACCAAAACAAAAAAGTAAAAAAAAAAATTAGGCAGTAGCTGAATTATCGACCCACGGTGGGTACCTACGGTCCGTAGGTCCCCTCCGTAGGTCAGAGTACCCAAAATTGGGTCTCTGATGTGGAACCACGAATGTACAAAATGGTTTGTCGATGGAACGATGGACCCTAGTCCACACCGTGGTTCAACACTTGCTGAAAACTCTATGTGCTTCTGGCTCACGAACCCAACCTATGATCCGTAGAATGACCTACGTTCCGTAGACGGGGTCTCATGGGTCAGTTCTGTGCTAGATTTCAGATAGTTTAATTTTATGCCATTTCTTTCAACAATTACAAACACATTAGGCCTATACATGCATTTCAACATGTAATTTGGTAGTTCATCATCCTTAGGGTCACGTTTGACACAATTTTAATAGGTTAGCAAACTGAAACCTAAGAAACCTAAGTCACAACTTCCAATTAGGCCTATTACTTGAGTGATTTGGTTAAAATGAACAACATATTCACATTCTATAGTCCCAAGGGTGTTTCTAACTATTGTTTAACATGCAATTAATAAATAAACAACCCAAGTTCAAGATCCACTTCGTGACTTCATGATTTAAATAATGAACAATGAAATTCAAAACTAGGGGGAAGTCGCTTTACCTTACAAGTAATCGAAGTGGGTGAGTGTGTTATTGCAATGAACTCCTTAGACCTTTTCTAGCCCTTTTGACACCGAACCCAGACTTGTGGAATCGTTGGGGACTGGAGATGAGGGATTTAGAAGAGAAAATGCTGATTTAGGAATTAGGGATGTGAATGAGGACTTGATATGTGGGATATTGTGATTAAATGGAGTGATTGTGGGAGAGAAAGGGTTTAAAAATGGTTGGGAGGGAGTTTTGAATGTAGGGAATGAATTAAAAATGAAAGGTTTTATTTTATAAGGTGTTCGGGTCGGGTTGGGTAAACCCTAGTTTTTGGACTCACGAGACCCCGTTGACAATCCGTGGGTCGACCTACGGACCGTAGGTCTGGTCCGTAGGTCACTTTGACACTATGAATTTTTAGAAAACTTACTTAGGGTCTATGGACGTCATTCACGGTCCGTGGAAGGACCCACGAACCGTTGTTGGGGTCTGTAAACCATTGTACAGTTGTTTTTCTGCATATTTTACCTTTCACCACTGTATATGTAACAATCATTAGGACTTTCTTTTTACATTTTTTGAACACTTTTTAGACAAAGACCCTATTCTATATCTAGCCAACACTAATACTAAAATAAAACACCTATCTAAAGGGATACAAAAATCAAAATACATGAAGAAAACTCCTATAACGAAAATCAAAACCTATAGTTGGCTAGATTGTACATCTTGGGTTGCCTCCCAAACAATGCTTGATTTAACGTCACGGCATGACGCAGGTCCCTTGATTACTCAGACTTCATCAAGATAGTAGGCCTCGATCACTTCTTGTACACTCTCTAATTTCCCCACGTAGACTTTGATCATTTGCCCATTCACCTTGGACTTTGTTCCCTCCTTGTTCTCGAGCTCGACCGCTCCATGTGGAAATACTTGAGTGCCTTGGAATGGCCCGGTCCACTTGGACTTGAGCTTTCTAGGAAACAATCGCAACCTTAAGTTGAATAGGAGCACCAGATCACCACAACAAATTCTCGCTTTTTAATCTTTTGGTCATGATGCCTTCATCTTCTCCTTATACAAGGCTGAAATTTCATAAGCTTTTAGGCGAAAATCATCAGGCTCATTCATGTCATTCACTCTTTGACTCGATGTGGCACCCCAATCCAAATTCAACTTCTTTAGCACCCACATGGCCTTATGCTCTAGCTTTACTAGTAGATGGCATGACTTCCCATATACAAGTTGGTAGGGGGACATACCTATGGGAGTCTTGAATGTAGTGTAATAGGCCCATAGATCATCATCAAGCCTCCTTGAACAATCCGTTCTATTGGCGTCAGAGTCTTTGCAAGAATTTGCTTTATCTCTCTATTTGAAACTTCAACTTGCCCACTAGACTGTGGATGGTAAGGAGAGGCTACATTGTGACAGACTCCATATTTCTCTAGCAATGCCTTGAACAACTTATTACAAAAGGGGGAACCTCCATCGCTGATAATCTCCCTAGGTGTACCAAATCTGGAGAAGATATTTTTTTTAGGAGTGCGGTGACACTCTTATCCTCATTGTTTGAAAGTTCAATTACTTCCACCTATTTTTACACATAATCAACTGCAACAAGAATATACTTTATCCCATGTGAACTCACAAATGGACCTATAAAGTCAAGGCTCCAAAATATCAAACAACTCAATCACCAATATCAAATTCATAGGTAGATCTTGCCTCTTTGAAATTTCTCCTTCTCTTTGGCAACGGTCAAAACACTTGGCGAAATCATAAGCATCTTGTCTTGGTGAATGGTAGGCCAGTAATACCTCCACTGCAATATCTCATGTGCAGTCTGAATACCACTATGACGCCCACCAACAGGCAATGAATGACATGCCTCTAGTATACTTATCATCTCAACCTCGAGCACACAACAACAAATAATCCCATCAGTACAAATATGAAAACAAGTACGGCTCATCCCAAAAAATCTTCTTCATATCATGCATACACTTTTTCCTTTGATGGAATGACAAATCCGATGGCACCAAATCACTTGCCAAGTAGTTAGCAAAATCTGTGAACCAAGGAATAAGATCATGAGAAGCAGCCAAAACATGTTCGTCTGGGAATGCAACATTAATTTCAGCCCCATCACCTAGCTTGAGCATAGCTTCCTCCTTTAATATGGACAAATGACCGACAACTTGATTTTCTATCCCCTTTCTATCTTTCACTTGAAAATTGAACTCTTACAGCAACAGTACCCATCTAACCAACCTTTGTTTTCCATTATTTTTAGCCATCAGATACCTCAATTTAGAATGGTCAGTATGCACTATGATCTTAGTACCAAACAAGTAGGATCAAAATTTCTCGAATGCGAAAACAATAGTAAGGAGTTCCTGTTCAGTCACCGTATAGTTCTTTTGAGCCACGTTCAAAGCTTTGCTGGCATAGTAAATAGGATGAAGAATCTTCTCTCGCCTTTGTCCCAACACCACACCAAGCTCCACTCCACTTACATCACACGTCACTTCAAAAGGCTAGCCCTAATCTGGTGAAATAATGATTGGTGCAGAAACTAGCTTTGCTTTCAACACTCCAAATGCAAGAATAATCAAAATCAAACTTGCACTCCTTTTCGAGCAATTTGCACAATGGGTGTGCAATTTTGGAGAAATCCTTGATAAACCTCCGATTAAAGCCTGAATGCCTAAGAAAACTACTAACACCTTTAACAGAGATAGGTGGTGGAAGCTTTTCTATTACCTCAACTTTAGCTCTATCAACCTCAATACTCTTCTCATAAATATGATGACCCATAACTATCCCATCTTTCACCATGAAGTGGCACTTTTTCCAATTGAGCACAAGATTGCACTCTTCACACCGTTTCAGTACCTCAGCCAAACGCAGCAAACAACCATGAAACGAGTCACCTACCATAGAAAAATCATCCATAAATACCTCAATAGTGTCCTCTACCATATCTGAAAATATCGACATCATGCAACGCTGGAAGGTCGCTGGAGCATTACACAACCCAAATAGTCTTCTCTTGGCCTTTTCGGAGCAATAAAGATTTGATTTTTTCCCGAATAACCATCAAGAAAGCAATACAAACCCTTACCAGCAAGGCGATCCAACATTTGATCCATGAAGGACATAGGGAAGTGATATTTTTCTGTCCAAGCATTCAATTTCCGGTAGTCCATGCATACTTTCCATCCAGTCACTGGCCGTATCGAAACAAGCTCGTTTTTTGCATTAGGAACCACAGTAATCCCACATTTCTTAGGTACACATTGAACAGGATAGACCCAACTACTATCTGCGATGGGGTATATGACTCCAACATCCAACCATTTGATGATTTCCTTTTTCACTACCTCTTGCATAGGCAGATTTAGTCTCCTTTGGTGCTCAATACTAGGCTTTTTGTCCAACATGAGTTGGATTTTATGAGAACAAATGCCAAGAGGAATCCCAATAATGTCCGTAATAGTCCATCTGATAGCCCTTTTAAACCTTTTCAACACAGAAACCAATGCATCAACTTGTACCGCACTCAAATTGGTCGCAATGATGACCGGTAAAGTACCATCTCTCCCCAAGAATATATACCTCAAATGTGATGGTAGAGCCTTAAGCTCCAATTTTGGATCTTTTTCCATAGACGGTTTTGGGGGTGGAGAGTCGCAATTCTTTATATCTAACTCCAATTTTTTTGGTTTGGAACAGAATTCGAACCTATCAAGTGCCACAACTAATTCATCATAGTCTTCAATACCATCACCCTCAAAATTCATCATTATTGTTGCCAGTGCATGAACACTCAACCTCTCTTCAATAGACACATCAGAACCTCGCTCCACAATATGATTCACCACTGATACTGACTTGAGATCACTTTCCTGCTTCATAGACCTACAGATATTGATAGTTAGCTCTTCACTCTTCAATCAAAACTTTATATGCCCTCTCTCCATATCGACCAAGGCACGCCCAGTAGAAAGGAATGGTCTCCCTAGGATGATAGAAACCTCAAAATCAACCTCACAATCAAGTATCATGAAATCCATCGACAAAATGAACGACTCCACTTTCAAGAGGAAATTTTGGAGAACACCAATGGGCTTCTTCACAGTTTTATTAACCATGAGTAGTCACATCGCAGTCAGTTTTGGATCCCCTAAACCCAACTTCTTGTAGATAGACAATGGAATTAGATTAATGCTAGTAGCCAAATCACACAACACCTTCGCAAAATGCAACAACCCAATGGTACAAGGAATAGTGATAGCACCAGGATCCTCTTTCTTCTACACAAGTGTCCTAGTAGTAATAGCACTACAATGTTGCAACCTCTCATCATTCTCAAAGCTAACGACCCTCTTTTTGGTCACCAAATCCTTCATAAACTTTGTACCCATGCATTTTCTCCAAAGCCTCTATCAACGGAACATTGATGGAAAGCTATTTCAACATAGTAATGAACCTGCGGTATTTTCCTTCTCCAGTCTTCTTTACCAACCTTTGTGGGAATGGAGGTGGAGGTCTAGGAATGGGAACAACTTCTTGGGTTATCTTTGCTTCTTTCTCTGTAGCATTCTAGGACTCTCCAGTAACCTCAATCTCATTTTCATCTCTTTCTACTACACTTTCAACCTCAAACAGCCTAGGGGGATCAATGGTTTGTTTACCTCCTTGAGTCATGAGTGCCATACAATGCCCATCATTCTTTGCATTCTACATGGTGTTGCTAGGAAGTGTGCCAGGCTGACGTACGTTCACAGTAGTTAACAACAGATTAAACTGTTGCTCAAGTTGCTTTATCAACACTACATAGGCATCAAATTTTTGACCGATTCTAGACAAGTCATTCCGCATCTCTTTCACATTCTCATCAGTCGTATCAAACCTCTTCATCATCTTCTGCATCATATCCTCAATCCGTGACATACTACCCTCAGCTTCTTTATTGCTAGATTCCCGAATTGCAGGTGTAACACAAGGCCCAACTCTCTCATTTTTGTTTCCATAGTTGTCCCGATTGTAGTTGTTCTCACGATTGTAGTTCCCATCTCGAACATAGTGACCCTCTCGATTGTAGTTACTATAGTTCCGACCTTGGTTTCCTTGACCTTGGCACCAATTATCCTAGTTGGAACCTTGGGTGTTGGCTCGAAAACTCCCCATCTGATCATTCACCAAATAAGAATCCTCCTCATAGTAGCATTCCTCAACTGGTGGTGGTTTAGTTCTAGTTAAGTAGTTTACCGCATTCAAATTTTTTGCACCTCCACTCACATGCTTCAATACCAACCCAAGTTCACGAATGTCATCACTAGATTGATCTAGTGCGGCTTGAACAATGAATGTGTTTCTTCCAGTATTAGCTTTTCTAGTGCTCCATCCCTTATTATTCCGGGAAGTCTTCTCTAATTTCTAAGCGATCTCCTCAAAAGTGCACTCACTATAGGATCCTCCAGCGATAGTATCTAGCACAACCTTTCCATTGTCATCCTGCCCTCTGTAGAAATACTCCTTCAATGACTCGTCATCTATGCGGTGATTCGGAACACTTCTAATGAACGCAGTGAATCTATCGTAAGAACTGCTCACAGATTCTCCAGGTAGTGCAATGAAATAATTCAACTTGTCCTTGTGGTTAAGCTTCTTAGACACTGGGAAATACTTTGCCATTAACCCTTGATGTAATTGGTCCTATGTATGGATTGAATTATATGAAAGCTCAACAAACCACACCGCAGCATCACGGGTTAATGATAGAGGGAAGAATCTCAACCCTATGATATCCATATCCAACTTCGGTCACCCCACATAACTCTTACAGACACTACACAATTTAGCCATGTGACCATGCGGATCTTCCGAAGCTAGCCCAGAGAACAACCCTCTCGCTATAAGTATCTGCATAAGATTATTGGTCACCACATATGTATGCCCTGGAGGTAGAGGAGGAAGAACAATAGGCACTTTCGATTCAACTGTATTGAAGTCAACCCTATAGTTATCACGCAACCTTGGCTCTGGAGGATTATGTATCCTCAATGCATCTCTGATAAGATTTCCACCATGAACCTGAGCTTGCACATTAAAAACCCTAGGATGCTGCAATTGTAATCCATCACCTAGATTCTATCTGATTGGATTGATTGGACCCCTTGATTATTCATTTTTCTCAAAGTTTTGCTCAACTCAGGATCATAGAGGGTTAATGGTTCACCTCAACTCCGTGTATTTGGCATATACTAGAGTAGAAACCTGTAGAAAAAAATAACAAAAGAAAATGTGAAATTAGGAAATAATTGACTAAAGTTCAATAATGTAGTTAAACTTAATCAAAAAGCCTTATTCCCCGAAAGCGGTGCCAAAATTTGATACGCTCAAATTACACCTCCCTAAATAAGTATAACCAGTCGTTGTCAAATAAAGAACCTAACTTTTAGGTTGGAGTCGATCCCACGAGGAATATGGTTCAGACTTATATTTAACTCACGATTAGATTCGTTTAGTCAAACTATTTCCGAGACAAGTAAATAAAAGGGGGGGGGGGGGGCGGTTTGGAAATAAATAACTGAATGTTGTTTAAGTAACAAGTGAGCAAGATTCAAACTTCGAGTTATCAATAAGAGAGAGAAACTAGGGTGTATGTGTTCCCCATAAGCACTTAACGCGGTAATCCTAATAACAGTAATCCTTTCCTAGTGTTTTACATGCAAAGTTGGTAAGATATGTATCCCTAAGTGATTGGTCCTCCAAATAGGGAATTTCACTTCACACCTTAGCCCAACTATGTGTGTATACTTAACTAACCCTTACCTTTACCTCAGATTAGACATCACATCAATGTATGACTTAGTTTTCACCCTCACACCAATTGGCATTAGACTATTAGATAGTATCACACCAAGTCTCTGTTGTTAATGATTTTCTAATTAACTACGTCATTGATCTGACAAGTATCAACGAGGCGAGTTCTAACGTTGGCCACCGTTAAAAAGACTTTTAGGTGAAATAATTAACAATACATGCATAAACACTATTCAAGAATTACTTAATTATTATTCATATATTGTTAATTGATCATGGTTCCCTCAACCCTAGTTGTGTATTTAACTACACATGCTTGAAAGAATAGAATTCATAATTTGATAAAAAGAATTGGTGCACTTACGTTTAGAGTAGAAGAAACCCGAAATCTCAAACTGAATTTTAAAGCCAAAATCGTATAAACTGAAATTCGGGAATCAAATTGCTAAAGTTTCAAGTTAATTCCCAAAGAAAATAACAAGAACTAAAAGTAAACAATAATGTCTAACCCCCAAAAACGAGGTTTACATACCCTATTTTTAGAAAAACATTTCCTAAAAAAAAAAGGAAACCAAATAAGGGAATAAACTTCTGGGACGCGGCTTTGATCGACGACTCGACCTACAGTCCGTAGGTCCCCTCCATTGGTCAACACTTAGACTTTTTCAGTAGAGGCTGGAACCTTCAACTCCCAGTTCATCAACAAAGGATGTGCGGGATGGATCGTAAGTGGACCTACGGTCTGTGGGTCTTCCTCCGTGGTTCCACACTTAGGAATTTCATCAGGTATTCGAACTTCAACTCTCTAAACACCTTCGACGGATCTACAGGTTGGCCCATATGTCAACCTACGGTCCGTGGATCACTTCCTAGTTCCACACTTGGTTAGACTTCCTTATGCTTCTATCTATACCTACCCATTGACGGACCATCACAGGACCTATGGTCCGTAGGTCACTTCTGTGGGTGGCCACTTCTGAAGAATTTCAGTTGTCATCTCACTCAACCATGTCAAAGCCTATTTCCTGCAAACATAATACCCACAACATTATTTTTAACACAAAATGGCCCTAGACACACACAACTCTTAAAGTGAAATATATCAAAAATACTATAAACTCATGGTATATCAATATCTTTGGCTAATTCTTTCTTGCCTTCCTCAACATGGACATTATTACCCATAGATAATCTGCTCAAAGCATCAGCAACAACATTAGCCTCACCTGGGTGATAGAGAATACTTATGTCATAATTGTTTAGTAACTCCAACTACCTCCTCTATCTGAGATTAAGCTCTTTCTAATTAAATACATACTGAAGACTGTTGTGATCGGTGAACACATCTACATAGAGATAGTGACACCATATTTTCAAGGCAAACACTATAGCAGCCAACTCTAGATCATGGGTTGGGTAGTTCTTCTCGTGAATCTTAAGTTTTCTGGAGGCATAAGCTATATATTTTCTATTCCGCATCAATACACAACCCATTCCAACTCTGGACGCATCACAATACATAAAAAAGCTTTGTGTACCCTCCAGTAAGGTCAACACTAGGGCATTAGCAAACCAAGTTTTCAATTCCTAAAAGCTTTTATCACAAGCTTCAGACCATCGAAACTTCGCTATCTTCTGAGTCAACTTTGTAAACGGGGATGAAATAGATGAGAACCCCTCAACAAACCTCTTATAATAACCAGTCAATCCCAAGAAACTTCTAATATCAGGTTGAGGTGTGGATCTGAGCCAGTTCTGCACTACCTCAATATTCTGAGTGTCAACTCGAATCCTTTCACAAGAAACAATGTGGACTAAGAACACCACTAAATCAAGCCAAAACTCACACTTGAAAATTTGGCATATAACTCTTTATCTCGGAGAGTTTGGAGAACTACTCTGAGATGACTAGCATGATCCTTCTCATTCCTCGAATAAAATAGAATGTCATCGAGAAACACGATAAAAAACATATCAAGATATGGTTTAAACACTCTGTTCACAAGGTCCATGAACACTGCAAGAGCATTAGTCAAACCAAAAGACATAACTAGAAAGTCATAATGACTATAACGGGTCTTGAATATTGTCTTTGAGATGTCACTTTCCCTTACTCTCAACAGATGATAGCCAGATCTAAGGTATATCTTAGAAATGCAAGTGTCACCCTGAAGTTGATAAAAAAAATATCATCAATTCTCAAAAAGGATACTTACTCTTTATAGTGACCTTGTTCAATTGACGGTAATCAATACACATCCTAAGAGAACCATCTTTCTTCCTCACAAATAAAATCGGAGTGCCCACAGGTGAGACACTAGGTTGAATAAAACCTTTATCAAGTAGATCTTTCAATTGTTCTTTTAGCTCGTTTCATTCATTTGGAGTCATTCCATATGGCGGAATAGAAATAGGTTAAGTATGAGGAAGAATATCTATACCGCAGTCTATTTCTCTCTCAGGAGGGACTTTGGGAAGATTATCTGTAAAGACCTTTGGAAACTCACTCACAACTTGAACTGATTTAGTGGACGGTGTCTCAACACTAGAGTCATTAACTCGAACTAGGTAATAGATACACCCCTTGGAAACTAACTTTCTGGCCTTAAGGTATGAAATGAATAGACCTTTGGGCTCTGCTAAACTACTTCTCCACTCTATAAGTGGTTCATTAGGAAACTGGAACTTGACTACGAAAGTTCTATAATCAACTAAAGCATAACAAACATGAAGCCAGTCTATACCTAGAATAACATTAAAATACACCATATTTAGCTCAACTAAATCAGCCATGGTGTCCTTGTAACTGCAAAAGACGGTACAATCAGGATAGACTCTTTCTGCTAGAATAGAATCACTAATCTATGTGGAGACACTAAAAGGTTCAAGAAGTTGTTTGGGGAAATTCCCAAATTCATGGCTATATACAGAGTTACAAACGACAAACTCGCATCAGGATCAAGCAACGCATAAACATCACAAGTAACGACTTTAAGCATATTTGTGACAATATTTGGTGAGTTCTCCTGATCCTGGAAACTAGATATAGCATACAAAGGGTTTTCACCCCCGCCTATTCCTGAAGCAGCTCCTCTCTGGTATTTCTTTCTATTGGGGATGCTGAAGAAGATTAGGCTTTATTTCACCCATTTCCCTACCTATTCTTGGGGCACTCCTTAAAAAAGTGACTCATCATTCCACACTTGTAGAAAAGATCCATACTAAAACAACATTCTCCTTGATGGAGCTTACCACACTTACCACATAATCGGTTGCAAGGGAACCTTTGTGCTACACTGCCCTGCAACTGAGACCCTTGAACTTTGAAATTTCGAGAGTTCTGATTTTGGTAATCATTCCTATTCTTTGGTGTATGTGCACTAGTCGACGATGGAGCAGGTCCAGATGACCTCTTCTAAAAAGATGATCGGTTCATGTTCTAGTCTTCTGGTGGCCCGTATCATGACCGGTTGTCTTAGCCCTCTTGCTACATAACTTTTCCTTGTCCTTCAAGTTGTCTTCCTCAACCTATTGCATATGAATCATAAGCCTGGCTATGTCCATGCCTCCTATCGACATAGCCTCCTTACCTTTCTTGCTAAATAAATAAGATAATACATACACAAACAAGCTCATTCTGCTCCTCTCATCAGCCACCATATCCAAAGCATAGCGGGACAGTTGAGTAAACTTGAGGCTATACTCATGCACACTCATGGATTCCTACTTAAGACTAAGAAATTCTCTCACTTTTGCCTCTCTTAGCTCACGGGTGGGGAAAGGAACTCCCCGTGAAGGCACTTCCAAACACTACCCAACTCACAATTGGTGCCTCCTCAACTCTACTCTTCTTCCATTAGTCATACCATATCCTAGCAAACCCTTGAGTTGGTATGTTGATAGTTCCACACGCTCAACATCAACAACATGCATAACCATAAACACCTTCTACAGCTCCTCCACAAAGTATTTTGGATCTTCAATGACACTTGACCTTGTGAATTATGGAGGTTTCATCCTCAAGAACTCAAAGATCCTGGAAGTATCAGCCATATCCTAATGAATCCCTCTTTTTTACCATGCTTGGTTGGTCACTACTTGGCTCAACATCCGGATAGCATCCCAGAACTCATAATTGGTGACCTCTCCTTGGGGTTTCACTCCTGGTGCATTACGCACCCCTTAATCCTGATGATGAACATTTCTTGTAGAAAGATGACCTCGAACAACTCTTTGTGGAGGTATGATCCGAAAGATACACGAAACAAGAATTAGAAAGAATTTTTTATAGAATTGAACTCTATTGCACGAAAAGAGTATGAAAGAAGTGAGATATTTCCTGAATGTTGTAGCCTCCTAATTATAGATGTGGCACGCTTCACACCGATAACTAAGACTATACAGACATGACTTCATAGACACCCTAGGACTATTGAACTCTAGGCTTTGATACCAAGTTTTTCATACCCCGAACGTACACCCTGGACGTGACTGGCACTCAAGAACCATTTTTGATCCCCTAGTGAACCCCAGGCTTGACTACATGACTTACATGACATTAAACAATATGCAGAAGCTTAAATAGGTGAACAATTGAACATTTAAGAAAGTCTTAAAATAATCAATTTGCAAAATACTTAAGATGAACCATGTGTTAAACAGAACTTCCTAAGAAAACAATGGAAAACATCTACTCAATCTATCTATAAAGCCTCTAACAATGTGAGGTTGATGTCAGGACAAGATCCACGACACCTCCTAAATCTACTAACTAAAATGAAATGGAGTCCCCTAAAGTAAGGAGGCCTCACCAAATGCTGTCAGCGAGTGGATAATAATCTCAATGATTTATCTGTTGATGCTTCGAATACCTAAATTTACATCACAAAATGATGTAAGTCGAATGATGTCAGCACATTGAATGTACTGTTACGTGAAAAGTTTAGAGTAAACAATAATCTGGCTTTGAAGGACTGAAACAACATAGTTGTATTAATACATGAATATGAATTGAAAACCTATTTAAACTTTGCACTATAATATGCAATGAAAGCAGCATGAAAATAATATATTTTACATGTGCGGAGTTTCTCTAACCGACAACCATTACCATGAGCCTAGCAATGATACAATGCTTTGTTGCATGTTATCAAGGCCACCCTATGCTTTGCGGGGGTATAGGATGATATCGTGACGATGGATCCATCTAACTGGCCTTCTCAAAGGAAGTGAGGAGTCGCATGAAGAGTTAATGATATCCTATCCTATGATGGCTACGTAGTTCAGTGGGACATTCGAATCATACGAGACTCTAACCCAACTCGGTACTTGATACTACTCCCATAATAATAGATATAACATTATGCTCAATTCACCCATTACAAGGAATGGACTTCTTACTTGATTGAAATACTTTTCAAACATTAGACTTGTTTACATTCTTGAAAATATGTACTTGTGAAGTTATCTTACAAGTTGAATAATAAACATAGATACATAAATATACATGTAGTTATATAAACAGCATTTGAAAACTCTTAAGTGTTTATGAAATAAAACCTTTGAACTTCCCTCTTAACTTTACCTTGACTTGAAAATGTGAGTTTAAGAATTCTGATTAGAATATGCATAAGATCTTTCAGTGATTAATGGAGATTTAGATAGTTGATAATGAGAAGAGAACAACAACTCAGCTCAAAGAAGCAAGTACGGAATGAGAACAGAGAAGGAACCATTTACTAGGGTCTGATTGGGCGCACTGAAGGCGCATCGCGTCAGGGCCCCATTTACTCGGGGTCTGATTGGGAGCACTGATGGTACATCGCGCTAGACCCCTCATTAACTGAGGGTTTGAATGGGTGCACTCCTAGTGCCTTGGGGGCGCGATGCCCCACCCCCAACCCAGAATTTTGACGAGTTTTTCTTGTTCAATTCATGGCCTAACCCACTTGGAATCGAATGATTCATTCCCAGACTCATTTAGATTCATAAACCTAACAAAATTCATAAAAAACTCACTCAATTTACACCAAGAACAACACTCATTCAAAAAACCCTCACTTTAACAATCCAACATTATTCCATTGATAAAGAATGAAGTAAAACCTTAAGAATTCCTCAAGAACCTATACATAACAATTTCATGGATGATTTACTGAAAGAAATACATGTTTGGCGTGAGGTTGAACATATCCATCACCATGAGAAACCTCATGTACCTCGAAAGAACCAAGTTCTTGGTGATTTCCTCAAAACCTTAAAGAACTTCTTGAAATGTCCTCCCTTCTCCTCTTGAACTTTTCCCTAACTTGCTTAAATGGTTTTTGAGAGATTAAACACTTATTTCAATCTACTTAGACCCTTATTTGGGTGAGTCAAAACGTGTGGGCTTAATGGGGTAAGGAAAAGACCAAAATACCCCTCCTTAAAATAGATGAAAATCTCTATCTAGAGAGGCTACACTCAAACAGACATATCCTCTTCATCCGAACTCAGAATTTAGCAAACTCAGTGGCGTTGGAAATAGGACTCAATGAAATTCGATTTGATGTCTCATGGGTGACCTAACCCATCTCTTGCCAAAAGTTATGGTCGTTTAAAGTTGACCTAAAATTCACAATTTAAAAATAACTTGCACAATTCTCAAATTGGCTATTTCCAATTTAGTTCTTTCTAAAATTAGCTCTTTCTAAGATCGAGGTGTTACAATGAAGAAGAAATACCCACATCTCTTTCCTTCCGGAGAAATTCTAAACTAAGGTAATAACTCTTTGTCAAGTATTATTTAATTACTTGTTGTGTGTCGTAGTTGGGTTAGTTCGACGCTTCCCTACTTAGTGTGATCTCATTCGAGGACAAATGTTCCCAATGTGGAGATATTGTAACACCTTAGACTTTGATTAGTTTTTAGTTTTGGGTCAACTTCAAACGACCATATTTCAACACATAAAATGTTAGGTGGCCCATAAGGTATCAAATGAAAGGTATTTGAGTCCTCTTTCCAATGCCGCCAAGTTTGCTAATTTCTAAGCTAGGATGAAGGAGTTATGCCAGTTGAGTGCAACCTCAATAATTAAGGCATTTCATCCGTTTTAAGACTGGATACTTTGGTCCTTTCGTTACCCCACTAAGACTAAACGTCTTCCTCACCAAAATAGGGGTCAAAACTGATTGAGATCAGTTTTCATTCATTATTTAATGCTTATAAAGTTAGGGAAAATTTCAAGATGAGAAAAAAGCAGGTTTCAAGAGTTCATCAAGAAATTTGGGGAAATTTCCAAGAACTTTATTCTTTCAAGGTATGTAAGCATCTCATAGTGTTTTGTTCATCCACATTCCAGACATGTAATTCTTCCATGAATTCGTTCTTGAAATCGTTGTATTGAGATTCTTGATGAAGTTCTTGAGGTTTTAGCTTCATTTCTTAACAATGGAGTTTTGCTGAGTTCTTGAGGTGAGGGTTATGCCAATGAGTTGAACATTTACATTTATTTGAGTATTTTAGACAATTTTGAGTTAAACTACTTTGTTTATGATGCAGATACAGGTATTTAGAGTCATCAACGGGCGCTTCGTTGATCCCACTACATTCCAGCTAGCTTTGGTGAGCCTCCTTCCTTTTCGTAGGACTTCACATTATTGTTTTTAGTTCTTATTAGGTTGTCGTGGGTCTGGTCCTGACATCTGTAGTATTATTTGCAATAGGAGCTCAATTGCAAATATTAACTCATAGATAGTAGTATTTGAGGAGTCTTTTTCCCATTTCCCTTGTTAATGTTTTAAATATTTTGAGTTGATTATTATGTTCACTTAAATACTTTCAGACATCTAGTGAGTTAATCAGTTATTAAGACCTTATGAGTTAATCTTTGCAATTGAGCTCCTATTTTACTTGAGTAAGTTTTCCGCTAAGTAGTCAGTCAGGCCAAGGGTTCTCTTGGGACCAGAGATGGTTCTAGAGTGTCGGCCACGCCCAGGGTGTAGACTTGGGTCGTGACAACCTTGGTATTAGAGCACAGAGTTCAAAAGTCCTAGGATGTCTATGATGTCGTGTCAGTAGAGTCCTATTTAATTGTATGAAGTGGGCCACATATATAATTAGGATGCTGGGACATTTAGGAAAAATTTCACTCCATTCTTACTCTTTTTCGTGTGATAGAGTTCAACTATAAAAATGTTTCTTTCTAATTTTTGCTTGCGCATATATTTTAAGATCATGCCTCCACAAAGAGATGTTCAATGTCATCCTGCAAGGAGAAATTTTTGTCCATAAGACCAAGGGGTACCCAATGCAACCCCCTCAATGAGAGGTCACAAATGCTAAGTTCTAGGATGCTATCCGAATGTTGAGTCAAGTAGTGGTGACTCAATATGGTAAGCAAAGAGTAGTTTGTCAGGATGTGACTTATACATCCAAGATCTGTGAGTTCTTGAGAATGAATCATCCAAAAATCACGGGGTCAAATGTCATTGAGGATCCGGAGAACTCTATGAAGTAGCTGCAGAAAGCGTTTGAAGTTATGTGTATCGTTGATGTTGAACATGTGCAATTAGATGCTTACCAACTTAAGGGTGTTGCTAGGATTTTTTATGACCAATCGAAGAAAAGCCTGCTGAAGGGGCACCACTTCTGAGCTGGACATTTTTTTAAGTGCCTTCCTAGGGAGCTTCTTTCCCCATGAACTGAGGGAAACAAAGGTGAGAGAATTCTTGAATCTCAAATAGGAGGCCATGAGTGTGCATAAGTACAACCTCAAGTTCACCCAGTTGTCCCATTATGCTTCGGAGATGGTGGAAGATATGAGAAGCGGGATGAGTTTGTTTTTGTCTGGACTGTCTCGTTCGTCAAGTAAGGAGGGCAAGTAAGCTATGTTGATAGGGGACATGGACATAGCCAGGCTTATGATCCATGTGCAGCAGGTTGAAAAATATAAGTTGAAAGATAGGGAAGAGTTCCAGAGTAAGAGGCCTAAGAAAATAGGTCATGAGTCTGCACAACAGAAGAATAGGAATGTGAACCGGTCATCTTTTCAACAAAGGCCAACTGGAATTGCTTCATCATTAACTAGTGCACCTGCACCAAACAATAGAGGTGACTTTAGGAACCAGAACTCCCAGAATTCCAGATCTAGACCTACTCGGTCTCAGGGTAGTGTGGCACAAGGGGCTAATTGGACTCCTACATGTGCTAAGTATGTAGGAACCACCGAGGATCGTGTCATGATGGCTCTAATGGTTTCTTCAAGAGTGGGCAGGAAGGTCACTTTATGAGAGAGTGTCCTAAGAACAATCAGGGAAATGGTAGTGGGGGCAATAGAGCCCAATCTTCTTCAGTAGCCTAGTAGATAAAGTTGCTCCCAGAGGAGCTATTGACTTCTCTCAAGTCATGGTTCATTTTTGTAGAACTGGGATATATTGAATACCTAGAACTAAGAGCCTCTCCATGATTCTCTCTTGGGTTTCATCCACCTTTGGTGCACACAATCTACCTTGATATCTCAACACGCAATATCCGCCTTGTTCAAAAGCCATCACCTTTTGCTTATGAACGTTTGCTTTTAGTTCAAGTAAAATAAGGTCTTGTTCTTGTTTCTCCTTCACTTCAGACACTAGTGATGATATATCCCCATTCATCACCACAACTCCACATTCACTAGAATCCAATTGACAGACTCCTAATTGGGAAAGTCTATGAAATTACATAGCCAGTTCTTTCTTGCCTTCCTCAACATGAGCAGTACTTCCATAGATAACCTACTCAACGCATAAGCAAAAACATTAGCCTTATCTGGGGTGATAGAGGATACTCATGTCATAATCCTTGAGCAATTCCAATCACCTCCTTTGTCTAAGATTAAGCTCTTTCAGACTGAAAACATAATGAAGGCTCTTTTGATCGGTGAACACATCTACATGAACAGCATAGAGATAGTAACGCCATATTTTCAAAGAAAGTACTACAGCTGCCAACTTAAGATCATGAGTTGAGTAATTCTTCTCATGAATCTTAAGTTGTTGTAGGCATAGGCTATAACCTCACCATTCTGCATCAATACAAAACCAACTCCAACTTTGGATGCATCACAATACACAACAAAGCCTTTTGTGCCCTTCGATAAGGTCAACACTGGGTTAAGTCAATCGAGTTTTCAATTCCTGAAAGTTTTTCTCACAAGCTTCAGACCATTGAAACCTAAATGTTTTCTCAGTTAAGTTAGTCAATGGGGATGAAATAGATAAAAATCGCTCAACGAACCTTTTATAATAACCAACCAATCCCAAGGAACTTCTCATATCAGTTGGAGATGTGGGTTTTGTCTAGTTCTGCACTACTTCAATCTTCTGAGTGTCAACTCGAATCCCTTCCACAGATACAATGTGGCCAAAAGACGCCACAGACTTAAGACAAAATTCACACTTAGAAAAATTTAACATACAACTCCCTATCCTTGAGGGTGTATAGAACTATTTTAAGATGACTAGCATGATCCTCCTTATTCCTCGAATAAATAAATATGTCATTAATGAATAATATTACAAACATGTCGATATATGGCTTGAATAAGATCCATGAATGCTGTAATAGCATCAATCAAACCAAAAGACATCAGAAGAAACTCATAATGACCATAATGGGTCCTGAATGTTGTCTTCGGGATGTCATTTTCTCTTACTCTCAAATGACGTGTAACACCACGGATCTGAAAAAAGAGAAAAAAATGCAACTTTCCAGACCTGGTGCAAGAACCACGGAAGCCACCGATGGTCCATGGTCTGACACACGGTTCGTAGGTGGGGTCCATCGTTAGGCACCAAATATTTATGGTCTTTGACCCTACCCACGGTCAATTAGAATGATCTGTGGTTAGACCTACGAACTGTAGGTCTGACTATAGGTGAGGGTCAACAGCTAATTGAAGGGAATTGGTTGTTGGGTCAACTTCAAGCAGTCATATCTTTTAGCACAAATGAATTAGGTAGCCCATGACATGTAAAATTAAAGAAAATTGAATCCTCTTTCCAACATCACTGAGTTTTCTAAAATCCCATCTCCGAGTAAAAAGTCATCCTTGTTTTAGTGAAGCTCTGTCGGACAGATCATGAACGGCCAACCCAAATGACGGCCGGTAGTCCAAATGACAAACCGTCATTCCCTCTATGGATAGGCTTCGTCAAATTTAAGTCAAGGTCATTTTGGTTCTTTCCTCTATGCATTGGGCACTTAAATCGTTTGATTCCTAAACTACATCGTTTTACTCAGTTTAAGCCTAATAACTTAGTCAAACATACCCAGAACCTTTATTCAAAGAAAATCATCCAAACTTAGGGTAAAAAGAAGAGAAAGAGGCGACTCAAACCCCTTCAAGAATGCATCAGGTTTTCTTTTGTTCCAGCCCTAAAATCAAAAGATTTCTTCGTGAAATTTGTCACCAAGTATGTGGGATTTCACTAGTGGGTTCCTTTCATCCACTAGTCCCTAAAATTTAGTTAGATTCTTGATTCCTATATCTTGCTTAGACATAAGGTTTCTAAAACCTTAGATAGTAGTTGTGATTTAGCAGTTGGAGTATTCCTAATCAGATTATCATATTTTCATGGAATCGTTGCTTAGTTCTTTGCATGAAATTCAGAACCTTAGTTGTGTAGATTCTCTTAATTCATGAATTACACATGCTAGGTCAGTTAAACAGATATACATGCTTCAGCTTTCGAATGTCACATTATCATTATATAATTGTTACATTCTGTCAGTATTTTGAGCAATTCAGCATTTCACTATTTCAGTCATAATGTGTCATACACATATTTAGTTGGGAGTAGACTTAGAACCGAGTGGAATCAGGTTTCAGTGTACCCTCATAGTCCCAAAACTGCATACCCCTGTAGGTTAAGTCCCCTTTATGGGCATCAGTTTTAGTGATCACGCCAGTTATGCCTTTGTACCCCTTGCAAGGTATATCGGGCCCTTCGATGGGGTGTATACATCGAACACCATGCTTAGCTCATGTGGTGGCTATGTCGGTTACTAGTAGCTCCCACAGTCAGACTCTAGTGCATTTGACCATGTGTTTAGTTATACTTCAGTATTCAGTCTCAGAATGTTGTGTACTTGGTCATTGCATTCAGTTCAGTTCTTTTCAGTATATTTCAATATTTCCATATTGTTCAGATTATATCATTGCTTAGTTATGCTTTGTTCAACTTATATGTTTGTTCAGCTTTTATCCTATCTTGCATGCTCAGTACATTCCAAGTACTGACGCATACTCTGGGCTACATCTTTTCATGATGTAAGTTTAGGTCCTCAGCATTCAGATCATGCGTAGATCGATTACCGATCCATACTCAGAAGCATCAGTAGTGAGTCCTCACACTTCGAGGACAATAAACATGTTTTCAAATTCAATCTTTCATTTCAGTTTCAGTTTTGCTAGGGTTAGCTGGGAGAAACTCTAATCAGTTAGTGGCTTTTTCAGACATAGTATTAGATTCAACTTTAGTCTTTGAGTGATTGTTCAGTATCACTAAACTTTTAGAATTTTATATATTCAAACCAGTATTGGATATTCCCCATCGTTCAGTTATCTCATGATTTAGCTTCCGCATCATTAATCTTTTCATAGATATGTTTAGTTTGCTTATAGGAAGCCAACTCAGGGTTAGCTTGGGGTCACTCGTGATCCTAGGTCCCGTCTTTACGCCTATGGGTAGCCTTGGGGTGTGACATGACAATAGTTAATACGCATGGGTAGCTATGGGTTATAGTGACCTTGTTCAACTGGGGGTAATCGATACGCATCTTAAGAAAACCATATTTATTCCTCACAAATAAGACCGGAGCACCCTAAGATGAGACATTAGGTCGAATAAAACCC
This sequence comes from Solanum bulbocastanum, assembly GCA_037074985.1. NCBI lineage: Eukaryota > Viridiplantae > Streptophyta > Magnoliopsida > Solanales > Solanaceae > Solanum > Solanum bulbocastanum. Next base: position 7,244,558 of record CM073604.1, read on the forward strand.
TTATCAAGAAGATCTTTCAACTATTCTTTTAGCTCTTTTAACTTAGCTAGATCCATTATACATGACGGAATAGAGATAGATCGAGTATCAGGAAGGATGCCAATTCCGTAGTCGATTTCTCTCTCAAGAGGGACTCCAGAAAGATCATCTCAAAAGACCTTTGAAAACTTACTCACAACTGGTACTAACTGAATAGGCACTATCTGAACACTAGAGTCATTAACTTGGAATAAGTGATAGATGCACCCTTTACAGACAAACTTTCTGGCCTTAAGGTGTGAAATGTAATGACCCTTAGGCACTGCTAAACTACTCCTCCACTTTTAAACTAGCTCATTAGGAAACTGAAACTTGACTACTAGTGTTCGACAATCAACAGAGCCATAGCAATCATAAAGCAAGTCCATACCTAGAAAAACATCAAAGTCCATCATATCTAGCTCAACTAGTTCAGCCATGGTGTTCTTCTGATTGACGAAGATGGTACAATCATGATAGACTCTTTCTGCTAGAATAGAATCACCAAATGGTGTGGAAACACCGAAAGGCTCAAGAATTTGTTTGGGGATTCCAAATTTCATGGCTACATAAGGAGTCACAAATGACAAACTCGCACCGGGATCAAGCAAGGCATAAACATTTAAAGTAAAGATCTTAAGCATACTCGTGACAACATCGGGTGAGTTCTCCTGATCCTAGCGACTAGTTATAGCATACAAATGGTTTGTAACCTCGCCTCTTCCTGAAGTAGCCCCTCTCTGGGTATTTCTATCTTGGAGTTGTTGAAGAATATTGAGCAATATTGCCCCCATTACCCTACCTATTCTTAGGGAATTCCTTAGAAAAATGGTCAACCCTTCCACACTTGTAACAAATATCAGTACCAACGCGACATTCTCCAGGATGGATCTTACCACAAAGTGGATTGCGAGTGAACCCTTGTGCTACACTGCCATATGACTGAGAACCTTGAACTCTGAAATTCTGGGGGTTCAGGTTTCTATAATCATTTTTTCCTCTTGGTGTAGACACACTAGCTGATGATGGAGTAGGTCCAGATGATCTCTTCTGAAAGGATGATCAGTTCATGTTCTCGATTTTTTGTTGGTTAGACTCATGACTTGATGTCTTAGCCCTCTTGCTACAGAACTCTTCCTTGTCTTTCAATTGATCTTCCTCAACCTGCTGCACATCAATCATAAGCCTAGTTATGTCTATGTATCCTATCAACATAGCTGCCTTACCTTCCTTACTCGATAAGCAGGATAGTCCAGACACAAACAAGCTCATTTTGCTCCTTATATCAGCCACCATCTACGGAGCATAGCTGGATAGTTGAGTGAACTTGAAGTTGTACTCTTGCACACTCATAGATTCATATTTTAGATTAAGAAATTCTCTTGCCCTCACTTCCATTAGCTCTCGAGGAAAGAAGCACCCTAAGAAGACATTTATAAACACAACCCAAGTCAAGTGTGGTTCATTCTCGACCCTATTTTCTTCCACTAATCAAACTATATCCTAGCAATGTCTTTGAGTTGTTAAGCAGCTAAATCCACACGCTCAGCATTAACAACATACATAACCTCAAACACCATTTGCAATTCATCCACAAAATTTTTCAGATCCTCATTGAGCTTTGATCCAGTGAACTCTGGGACTCATTCTTAGAAATTCTTGGACTATGGATGCATCACTCCCTTCTTAATGTCCGGCTCCTTGGTGACCAACCTGTGTTTTCACCACTTGAGTCAACATCTAAATTGTGTTTTTGAAGTTAGCATTGGTGACATCTCCCTGAGGTGGTTGCATTTCTGGTGTGGTGGGAATCTATTGATCTTGAGGATTAACATTCCTCATAATAGGATGTCCTTGAACTTCTCTTAGTGGAGGCATGATCTGAAAGATACGCGTAAGCACGAGTTAGAAGAAACTTTCATAGAGTTGAACTCCATCTCACGAAAAGGAGTAGAAAAAAGTGAAGTGTTTCCTAAATGTTGTAGACTCCTAATTATAGATGTGGCGCGCTTCATACCGATAACAAGGACTCTACAAAAAACGGCTTCATAGACACCCTAGGACTCTTGAACTGTGGGATCTGATACTAAGTTTGTCACGACCTGGGCCTCGCCTTGGATGTAACTGGCACTCAAGAACCATTTTTGATCCCCAAGCGAACCCTTGGCATCGCTACATGACTTACACGACACTAAACAATACGCGGAAGCTTAAAATAGGTGAACACTTAGACATTTAATAAAGTCTTACAAATATTGTCTTGCAAAATACTTAACATGAGAAATAAGTTGAATAAAACGTTTTGAGAAAACAATGGGAAAATCTAATTTTGTTTGCCTATAAAGCCTCTAACAATTCAAGATAGATGTCAGAACAAGACCCACGACACCTCAACTACTACTAAAAAAAAATGAAACTGGAGTCTCCCAGAAGTAAAGAGGCCTTACCAACTATTGTTTGTGAGTGAATAGTGATCTCAACGAAACATCTGTTGATGGTCTTGAGCACCTCTATGTGCATATGAAATGATACAGATCGAATGACGTCAGTACATTGAATGTACTGGTAAGTGATAAGGTTAGAGTAAACAACTTACTTGAATGGCTTAAAACAATGTAACTAGATCAATCATAAATATGAAGTGAAAACAACTTAAGCTTTATAATAAAATATACAATGAAAGCAACATGAAAACAATATATTTACTTTATGGGGAGTTTCTCTAACCAACAACCATTACCATGAGCCTAGCAATGATACAATGTTTCGCCCACGTTGAAAGGGCCATCCTATACTTTTCCATGGTAGAGGATGATGTTGTGACTATGGATCCATCTAGTAGTCCTTCTCACGGGTAGTGAGGAGTTGCATGAAGAATCAATGCTATCCTATCCTACATTGGCTACATAGTTTTATAGGAATATTGAGTTATAAAAGACTCTAACCCAATTCGGTGCTCGATACTACTTCAAAAATAAGTGATATACTTTATTCTCAATTCACCCATTACAAAAAATGGACTTCTTACCTTATTGAAATATTTTTCAAAACATTTGACGTGTTTACATTCTAAAAACATGTACTTATAAACTTATCTTTCAAGTCCAACAATCAACATAGGTATATATATATATATATATATATATATATATATATATATATATATATATAATATTTGAAGTTCTTAACTTTTATTAAATAGAGCCGTTACACTTTCCTTTTACCATACTTTAATTTGGATTGTAAATGAAGACATGTGAGTGGGACATGTGGACTTTCTCAAGAATTACTGGAGACTTTAAGAGTTAATATCAAGAAAAGAATGAAGACACGATTCAAAGGAACACATTCAAGATGAAGGACAGAGAAGAAAAGGTCTGGTGACCCTGGCGTATTCGTGGCGTGACACAAAGAGGGAATCAATTTTTTGGGCGCAAAGAGACTTTCAAGACAGAAGACTATGTGTCTCTTCGCGATGTGGAGAGGAGGTGCTCGACTAAAGATGGAAATTTCAAGCATCTCCGCGACGCGGGCCTGGACGTGAACATTTGGTCGTTTTTCTCTTCCTTTTCCAAACTCACTTTAATTTTAAAAATCCAAATGCAATTTCATTGAAATCTCACTCAAATTGTATCCGCAAATACAAACCCAATGCAATGTCATTGAAATCTCACTCAAATTTTATCAACAAACACCACTCATTCGCAAGACCCTCACCTCAAGAACTCAAAGCCTCCATTGTTAAAGAATGGGACTAAAACTTAAGAACTCGTCAAAAATCCTTACATAAATAATTTTTTGGACAAATTTAGTGAAAGAATTACATGACTGGCGTGAGGAAGAACAAGTCCATCACTATGAGAAACCTCGCATACCTGTAAAGAACGATGTTTCTTGGTGAAATTCCTTAATTCTTGATGAATGCTTAAACTTAGCTCTTTCTTCTTCTTGAAACATAACCCTGAAACCCCTAATTGTTTTGAACATGAATGGGAAATTTATAATATGATTAAATTAAGAGTGCGCAACGGACCGGAACGGAACCACCGGACCGGAACGAACCGATATCGGACCGGACCGAAACGGTTTGACCGGTTTGTTGACCGGTACCGGAATGAACCGGACCGGAATTACCAGGACTAATACTCGGTTCCGTCCTGTCCCACTATATACCGAAATGGAACTGGAACGGACCGGAATGGAACGGGATGGGATAAACGGAACGACACATCTAGCTATTTCAAAAAATGATAAAAAAAATTTAGTTATTTTGATTTTTTGAATTATGAAAATATGAATATTTTTTTTAATTTTTCTAAGTTTAAACTTTAAATTAATAGTTTTGAAATTTATAATGTAATTTTAGTTTTTACTTAAGTTTATTTTAAAGATATATATATTTTATTTTTTTTTAATTTTTACCTATTAAGTTTAATAAAGTTTTTTAAAAAAGTTTTTTATCTTAGTTTTCAAATTTCAAGATTTGAATCTTTTGAAGTTTATAAGTTCTTACTTGTTAAGTTGTTAATATGTTATAAGTTATAAGTTATATTTATAACTTGTAATTTAAATAACTTAAGTTTGTAATTTAAAAAAAAAAATAATAATAAGGATAAAACAATGACACAAATGCAAATTTAAAAAATATCAATCCAATTTATTTAAATTTGTATTACAAATTACAATTATAATTTACAACTATTAGTAGAGTGTATACTTTACGCAGCCACCTTCTAGGAAGGGTTCTGTTTCAACTAAGCCTCAAATATAATACTAATAGTTGTATAGTCTCATAAAGCCTTTCTCTAACTCAGCTATAGATTGACCGTAATCAACTACTGGTCTTGGTAAAACTCGTTGACGATCTTGAAGTTCCATGCCATCGTCACTACCACATCCAATGGCTGAATCTATGAGAAGTTCATATTGACTATCTAACTTTGGAAGTCCTTGATTTCTACGCTCAGCATTTATCCAATCTCTAAAAAGCACCGATATCTCCAAACTGTCTTCTGCTAACGAATATCTGTGGTCTCCAATTTGAAATCTTGCCGCGCTGAAAGCTGCCTCTGAAGCTACTAATGATCCTTGAATTGCAAGCACATCCTTCACCATCCTACTAAGTTTTGGAAATTGAGTTCCACGAGCCCTCCACCAGTTCAATAGTTGTGGTATACCTTCCTCGTTTGTAATATTATCTGAACCCTGTTCAAGATATTTAACAAATTCACATTTATTAGAAAAGTCAAAACCAAGTTTATGTTTCACTCTACCATGGGCACCTACTCGAGACATAGACATTTGAGGATTTACAACATTATCTAAGGAACAATATTTATCATACATTTCTTTAGCAAGTAATTTTATACTATTTTGACATGTTACCAAATCAGGTTGTTCTTCTGGTTTAATATCTAAATTTTGATAAATGCATTCAACTAAAGCTTTTGCACCATATTTTTTATATTCATGGTTGAAAAGAATTGCAGTTAAATAAATTTGAGAAATAGGAAAAAAATATTTCTTAAATTTTGTAATCATAACTTCAATAGCACTAGCAAATAATTCATTTGTTTTATATTCAAAAAAGAGAGATGAAATCTCACATATATGTATTAAAATTTCGGAAATAGTAGGATAATACATTCCAGAAAAAATTTTAGTAGCATCATAAAATGATTTCAAAAATATTCTAAGTTCATTTACTTCATCCCAATCACTATCATTAAGTTTTAATTTAGGATAAGCATGATGACTATTAAATTGCATAGTAATAGGTTTTCTATATGTATAAGCAACTTTAAGCATATCATAAAAGGAATTCCATCTAGTTTTTACATGTTTAGGAACTTTTCTAAACGGAAGTTTACATGCATTACAAAGCTCTTTAAATTGGTTAATTCTACTACTACTATGCATATGAAAAATATAAAAACAAGCGTTATCAACTTTATCACAACTATTTTCAAATAATTTCACACCGTCACTAACAACCAAATTTAATACATGTGCAGCACATCTAACATGAAAAGCATATTTACTAATAGGACAAATTCTAGGTTCTAGCATATTAATAACATTTAAATTAGCAGAAGCATTATCTAAAGTAATACTAATGACTTTATCACAAAGACCGAAAAAATCTAAAATTTCCAACACAGTAGTAGCAATATACATTCCAGTTTTTTTCTGTTGACAAATTTTATAACCGATAATTCTTTTTTGTAAATTTCAATTATAATCAATCCAATGAGCTATAACAGTTAAATTATCAAAACCATTAGGACTACGACCCATATCAGTGGTAATAGCAACTCTACAATCCATTATTTCAAAATAGGCACGCAAAAATTGACAATGTTTTTCTTGAAATTCAAAAATATATCTTTTTACCATGCTTCTTGATAAATCTTCAAAACTAGGATTATATGTATCACGAATATATGCAATAAAACCCAAATGTTCTCCAAAACTAAAAGGTAAACCACAAACAACAACCATTTTTGCAAAATTTTCATAATCACGATCCTTATTATATGTTCGATGTGTAAGAGGACCACTTGGGTTCGAAGTATTTAATTCACCTTGAACCATATTTGACCCTCTAGCCGATGCTCCAATGCTAGAATTTTCACAAACATTAATAGAAGATAAATATGCAAACCACTCTTTATTATGTTTTTGCATCAAATGTTTTTAATCCCCCCGTTGAACATCCACTCCCACCAGATGTATATTTAAAATGTTGTTTACAAAGATTACATATACTAAAAGTTTTTTCTTCATTCAAATAACAAAATTTCCACACATTTGATTTTAAAGTACGTTGTACCTTGGTTTTACCTCTAGTTGGAACAATAGGGGGACGACTAGTTTCAACTGGAGGATTGTCCTCCTGAGGTGGAACTTCAGTACTATTGAGGTCGGGACTAGTCGGTGTATCATCTAAATTTTCTTCATCAATTTCTACTTCTTCATTTTCTTGATAATTACCATAATGTCTTTCATAAACCTCTTCGGGAACTATAGAAGTATCCGAATTAATTTCTATAGGACCGGGATGAGAAAAACTAGTTTCATTCACATGAGTAAATTTATCAGTATTCATTCTAACAAGAGGAAATTTAGATTTAGAAGAACTAGAACCATTCTTATTTTTTGTAAACATATTTTTTACTCCGTGTACAATACCTTTTTTACCTCCACTTTTTTTAGAAGACTCCATGATATAAAATTATAAATTATAAAATACGAAATTTAACAAGAACAAATAAAATATAACAAGAACAGCTTACAAATAATAAATACAAAAAATAAATATAAGATTAGAGAGTGGAACGAAGTTACCAAATGTATGTGTAAATAACAAATGATTATAAAATTGATGTCGAAACTTCAAGTTTGAAGAAGATTCCTACTCCAAAATTCACCAAATGATTATTGAAATCTTCACAATTACAAAATAATATGATTGAAATTTGAAACTTGAATATTGAAAGTCTGAAACTTTGAGAAAGATTGAGAATTGAGAGAAATTGATGATTGCTAATTATTAAATATTGTAAATATGTAAATTGTAATTAAAAATATAAAGAGAGGGAGTATATATAGTTTTTAGAAATTGTGATTTGTGAATTTGTGAATTGTGATTATATGTTAGGAATTGAAAAATATAGCTGTTTGAATTTATTTTCGTTGGGGTCTTGGGGATGGGGCAGGTCGGTCGGGGCAGGGGGTAGGGGGCAGCGGGCAGAGGGTAGGGGACTAGGGGGCAGCAGCTTTTCAGAAAAGCTGTTGCATGGGACAGTGGGACTTGGGAGTTGGACTGCACACCTTCACCTAACATATATATAAAAATTAATTAATCGAAACATATATATATATATATATATATATATATATATATATATATTAATTAATCAGAATCGGACCGGAACCGGAATAAACGGGATAAACCGGTACCGGGACACCGGTATCAAATCATGATACCGTTCCATCCCGTGTACCGGTTCAAGGTGTCCCGTTCCGTCCCAAGACTATTGGACCGGAATGAACCGGAATGGTACCGGAACGGTACTGGACCGGTACCGGTTCAACCCGGTCCGGTGCCGATGCTTAGATTAAATACTTAATTTGGGTCAAGAGAATGTGCTAAGACAAGTGGGTGAAAGGAAACGACCAAAATACCCTTTCCTAAAACGGATGGAATGCCTGAAATGGACAGGCTTAACTCAAACATTCATAACTTTTTACTCGGAGCTCAGAATTTAGCAAACTTGACAGCATTGGAAAGATAACTCAAATACCTTTGATATCTCATGGGCCACCAAACTCTTTATGTGCTAAAAGATATGGTTGTTTGAAGTTGATCCAAAACTTGAAAACTAACTGAAGTTCAAGGTGTTACAGCTACCTGATCGGATACCATGAGAAGTGACCCTTGAACATCCTAGTCTCTGTAGGAGAGACTGAGACTACTCATAATTTTTTTGATGAATCTTTAGAAGATAAGTTAAGGTATTACTCATATCCAATCAAGCCTCGAACTGTTCACTAGGCTTTTGGGAAAATAGTGATTTCCAAAGCATGTAACAACTTTCAAGTCATAGTACAAGGCGCCTGTTTAATGTGAAGTTGTATCTACTTCCATTATCGTCAAATTGTGAGATGGTATTAGAAAACCAATGGACACTTCAATTTGACGACAATGGAAGTAGATACAAATTCACATTAAACAAGGCACCTTGCACTGTGACTTGAATGTTGTTACATGCTTTGGAAATCACTATTTTCCCAAAAGCCTAGTGAACAACTCGAGGCTTGATTGGATATGAGTAATACCCTAACTTATCTTCTAAAGATTCATCAATAAATTTATGAGTAGTCTCGGTCCCTCCTACAAAGATTAGGATGTTCAAGGTTCAAGGGATGTCCAACATTGGAGACCAACACCTTCAAAGTTGTTTTTTTAGGGCTCACTTTCCTATACTACCTTTTTTTCCTTTAGTTTATTTTCAATTTTTGTAATGATGTAATAATTTGAATAAACAAAAGTGTGTTATTCTTTATTTTCTCTAACTCTAAACACCAAATTGGCAAAAAAATGGCTTGAATCAATTATTGTGCATCACTTATTTGTCATTTTAGGCCTACCTCTGGGTCAACGAGATCCTTTGCATTTAGGGTTTTTATTTGCTTTAACACTTATGTGAGCTTTATTCTCTCTTTCAACTCTTTAGTTATTATTGTCATGCTCTGAAAATATAGTGTCACTCTTTTGAGATTTTAAATTTCGTCATGTTTTCTTTTACGTATGTTATGTTCTACCTCGTGCTTGTGTTTGATTTATTTATATTGCTTAAAGGTTGTCTAGTAGTTGGACTTTGGATTGACTGAGAATCAGCAATATGACAAATATGTTCAACATTTAAAAAAAATCAATCATCTTTCTATTCCTACTCACACCTCTCTCTACAAATATCTCTAACACACATCAATTTTGATGCCTTGCAAAGTGAGGGAATATATGAAAAAATGGAGAAGTCTAAGCTAGATGCACTACAATAAAAAATGCATAACCTAGAGAAGAAGGTGAATGAAAGACTAAACTCAAAACATGTTCATGACTTTAGGTATAAGAAGTTATGTCTGCACCCAAGAGTTGAATTGCCATCAGAATTTAAAATTCCAAAATTTAACATGTTTGACGGGTATGGAAACCCAATTGTACATCTGAAGGTTTTTACAGTATATTAGTTGGCTTAGGAAATAATGAAGCTCTCCTAATGAAATTATTTATTCAAAGCTTACACGAATAGTCTTCACTTGATACGTCAAACAACACTTTGACAAATGGCTCACATGGGAAGATATGGCTCGAGACTTTGTAGAACAATATAAATTTAACATTAAATATGATCCTACAATGTTGGACTTGCTCGAAGTAAAGAAAATGAGTCATGAATTTTTGGAGGAATATGTTATCCGATGGAGACTAGAAGCTTCCAAAATACGTCATTCACCTCATGAAGAGGAGTTGGTCCAAACTCTAATTAGATTACTTGATGGTATATACCGTTTTAAAGGGAGAGCTAAATCAAATTTATTATTACCAACTATAAGTAAGCTAGAAGTCTAATTTCAAATAAGGAAAAGAGAATCAATCAATTAACAACCCATAAATTAATATCACATATCATTAGGCAAAGAAAAAAATTTATTTAAGGAAGAAAATAAATATAGTTCAAAATAATATGTCAAGACACACATATTCACAGCTATAACAAGAGTGAGTAAATTCTAGCAGATAATAAGCAAAGTAAACAGAAAAATATCAGTTTAAGGGTAACCAATTAGTTCAATTTGCAATCGATCGCTGAATATAATAAACCAAGAAAGAATTGGAGAAAATTACGACTAAATCAAGGATTGAATTAATAACATTGAGCAAATCAGGCAATTAGCAAATTAAACTGACGGATCTTAACAAAACACACTAAAAAATTTGATAGAAATCAAATAAGGAAAAAAACCCGGACGGATCTTAACAATTTGTCTTCAAGTCGACTGAAAAACTCGAGGCCCCTTGTTGGATCGACATTCTGGTCGTTGTTGTTGTTGACCTCGTATCCACTTGCTGGAGCATTGTTGTTCTTGTCGCCCGGAGTCGCTGATCGCTGGTTGGAGCCGCTGGAGCTGGTATTGTTGCTATAGTTTTCGCCGGAGCAGGCGGCATTTGGGAGGAAGGGCTGGCAGTGGTCGGAGCCATGGAGATCGTTTGGCCACTGTCCGCATGACTGTTCTCTAGTGGTTCTCGTTGTAAGAGAACAACAGGGGGAGAGAGGAGATAAGGAGAAAGAGGTGTGGTGCCTCTGTTTTTCAGAGAGGAGGACTAAATAGAAAAGAGAGTTAGGGTCTGGGTGAATTAAAATAGGATGGATTTGGATTTTGATCTCAACCGTTGGATTTAAACGAATGAACAACTATGATCATGATGAGATGAAGGGTTCATATTTCAAGGAGGGGTCTTAGGAATAGGTTAATTATAATTGCAATAAGAATTAAATCAAAGAGAGTAGAATTGAAATGAAATTAAATAGGAAAGAGGGCTACGATTTAATTAATTTAAGGGAAGATTGAGTGAGTTGCTACTTAATTAATAATATACTACACATAATAAATAATTTTTTTTATAGAAAATAAGAACATTTAAATATTTCAAACCTTAAACCAATAAGTAAAAACAAATTATTTCAAAATTTGACAACCGATAAATATAATAATAAAATAGTATTTTGATAACAAAAATAATTACAATAAATTTTGTGAATCGTGATTATTTAAAATCTAATTATGTACATAAACCTACTTTATATTTTGAACTCGTAAAATAAGGGAAAATTTTTTGCAATACATATTTAATAAAATAGCAATTCGAAAAAGGTTATACGTCGGTCAAAATTGGGTGTCAACATCATTGTTCTTCGAAGATTACCCAAATACCCCTGCAAATGCAATTGTATAGTCAATTCGCCTTTCATCTTGTTCTTTCAATTAGTTGATTAATATTGTTATAAATTTCATATTTATTTATAGGAAAAAGAAATGGGGTGCACTACCCTTCTACCGTAGGTTTTCAAGAGGACTCATGTGAAGAAGAAAGAAAATGAGTCGTATCCAAATGTGTGGATGGAGGAAATGGCCGAATGAATTTATGTAAGTTATTTATATAAATAGTGTGTGTGTGTGTGTATATATATATAATTTGATGCTAATTTTTATTTTTAATATGAAGAGACAATATAACCAATACATGAATGAGAATTTAGATAGTTCGGTCTAAATGACGCCTGAAATGTCCACTCAATTTTGGACAAAACAAAGTTGTAGGGGGGACACACAAGGGTAGAGTCTATGATTAAGTCTCTCAGAATTATGTAGGCCGACTTCAGTCATGCTTAGAAGGTATTAGATCATCAGATCAAGCTGAGCAACTTAACGGTATTCAAATTATTGCTATATCAGATTAAATAAAAATCTTACAGCAGCACTGGCACATTCTGACAAAAAAGAATAGTTGAACAAGAAAGCATGAGTACGACTGTTAAGCAATTCAAAGAACAAGTGTTGAACCTCGATCGTTGACCTGCTACATCATCTCCCGCCGCTGACACCGACAACGAGAGTGAGGAGGCTGATGATTTCATAGATTGCACCCCTTAGGCATCTGATCATTAGTTTATGCACTTTTTTAAATTTGTAACGAATTTTGAAAGACTTTAAAAGTCTTTAAATTATGATTTAGGTATTTTTGAAAGTTAATTTAAGTTTGTTGTTTTATATTTGTGTACGATGTTTATTATGTGTTTTGCGTGATTGGGCTGAATTGATTTGAATTAAATTTACAGGTGGAAAGCAGAAACCAGTTTCTGCTGAAAAAAATGCAGAAAAAGCAAGTGGCATGGTGGTTTTGTCCGTCGCTTTTCTGATTTTTTAAAAATATAATTTTTTAAAAAGTGATGCAGTTCATTGCTTTTGAAATTTAAACAGTTAAATTAAATTAAAGAAAACGCGACAGACAGTGTCTCTATGTTCGTCGCTTTTCAAGATGTCAATGAAATTATAAATTAAAAATAATGTCACTTTTGTGAATAAAATAAAATTATTATAAAGCATCAGACGGCGTAGCATTATTCAAGAAAATACTTTTTTTAAAAAACAACGTTGTCCGTCGCTTTTTGAAAAGCGGCGAACTTGATTGCGATGTTTTTCCGTCGATTTTGATCAAAAAAGCGACATAGTCTATCGCTTTTGGCTGTCATTTTTCTCCAGATTTTTAGTAGTGGTTGCTGTTTCTGAACGATTTCTACTATTTCTTGTGCAGCTAAGGAATAATTCTGAAAGTACTAGAGATAAATGGAGTTGCAAAAGGGAGTCTATAATAATAATACATGATCTCGATGTAGCATGTGATGGAGTATTGTACACATTAAAATTATAATGAATTCATTAATTAAAAAATTATGAGACGTGATTATTATTTAGTTATGTACATTAATCTCTAGTGTTTATCCCTTGATTAATTGAAATTAGAAGCAACTAGGGCTATTAAGGGGACTAGGATGGCGAGATAGGATACGGCGATGTGGGATGGGATGGCTAGGACAAAAGGGCGTAGTCCTATCCCATCCCACCTATTTTAATGGACGAAACGGGGTGGAACGGAATATCTAACGATATTCACTTTAATTATTTAAATTATAATTGTATGTTAAAGTTTCTAAGTTTTGATCTTTAGTGACATTTTTTTAACTAAGAAACAAGAAAGTATGTTCATATTTTTGAAATTATAATTTTCAAATGTCAAATTTAAAATTTGAACTTTCAAATTTAAAATTTGAAAAGTTTATATATAAAATTTCAAAGTTCAACTTTCAAATTTAAAATTTAAATGTTTAAAGTTTATAGTTCTAATTTTAAAGTAAATTCAATAACTAAAGTATTAAGTTATTCAAGTTTCGTAGGAGTAATTTTTAAGTTGGTAAGACGGTGGATTCAAGTATCTTCTCACCAAAAGGGTAAGACATTAGGTTAAAGTCCGGATGCACCATAATGAAAAATATTTGAGGGTATGATGATAGATTCTAGTTCTATCGCATCAAGAGGGTAAGACATCAATTTGAGTTTTGATGCATCATGATGATAAGATATTTAGTTTAGGTTCCATTGAATTATGGCCTAACACGTCTTATATGGGTAGGACATTGAGTTCGGGTCTCAATGCACCATAGTAATTATATAATAATGATTAAGGATTTTATGAAAAGTCATGATATTTGTCTAATTGAATTTACTTTAGTCCCTGAAGCGAATGTGGTAGCAGTACATGATATGTTAGAAATAAGCACAATTTCTACATTCTATCATATGAATATGGTAGCAGTGAAATGAAAGATGATAAGTGATTGAATGTATGAATAACAGTGTGAATGAAAAAAATATAATAGTAATCATTATGGTAATTATGAAAAGAAGAACACTATGGGTTCTCCAAATAGTCCTTCAAAATGTGAAGGTAATTTTTGTCATCAAAATGATATGAAAGTTCATTGGACACGTGATTGTCGTGCAACCTAATTTACTTTATAAAAATCCTCCATCAAAAGAAAGGAAGATAAAGTGGTGGTACACTTGACCTACTGCAAAGTGATGTTGAGGTGTGTCATTGAAATGTGATGAATTTCAAAGACATGACAACGTGCTTATAATGCAAATCTATAAAGCATATACAAATGATCAATTCATTCATTAAAGAGAATGTGACTTGTGATTAGCATCATGAATACTCGGTCATTCTGAAAGTGAATGAACCAAGATGTGATAAAATTATTATGAATTGGATATATGCCACAACTCACCTCTACAGGAGGTTTGAGAAAAATAAATATAAATTGGCATGATCGATTGGCCATTTTGATTTCAATGTAATACAAAAGTAATTGAGAATTCATGTGACTCATCTGATGAAGAAAAAAAAATATTCCTCAAAAATTCTCTAATGTTACTTTTTCTCATGATAAAATGATCTATGTGTCATTGTACTACCAGCTAAGGTTGGGATTGTATTCCTTGAGGTTTTGGAACATATAAAAAGGTGAATAAGGCCCATTCACATGTCATGTGGATCGTTTGCAATGATATGATAGTGCATCTATGGGATGGTCACATGTTCTTTATTGTCAACTTACAAATTGATTTTTGTAAGATTGTTTGCTCGAATTATTGAATTAAGAGCATAGTTCCTAACTATGAAATTATGTTGATAATGTTGGTTGGTTTAACAGAAATTGTATGCCTTGAATCATATCTAAATTATGGGTATGAGAACAAAACTTTCAAACAAAACTTGATATGAGAAGAGTTTATTTAATATGTAGAAACACATGTATGCATCAAGCTAGTAAGGTCTCCCCATCATAATTGGTTCAGGGTCTAGACCCAAATAATTTCCATCTAAAGTTTGAATATGCGCTATTTGATGTACTTCTTCCACCACACACAAAGATGTATCTCCAAATAAGGTTGAAATGAATGTCAGATTTCTAACATTAGAGCGAGAGATGATTGATAGGTGAAAATTATGAGATGGATTATCTAGATCCTCACTTTAAAAAAGTGAAATTGAAGTTCAGAAAATAATTCATTTACATAATATTGTAAATTAGTTACCAGATGAATTCGTTGATCCTATGTTAAAATTCAGCTACAAATGCTTTAATGAGAAGTCATTGAAAGGCAAAGTCTATAGTACGCTTGAAGCGTGATGACCAATCAATTTCAAATGAAAAATTCCTTGAGAGGAGAAAATAATCAAGATAGTCATGTTAATGAGGCAGGTGCTTTAAAAAGAGCACAATAACATAATACTTCATAAAATCTTAGCAAAAGTTCAGGTACTTGAAATGATAAAAAATGAAGAGATTTTAATAAGTTATGTTGTATTGAAATTGAGTCAAATGATCGTTGATGGTATCTTTGATATGAAGTAGCGCTCAACGCTATAGATGATGACAAGGATGTTGAATTCAAAGCTGTCATAAAATATGGATAGCTAAATAATTTGTCAAAAAAAAGCACAATTCAAGGATGCTATGTATGTTTCACTTAAAAAAATGCACAATTCAAGTATGTAACGAAGCTTGACTTAGTCTGGCAATAGACGAAATGCTTGAATATGTGTAATGAATGATTCTCGTATCTAGATAGACGATGAAAGTTATATGAAAATTCTTGAAGGATTTAAAAGATTTTAAAGCAATTTTATTGTGTACCCCAATAATAATGAGATTGCTTAACATAAAGAAAGATCAATTATGATCTTATGAAAATAATTGAAAATATCATATATATTAGTACAATTGGTGCACATACGATTATTGATTAGACAGAAGTGTGATTTTTCTTTGAAAATGAAAATCATAGTCACCATGTACAAAGATAATGATGCATGAATAACGCGGTTGAAGGGAGGATACATCAAAGGAGACTGAACATAATAAATTTCACCAAAATTGTTCTTCACACATAATTTTTAACAAAATGGTGAGATATAAATTCAAATGGTATATTCAAGTAATAATTTTGCATGCTTATTCACTAAGACGTCGTCAACACCAACATTTGAGAAGTTTGAGATATAAGATTAGAATGCGTCATCTATGAGATATCAAGTAAAGCTTTCATCAAAGGGAGTGAAATGTGTGTTGTACTTTTCCTTAATCATGATTTTGTCTCAATTAAATTTTTCTGGTAAGGTTTTGAATGAGGCAACACTCAAGACGTATTATAAGATAGGTGTACTCTTTTTCTTTTATTGGGCTTCTTTCTATTGAATTTTTCCTAGTAAAATTTTAACGAGACACATTATCTATGAACATTCAAGAGGGAATGTTATAAATTCATTGAATTAACGAATTATAGGTCATATTCTGAACTATTTACATTCACGTATATGTATTTCCTAGGTTCTATGAACCATTTTGAATAAAAATATATCTATTTATCATAAGACTTAATATGATGACCTTTAAAATGGTTCATTCATTATTGTAAGAGACACTTAAAAATATTAGTTCCTCTGTCTCAATTTATGTGGCACTTTTCATTTTTCGAAAGTCAAATTTAAGTTTGACCGAGAATTTGCACATCGAATCTTCAATTTTTTTGAAATGAAATTTATATATTTGTAAACTACATATATAAAAGTACTATAAGTTACAATAATTGATAATTCAAAATGCTTAAAAGATTTATGAACAATTTACGCTCAAAAATAGACTTGTTTAAATCTCGAAATTCGAAAAGTGTCACATAAATTGTAACAAAGAGAGTACAAATTCATTAAATTAATCAATTGTCTATATTCTCTATACATAAACTATTTATATTCCCTAGATTCTATGAATCATTTTATTTCTTAGATTTTATGAACTATTTTGAATATATATTTATTATGACACACACTTAATATGATGACGTTTGAAGTGATCGCTCAAACCATAAATGGATTTATTCTCATTGTCATAAAAAAGACCGGAAGACATTTAACTAAAATGATCTCTACATTTTACTTCTCATATATTACTTCTCATATTTTTTTTTTTAGTATATTACTTATATTTTAAGAGACAAAATACATTATAAAGATACTCTTTACAATATGAAGTTACTCTTTTCATCTGATTCTGTCTCGACTTCAGCACAATATTTTCCAACTCTTCTCATTTTTGTATTTTTCAAACCCTTCACAAGGGAAAATGCATCACAATAGAATTTCTTTCATAAATAAATATCAAAATATGATATAAAACAAATTTCCCAAATAAATGTCATATTTTGAATAAAACATGGAATTGATGGACGGTTAGTGATAGATCATAATAAGAATGGTTAGATGAGTTATGTAAAAACACAATGACTAGTCAATTTATATCCATTATAATGGATTTAATATTTTAATTTTAATATTAAAACACATGACCACTAACAATATTATCCATCAGAGAGGTATTGTATCATGCATATTATATTATATATTTTTAATATACCAAATCAAGGATTAAAAAAAACCCATATATGGAGTACCTAATCAAATATATATTATTATACAATGTAAAAGAAACATATTAGAAAAAGCAACTTGATTTATTAAGTTGTTTTTTGGTTTTTTCTGCTTCATCAGTAGCCTCAACCTCCATTTTTGCTTTCACCATATCAGCTTCTGTCAATTCCTCCTCACTTTTTGCTCTCATCTTCTTCCCCTACCAAAACAATAAGTGAACACACTTCAATTAAATAAGCGTGACACCTTCTCAATACGTCTTCGACTGTATCAGTTAAATACTTCAACTTACCAAATGATCATACAAACACCTTCAAAACTTATATATATTAATTATTTAGAAATACAACATAAATAAATTGAGGTATCTAGAGACTAGATGTACACCGTCAAAATTAAGTATCCATGCATTCGATCGTTTTTAATTCTTTCAAGAAATTAAAAGAAAAGTTAATTGTAAGAAATAGAAATTACCTGACCAACAAAGAATGCTTTAATATAACTAAACCATTCTTGACAAGAGGTCTTGAAATATAGGCATCCTTTGGTTAAACTAGCCATTGTACTTCCTTTTCTTAGTCAAGTCAACACTTATGACATGCATATAGATAGCTTCTTTTTTTTTTCTTTTTTTTTTTTTTTTTTTTTTTTTTTTTTTTCATTTAGCATATTCATGCATCCTGTCAAAAAATGAAAACAGGTGGCATGCTCCATAAGCTTCTAAAAGTTGTCACGTTTACACCATCACACCAAAGTCTGCCAAGTGTAGTAACATCTTTGTCATAGTGATATATTCGTTTTAACGGTGTATGTACAAAAAAAAAAATTATTACTCACTTTATTTTGATTCGTTTGTTTAGTTTTAATTGGACACAAAGACTTTAAAAAATAAAATAAGAATTTTAAATTTTATAATCTTAAAATAAAGACGATTAAAATATATAAAAATGTTTTAAAAATTTTATGGACTATAATAGGAGGATTCATAATTCAATTTGAATCAATTTTTGATTGAAATCAAAATCAAATTTAGTTGATTCTTTAAATCCATTTTGCCGCCGGTAGTTCCTAGCAAGTAAAGATCTGGGTTTGAACTTTGTTAAATATAAAATCACTTTTTGTCAGTTAGACCTTCGTTTTTTCTTCGAAACTTTTCGACATGAATTCAGATTTAATCAAATTTCCTTTCAAATACTCAATACTGAATAGAACAAAGAAATAAAAAGTTTAAGCAGATTAGAGTTAACCCCTTTCTTCCCGTACCAATCGATCTAAATATTGAAGAAAAATGAGCACTCTGTTCGTATTGATCTCAATAATTTTTAAAAAATGGACATAAATTATTAGTTCTATCATTAAATTATTGACAACCTTAATAGTAAATCTTAACTTGACTAGTTAAACTAAAATACTCCAAATTTAAGGGCCTTTTTAACACTTTTATTGACTTTTTATAAAGAGTTTCATGCTTCTACAAGAGTTTGAGACCACTTGTTATGCCATGTTGATTGTTGGTCAGACATGTATCTAAATTTAATTAATCAAGTAGAGGAGTATTTTAAAGTTGTCAATACTTCAAGAACGAAATTAATAATTTGTGTCCAAGTGCAGAGGTGCTTTAAATATTTCTCTCACATAATTATTAAAATGATAGGCAGAACTTTGCAAAATTTTCAACATTCTATTTCGAGAAAATGACATAAATGGTCACTAAATTATTATAGTAGGTCTAAAATAGTTCATTAACTATTCACTTAACGGATATAGTCTTTTAACAATCTACAATCTTGTTAAGTTTCGTTTGTAAGTACTTTTTATACACATTGTTAACAAACATCGTAATTCAACTACTCTCACTCTTGATTTTCTTTTTCCCTCTTCTTTTCTTCATTGTCGCTGCTACAGTAAAAAAAAATCTTGTTGTGTTGTTTTTGTGCAGTTTGGGGTGGTTTGGTGATGTTTTTTGGTGCAGTTTGTGTAGTTGGGCACAGTTTTTGTGCAGTTTGGTGCTTATTTTTGGTGCTCGGGCACTGTTGTCTGTGCAGCAGTCTAGTGCTGTTTATTGTGCAGTTTGGTGACGTTTTTAGAGCTGTTTTTTGTGCAGTTTGGTGCTGATTTTTGGTAGTCTGATGCAGCATTTTGATGCTGATTTTTTGGTGGTTTGATGATGCTGTCTAGTGTTATGTTATGTCAGTTTGATGCTGATTTTTGGGTGTTTTGGTGCTGCAACTTGATCAAAGTTTAATAGCTGCTATTTTATTTTATTTTGCAGTTTTAAGCTATTTTGTGCACAAAATTGTTGAAAACGGGGTATAATGGTTCAGTTTAGTTGCTGATTTTTTAATTTTTTCTGCAATTCTAGACAGTTTCATTTATGTAATGACTGATTATTAACATGAAAATAGAATCATATTTCTTGCTCACAATATTTGCTCAATTGTGTCCGTTTATTTCACTTTAACACGAATAAAATAGCGACCAACTTGAAGGTGCAAAGTAAAGCTCTCAGAATGAAATGGTTGTGGAAGCTTGCCAACGAAAATAAGATGCTATGGAAAAGGGGTAATAAGTGCAAAATATGAAGGTGAAGATATGTGTATGACCAAAGAAGTGACTACACCAGATGGAGTGAGTCTGTGGAGATCAACAAGGGACATGTGGGACGAAGTTAAGAGTAATGCAAGGATCAAAGTTGTAGATGGAAGCAAGACAAGATTTTGGAAAGATGAGTGGCATGAAAAGGGAAACATGACAGTTCTTTTCCCTTACATATACAATATAGTTTTGGGACAACACAACCCTATAGCAGAGTTATGGACAAATCAGGGGTGGAGCTCTAATTTCAGGAGACAATTCAATGACTGGAAATAGCAAGACTGGCGAAATTTCTTTAACACTGGAAGCTTTTAATGGGCTACAAACAGGAGAAGATGTTATGTGGTGGAAGGGAAATAGCAGAGGAAAATTCAAAGTTAACTCAGCCTACAAGTTGTCAGACAAACCAACAAACATATAGTAGGCCATGGAAACAAATATGGAGAAGCAAAATACCTCATAAAATCTCATGCTTCATATGGTTATTGGCCAAAGAAACTGCTCTGACTCAAGATAACTTGAAGAAAAGAGGGATAACCTTATGTTCTAGTTGTTTTCTTTGTGGGGATGCATTAGAGGCAGTGAACCATCTGTTCGTAACTGCAAGTATACCCAACAACTATGGTGGATTTTTTTTTTTTTAATCTCAAAGGCATCTACTGGACCATGCCCAGGAAGGTCTCAGAGGCTTTGAATTGTTGGGAGGCAGCAGGGGTGAATGCAAAGGACATAAACGGATGGAGAATTATCCCTGCTAGTATATGGTGGACTATTTGGAAAGAAAAGAATTCTAGGTGTTTTGAGAACATAGAGAATGATGTCCAGAAAGTCAAGTTAAATTGCATTTTATTGTTATGTTTACGGTGTAATCAAGTATACTCCAATGACATTATATCAGTAATTGATGTTTTAGACTCGATATAGACTGAAACAAGTGGAAAAGGAGACATTTTTGTATATAATGGTTTCAGTACAACTCATGTACTGTTTAGTGATATAATACAAAGTTACCTATTTCAAAAAAAAAAAACGACCAACACACAATTGCAGTAAGACAATGGAGAAATGAATTGGACAAAAAAAGTGAGGAAACAATGAGATAATGGAGAAAAGAAGTGGAAAAAAAGAAAGACAGGAGATAGAGATTGAATAAGAATGTAGTTAACCATGTTTGTTAACAGTTTTTTTATAAAAAGTAGATATAGACCAAACTTGACAAGATTGTCGATAGTTAAAGTATATCAAGTGTATATCTAAGGGACTATTTTAGACCTACTGTGCTAATTTAGGGACCATTTATGTCATTTCTCTTCCATTTTCATTACAGAAACTTGTCCTGGAAAAATACTTCAACCATGATAACAACCACCCATAGAAGGAGCTGTAGCTAGTTATAAAGTTAAAATAATATCACATGTGACTGAAGACCATACAAATCATGTAACCCTTTGATCTACAAAAGCCAACGGAACAATAAAGAAAATGCTTCGAGTTTCTGGGACAATACGACCTGTTTTAATGTGATCAAAATAGCATGCCCGTGGTGCAATGTTGTTCCCCAAGGCGCATCAGGCCTTGCCTTTTCCGGCTTGGAGAGACTGAATCTTTTGTTGCAGCTTCAGAATCTGAAAAATGACAAGTATATCAACAACGAAATGAATCAGGTTAACACAATCCACCTCATAGAAATATTACTAGTTGGCTGAACCACACAAGGCACCAAATGATTTTAGCTTGAAGCAAGATAAATCAACAAACTGATTTTTCCAAAATTTGTATCAACCTGTCAGAGCCCCGAGGGACTAGAGTTGGTATCTTAGTAACATAGCGACTCATTAAATGACTTGATATAAGTTGGAAGACAGTTATACAGTTCAGCTCCCTAAGGGAGTAGAGTTGGTATCTTAGTAACAAGGCAACTCATTAAATAATCAGGAGATAATGAGGAAAATAACAAGAGGTCGAGGACTGAAAACATTGATATCAAGTAAACGGAGGGAGTCCAGACAAGTATTAACAGATCTTTCATTGCTGCATACCAATAGTTAAAAGAAAGTAAAAGGGGGAATGAAGATATGGTGGAATGCATTAAATGGCCTCGTGAAAGAAAAACTAAGAAGAAAGCCAAATAGACTGAAACCACCTGAATCTGCCCTAACATACAGTGTCAACCACCTATTTTTCCCCGTGGATAATGGGGAAAGGAGAATTATAGAAGAGTTTGACAAGTTTGATGAACAGAAAATCTAAAAAATGTTACTTGAATATATACTCTCCAAGGAAGAAAAAAAAGAAGCCGTACACAATGATGACAGTTCTAATCACTTTTTCTTCATTTTCCTGCTAAAACTGAGGTACTTTTAGAAATCACCACCTTTATAAGAGCCTGTTTGGAATGGCTTATTTTAAGTGTTTGGAATGGCTTATTTCAAGTGTTTTAAAGCCAAAATAGCTTTTAAGTACTTTAGGAATGTCGGACAAATAAAAAAAATGCTTATAAGAACTTGTTTTTAAGCAAAAAAGACAAAAATAAGCCAAAAACCATAAGTTACAAGTCCTAACTTATGGGTTTTGGCTTATAAGTCAAAAGCAATAAGCCCTAGTTACCCATGTTAAGATCCAACTGCCAACCAAACAGGATGACGAGCATTATAAACCTAATTTATACTAGAACTAGAGAGCTGCTAGGCCAATTCTAACTGCAACAGCAGCACCCCCTCCCCTAGGGCTAGGGTTGTTCATGGTTATGGTTAAAAAATTAAACTGAACCGTAATCCGAACCAAACCAATTAAAAAACCGATATTTGGTTTGGTTTGGTTATTAATTTTAAAAACCGATACTAGTTGGTTTGGTTTTGGTTTTACTAAAAACAAATTGCAAAAATAACCAAATCGAATTGAAAAATTAGTTATTCATAAATAAAATATAGTTTGTTAAATTTTGATTAACTTAAGCCTTTAAGTTTACCATTTCAAGCCCAACACTTAAATTTTAGCCTAACTATTACAACCCTAAATCCAAGTCCATCAAAATCCACTATTTTAGTCCTTGCCTACCCTACCTCACCTTAGATACTCACACTTTCTCTTTATTGAATAAATTTTTCGTGTAATAATAACTCTAGTATTGCTTAATTGAACCCGCAACAGCTTTCATGTAGACTGTTCATGTACTAGGTGTCTGTGCCTATTGAGATATGTATGTCCTCAAAAAATTAATTACTTTCAAACTGAAAAAATCAGAAAAACTGAACCAAACTAGATCAAACTGTCTATAACCATACCGATGATAATTTTTTCATTTGGTTTGGTTTTAGAAATTTAAGAACCAACTAGATAGGTTTGGTTTCGGGTTTAACCAATAACGAATCCAAACCAAACCACGAACACCCCTACCTATGGCTACGTATAGGTTGATTTGGTTTGGTTTAGATGTTTATCGGTTTGACTTATTGGTTATTGGTTTGTAGAGATGCTAAACCGTTCTAGAACCATTAAGATGTTGGCTTATCGGTTATTGATCGTTATTGATTCGGTTATCGGTTTAGCCGTTGAGATTGGACACCAAAAAAATTATTGAAGATCACTTAAAAGCAAGATGACAAACCAAATGAACCATGCACATGAGTTTACAAATTGCATCTTGCTCAAAAGCAAACACTTTTACATTGTAGAATAACCAAGAGTTTGAGACATTCAGAAATAAAAGTAGGAAAGTAAACTCTAAGACAAGGACTTTATATACAAAATGATATAACATAATTATTTATTTTACTATCGTGTTATTGGTTAATCCGTTGAGAAAAAACCTAAAACCGTTTAGAACCGAAAACCCGATAACAAAAAAAGTAAAATCATTATCAAAGCCGCTAAACCAATAATCCATTACTGATATATCAATAATTGGCACCTATGTACCTACAGGTATCAATCATCTTAGCTTCCGGCACTTTGTTACACAAACATAAACTTCTTCCCTTTTAGATTGAGTGTATTTCCAATTTTATTGCAATGTTATTGCAGTTATAAAATGAAATGATTTAAGATTGATCAAATGCAATTCGATTCAACAAGTCACACCTCTATATTCCCTAACAATATATAATATGAACAATCCTCAGACACTATAATTGCACGTGATAGTGGGTAGTTACTTGATAAATGACTCAACCACTTATGTTTGAACTAGTAGAATGTGGACAATAGCAAAAAGTTTAATCATTTTCTTGAGAAAGGTAATGTTGTATTTCTCAGCATTAAGGATATGCTGGAGACCTCCGAAAATTGGACAACTATGTTTTATCATTGAAGCTTACCAACTTTTTGCATGATGACCCTTATATTCACGTTGGTTTTGTGGTTATAAATCAGGCCTGTGACATCCTAAGTTGCTCAGAGTCGGGTGCAGGTGTTCGATACGGGTGCGGATCTAGAGGTTGGATCCACTATGACCTAATTTTTAAGATTTGGGGATATGGATCCATGTGTGGATTGTGGATACAGGTGCAGGGATTCGACTAAAAATACAGTTATAAAACCTGAATTATGAGATATTATGTAGATAACTCGAGGAGAAAATAAGGATCAAGAGGAGAATCTTAGAAGGAGATAAAAGGAAAAAAAGAGTAGCAATAGAAATTTATATATACAAGGTATTCCATTTTCTTCAATTCCACCTTGGGGTTTGTTTTGATTACAGAAATCATTGAATCTGTCAGAAATTTCTCCCTTGAATTTGGTCAAAGTATCCAAAACCGGTTGACCAGATCAGGTACGGATCTCCCACCGACACCCACCTCATTTCAACACGGGTGCGGCACCAAAAGTGAAGAGTCCGAGTAATGTAGGTGACATCTACGTTTTTCTTACGTATTTGTTTTTAAGCAAGGGTAGTGTGCACCTTGATTATTTCGTTTCCAGACACAGATAATCGACAACTCTACCACAACCTTGGGTGTCATTTTGTTGATGTTGATAATTAGGTGTCATTCTACTGTTGCAACCCCTAAGCATATAATCTATTACTAATAAAATCAATCACCTCTGACCATCAAATGAAATGTGAATAACCCGTTCTCCTCTCTCTATTTTCATTCCTTGTCTATTCTTTTCTTTCCAGTATTTTGATTATGATTATTTTTTTCTGCAGTACCTTGACGTGGCAAGGGTGTGAAAGGGGTTCAAGAATCAGTTTTTTTTTTTTTTTTGATACCCGAGAAATATGTTTGTGACCCACCCTTTGGACCAATCATAGCCTTCTAAACTCGGTGGATAATGGTTGCACCCCTCTACCCTTCTCCACTTGAATACTGGGCTTCGCTTTTTATTTTGGCTTTTTTACCCCATATTGTAGGGTGGATCTCGAAAGATATGAAAGATCTCTGCCAATTGGAAAGCAAGAGTCATGCTTTTAATCCTCCAAGCTACCAACAAATGAACCCTTCACCAGTGGTTGTGAATGACTATGATTGATTTTTGCAAATCTTTTCGACCTTGGCCAAGTACGTTCACCCACTCCGCCAAATACGGATACGCCCCCGTGAGCTTTAGCAATTTTGTTAATCAATTCTATAATGAGTACTGTTTTACCCACTCCAGCTCCCCTCTATTTGTAATCCAATACAAAAATCAATTGGTTTCGTTAAACTAGCTATATGTTGTGTATTATCAATGATTTCCGCATAAGGTGGCAAGATGATATCTTGAGCAGTTACATATCCAGGACCCTTGACACAGAGAACACAAGACTAGAAAACATTCAACCATTGGTGGCCTTATACTAGTATATTACTACTCCCTAATAAAAGAAGTCCAAATTCCAACACCAGCCCCATACTCTCCTCCTCGACGCGGTCTAATAGTATGTTGAACACCTGAAAACTATAGTACTCATGAACTGTCATGATTAGTTTAGGCGTCAAACGGACAAATTGATCACTATTAACATTAACAAGTTTGTGGTCCTCATACTAGTATATTACTACTCCCTAATAAAACAAGTCCAAATTCCACCACCATCCCCATACTCTCCTTCTCGATGCGGTCCAATAGTATGTTGAATATCTGCAGACTATAGTTCTCATGAACTGTCATGATTCGTTAAGGCGCCAAACAAACATTAATCACAATTAACATTACCGAGTTGATTGTTACAGAACTAATGAACAACAAGAAATGAATATTTCAGACACTATTCAAGAAATGACCAGTATTATTTGCTTAGTTTAATTGGACATTGAAGCAGAAAGTAAAGCAAGAATCTTTTATCAGATCTCAAAGACAGCATGAGGTTTTTGGGACGGAGCTACAAGTGTATTTATGGGTTTGGAAAACTCAGTCACTTTGGCTATAGAAATTTGATAATGATGAAATAATGGAGGCCAGGGACTGAAAAAACATTGATATCAAATAAATGGAGTTCATTGGTGCGTCAGACATGTATTAACAGGTCTTAAATTGCTGCATACCAACAGTTAAAATAAACAAGGGAGAAGGAAGATACGCTGGAATAGATTCAATGGCTGCTTGAAAGAAGAACTAAAAAAAAAGTCAAATAGACTGAGACCACCTGAATCTGTCCTAACATACAGTGTCAACAACCTATTTTTCCCCGTTGGCTTTGGGGAAAGGAGAATGATAGAAGAGTTTGACGAGTTAAATGAACTGAAAATCTAAAAAACGTTATTTGAATATATGCTCTCCAAGGGAAAAAAATCCCTGTACACAAATGTCATTTCTAATCATGTTTCTTCATTTTCCTGCTAAATCCAAGGTACTTCTAGAAAACACTACCTTGATTAGTTACCCACGTAAAGGTCCAACTGCCAACCACCTGACAGATGTGCTCATACAATGAATAACATCTATCGTGATAAATTTCATCATCACCACAGTTTCGTTATATTTGTTGAAACACCAAATTAGTATTCATATTAAAGGTTATTACTCTGGGAACAATGTGAAAAATAATAAGAAAATACAGAAGTTGAGAAGTAAACCAACCGTTTCCTTTTTGTTGTTCTGCTTGTCTTCCAAGTCTTGAAGAGTACTATCTAATCGCTTTCTGTTGAATGACAGAAGAGAGCATATGTTAGGTGATAAAAGTACGGCAACACGAACTACTGAAGCAGCAAAGAAAAATCAGATGTTTTATTAAATACCGACTACCATCCTCTGCTTAAATCTAAATTAAATTTACTGAATACACACAGCAAATTACTGATAGCACTGACCAGTTTTGAAGACAAATACAATTATGTGCATATAGTCAAGATGAATTGTACTCTTTTGCTTTGCTTTTGGTGTAAAGAAGCTATGCTGAGTTGCCTGAAACACTAGTTGATATGAAAGGATCATTGTGAGGCAGTAGTCCTAAGTTTGGTTGGATTTTGTAATTACTGATAGCACTGCTATGGTTCAACTTTAAATTTATATACATGTTACAACTTATAAGAATATACACTAGCAAATTCACAATCTACATAATCAGTCCTGGAAAACCAAACAAAAAACAGCCATGTTCAGCTCATGCCTTTTATCAGAAAAGTGAGTTTACAAGTCAGTTTATTCTTTGCTTTCTGAAATCTGTACACTAAACTCTCATGTGTGCCCTGGTACAAGTCTTGGACACAATTGCTTGTGAAAGTTGGGTTTGCCAAAGCACTAAAATCTAGGACATGGACATATAAAATAGATTTATGTTGTATAGCCATTAACGTCTTTCCTTAAGCAAGAAATGTATCAATTTTTTCCTATTTTTGAAGTCAAACATTGGGCGGAGTGAGGAGTATACCAATCTTCATAAGGCCTACGTTGGAGAATATCAGTTGATTTGTTTCTGTAAACATGATAATGAATCGGAGGATACTGCATACATGATAAAAGAAAATAGCCTTTTTCTTTTGCTAATGATAAAAGAAAATAGTAAACTAGTAATTGCTCAAGAAAAGAGCCCAGAGTTTGTTTCATTTTTCTTTCTGTGTGGCACCCATTACTATACAAGTAACACCAAAAGAGTTAATCTACAAGCTTCAAAAACCACCAGCAAAGCATGGACAAGATATTCTTAGAGTGATTTAGTATAAGATTAAAACAGACACGGACATGTGTTAGGAGTCACATGTCTCCTTATCTGGAGATACAACAAATAAGAACCAGATTTCCATCTTTTTCTTTGCTCATTAAATAGGCATTCAAAAAATTGATTTTCTAAACTAATAAGAGATTCTAAGTTGTGATAAATGGAACTTTCAACAAAGAAAATATCCGAGTGAAATTCTAGCAGGAACAAAGAGTTGCTGGCTACTGGAACTGTATAGTGAACAAAATAAGTACATAAAGTAGAATCCTTACTTTTGTTTGTTTTACCTAAAGGCAACACAAACTTAACTGGAAGTCTGTAACTATTTTCATCAATTAAATATACCGTCTACATAATAGATACCTAGGATTCATATAACCGACCAGCCCAACCCAACTGATTTGGGATTGAGCACCCTTGATTGATTTATTAGACCATCCAGCTTGTACTGCTAACAACAACTACCAATAGGAAATATAACTAGTTATTACTGCAGCAATTTTTCTATTATTTTCTTCTTCCTCTCCAGGTATATACTTTCACCCTTATCACTCCTTTTCCCCCCCTTTCCAGTAAGGTAAAAAAATTACAAACATTGGGGGGAAAAGCTGAGTCCAGGAAATTTAACCAAAACTAGAGAATCTACATCAAACATGATTTTCTACAAAAGACATACAGTCATCCATACAGATATAAAATCTCAAGGGTGCACCAAAAAGATTTCAAATACAAGAGGCTGTTCCTAGAATGTACAAATATTCCCTATCATTCAATTCATCAGCACCACTAAAATATGGAATTTGAATTTGGTCCTTACAGCACATCAGTTTTATTCCATATATGTTACTATTTACAATTTCTGACACTTCGAGTATTGTATTATTTCATAGTAATGATTGTTTTTGTATGCTTTGTTATGCTTCTCCACTCCCATTGTTTCTTTTTTTCGAACTACTTTGTAATGTTTTTACTTGAGCCAATGATCTATCGAAAACAACCTCTCTACCTTGTAAGGGTAAGGTCAATGTGTGCACTACCCTCCTCATACCCCACTTGGGGAATTGCACTGGGTATGTTGTTGAAATGTGGGCTACTTTTATCCTATTTTTTTTTTAAAAAAAATTGTTCTTCTACTTCCAAAATTAAAAGATCTGATATGATATGCAAACTAGAGCAAGTACCAGTCATGTTTCAGATCTGCTTAACAAACTCCATTGCTTCTATTTCCTTACTAGACCTTTGTCCAGCAGCAGGCTCCAACAATATAACAGCAGATGAAATCAACATAGACGACTATTAACTTAAAGCACAACGATTTAGATAAATAAGCAGCATATTTCTTCAGGATAACAGGACCAAACCGATGAGGGTTATGAATTAGTATATTATCAATAAATCGTTTAACTTGAATAAAAGGATTTTCCATTCTTCTACTTTAGTATCTCAAAGTAACCTATTAATTCCAACGAACACCAACCTTATTATGTACTCTGGTCAAACAAGAGGAAACTACTAGAACATAACTAAAAAAACTTAGATAAAAATAAATAACATACAGTTCAGCTGAAATGTATTCAATTCGCTTTTTGACATTTGCATTAGCTTCTGCCATATCCTGCTTCACAAGCACTGGCCCTATCAACTTGTAAACATTGGCATCATCATTCAACAGATCCAATTCCTACATTACATAGCCAACTCAATATAATGTGTCTCAAGTATTGAAAAAATAATATAAGTTTCATACCTTGAGAACAAGCTCATTTTCACCGAGTTGAATAGTGTACTTCTTTCTGATTTGATGATTCTTTGATATATCTGACAGTAGATAACAGAATAAAATTATAAATACAACAAATAGGAATCAAGTCAAGAGAAGAAAGGAAGGAAGATTTTTGCCTTTTTGAAGTTTGCTAAGATCGTTGGCTTTGTTCTCTAGGTCACGCTGCAATTCTAGGAGACTGGCGGACGAAGCCATTTTTTTCTAACTATTAAGCTATTGCCTTGATTTTGCTATCTGCTGGCTGCTACCGGAGTTTTGAGAGTTGGGGTTTTTGTTCGGAGTTTCCCGGCGGGTTAGGGTATCAAAATTTATTTCATTACTCATTTTATATTTTGTCTGTATTTTTTTTATTTTTTAAATGAAAAATAAAATAAAATGTCATCAAGAGAATAAATTGGTCAAATTTGTAAATTTGGAGAAAATTTAAAAAAGCACCATCATTTGCACATAATTAGAGATCAGTAATTTTAATTTGAGTACTAATAAACTTGTCCGTGCTTCGCACAATCATAAAAAAAATTAAAATAATTAACGTCAAATAGAAGAAAATTTAATCTCTATAATTAATGTTAAACTTTGAAGGCTATGAATAAGACATGAGAGTTATAAATATTAGTGTATGTTAAAATTACTTTATATTTTTAAATATATATTTTTTAGCAATGAATGTATACAATTATGGAATTTTTGATAGAGTATTTTTTTTTTTCCAACAAAAGTTGTTAAGAAAAGTATATATATATATATAAAAAAAAAAAAAAAAAAAAAAAAAAGGCAAACAATCTATAAAAATCACAGATGTAAATTAACAAATCTCAAATGAAATAAATTCATGACTTATACCTCTTCATATCAAACAACTTCATATTCATTAGCTTTTTGTATGATGATGGTAACACATGTATATGTTAGTAACTAAGGATAATTCTTTTTTAAAAACAAAAAAACAAGAAGAACAACAGTTGTTCAATCAGAATAAAAAAACTTCCATTAGAGGAATAATAATTAATTTTAAAAAAAGAAGTCATTTCTTTTAGTTTCTTTAACGTGAAATTTAATAGTTGTTTTTTTCATTACTTGCACAATTTTTTATTGTCATAATCCCTAAAATAAATTGTAGTCATGTACATAGAGATATTGTAAGACTTTGACGAACTGATCACATTAGCATTCTAAATTGTTATGTTTTTTATGTTTATTATATTTATGTCTTGGTTTGACTCAAAGAATAAAATGAAAGTTATCGAATGGTAATCGACTTGTGTGAGTGGAGGTGATACTTCACTTTTCCATTACTTGCAATTATGTAGACAATAGATATAGATATAGATTTTATAAATTAACAACCTCAAAAAACTACAACTTAAAACACATAAAACAAATTATTGTCTTACTCTTCATATTGTTGATGAAATATCATGGATTAGCACACAATCACAAACAAAGAAAATAGAGAAGAAGAATAACACAAGGATTTAATGAGGTTTGGCTAGGCATACTCTTCCTAGCGAAAGCATAGAGAATTTTCCACTATGAAAGAAAGAAAACAAGTTTTACAATGTTCTAAAGCCCTTAGGACTACATTGTGTATCTTGTACAATACTTTAGAATCCCCAACTATATCCCCTATATATAGATCCCAAGTTGTCTTAAACCTACAAGGAAAAAATTTCCCAATCCTATAAGCACAATATTTTCCTTTCTCAAATCTATTAGGAGAAAGGGTCTCCTAAACAATAGGGATTATGAGTTTCCTAAAATATATAAGGAAAAAATTCAAGACATAACTAACACATATGAAATAACTTCATATTCATTAGCCTTCTCCGAGAAGATGGTACCACATATATGTTAGCAATCAAGAAAAATTTTAAAACTAAAAAGAAAAAAAGAGAGAAAGAAACCAAGGGGATAAAAGAGGTGAGAAAAACTTATCATGCCCCCACAATTAAAAAGAATGTCTACGATGTTATATAATAAGTATCAATGTTGAGATAACAAAAAAGATGAATGAGAAATAGTATGTGTAGTATTTTTCTTTTCACTTACTCTTACTTCTCTCATTGTTACAAGAATAGGGGGTATATATAGTTGTATATACTTGGGCAGCAAGTGTGATACATGGATATCTTCTTGCCATGTATATATTTTGGGCACCAAGTATATCATATGGTTAAATAGTATACACCACTTAACATATTGCGTGTATAATTATCTTACAACACATAATATACTAACGTGGACATCCATTTTACAACACTCCCCGTTGATTGTCCATATAAAAGAAAAATTGTAGTAATACACATTATTTGTTGCCTCATTAAAAACTTTATCAGAAAAATTTAGCAGGATAAAACTTTGGTTATGGAAAAAAGAGTGCAACGTGTATTTATTCCTCCCGATAAAAATATCACTCAATATCTCGAAGATGATGCATTCCGATCTTTTTTCTATATGGCTTCTCAAAGGTTAAAGTTGGTAATGCCTTGGTGAGCATATTTGCTAAATTATCACTTGAATGAATTTGTTGAACATATATTTCACCATTCGTTTTTGAAGATTGTGAGTGAAAAAGAATTTTGGTGAAATATGTTTCGTTCTTACTCCTTTGATGTATCCTCCTCTTAGTTGAGCTACACATGCAATATTGCCTTCATATAATGTCGTTGAAATCTCTCTCTTCGAAGGAAGAACACATGTTTCCTGGTTGTGTTGAGTTATTGATCTCAATCAAACACATTCTCGACTAGTTTTTATCAATGACTATTATTTCTGCATGATTTGAAGAAATACAATCATAGTTTATTTTGTTGAACACCATGATATAGTTGTACCTCCATATGTAAATAAATAATATGCATGAGATCGACCTCTGTGTGGATCAGACAAATATCATGTATTTTCCTAACTAATTATTTGTGAATCAGACCCTTTCGAATAAAATAATCCCATATTTATGGTTCCATGAAGATATTTGAGTAGCTTTTTATTATCATTCGAGTATCTTTGTATTGAAGAAGAACTAAATCTTGTTAAATAAGTTTACAGAAAAAGATATCTCTGATCAAAAATTATTAGCAAGGTACATCAATGAACCAACAAAATTGTGTCTTACCAAGGTCTTTCATTTCAAATTTCTTTTTCAAACATTCTATTGCCTTTGAAAGTTCTTCATGAGTTCCAATGATATTCAAGTCATCGACATACACAACTATTATAACAAATTTTGATCCAGACCTTTAGTAAATACAGAAGGACAAATTGGGTCATTCTTGTACCCTTCCTTTAATAGGAATTCGCTAAGGTGATTATACCACATGTGTCCTGATTGTTTTAATTCGTGTAAAGATTTTGAAGTTTTATTGAACAAGTTCCCTGCAAATATTTATAAATTTTAGACATTTTAAATCCTTCAGGAATTTTTATAAAAATGTTGTTGTCTAGTGAGCCATATAAATAGGCGCTAACGACATCTGTTAGATGCATGCAAGTTTTTCATAAACTGTCATATTTTACAACTTCATTTTTCTCATTTATTTTTTTCGCACAAAAATCCACTTGTACCCCATTGGATTTATACCTTCAGGTGTTCAGACTATCAGTCCGAAAACTTCAAGTTTTTCAAGTGAAGTTAATTCAACTTAAATTGCATCTTTCCTGTTTGGCCAATCATTCCTCTGTCTACAATCCTCGACATATTTTGTTTCATGATCCTCATATTGTTGCATTATTTTAATATCAATATTATAAGCAAAAATATTGTCGACAATTATATTATTTTGGTCTCGTATTTTTTCCGATGAGACTTAATTTATTGAGATCTCTTCATTATTTTTAGGCGCATGTACCTCTTGAAGGTTTCATCAATTATTATATCTCCTTGCTCTTCTTAAGTAGCTTCCTTCATATTATTATCATCTTATTCATTTGCTACTTTTCTCTTTCAAGGATTTGTATCTTTAGAACTGATCAGTCTTCCACATTTTAAGTGTGCTTTAGATGCATTTGCATTAATTAATTGTCCTGTCAGGATATCAACTCAAAGTGGAACATTAGCAGCTGGAATATGAGATATAGTAACTCTTGATAGGTCATGTGATAATGCTCAAATCACTCTCCAAAACCAATAAAAAAGTGAGTGATCATACTCAGTAAAAACCCAACGAAGAGTTGAGGTTGAATCCCACATGGAATGGTATATCATGGAGAATTCCTTATTAAAGAAATTTGAACTTCAATTTAGCTCATTTGTAATGGTAAGAACAATTGAGTGGATGATACCACCAACTTAATATAAAGCTTTGGTTATAATTCTTCACAATTGAACTAAAGTATATACGAAATCAAGAGTTAATATGTAATCTAGGGGTGCGGGGATCCGAAATTGATGTCACATAGGAGTAATTGTGTTGCTCTGTAGTGATAATCATTCATGAATAGGCTAAGTCATCTTCATTGATGTTAATCATCTTTCAATCTCAAAGCACCTATACATAGAATCACCTTTCGATCTCATCTAAATGTCAATCTAAACAACCTAATACCTTACTTTATTCTCTCTTTCAAGAACAGGGCAAATAGATCTGACCCATAACCTCTTTTTCAAGCAAGTCACCGACATCAAATCTAAATTGCTAGTAATGAACTAATTATCCGCTCCAATTAATCTCTTTCGAGCATTGACTAGAGATCGAAAGTAGGAATTAAGTTTGCAACCTTAACCCTTAAGTTAACATTGTGATAATTAGACCAAATTCATGTATGAACAACAATGAAATAGATCATAGCACAATACCCACTACATTAAATCAACATTCAATCCATTTGAGCACCCCTAGATCTTGGGGTTTTAACCACCCATCACAAAAAAAAACAAAGAAATTATATCTTCCATGAAAGTAACCGTGGGTAACTTGAAATCAAGCAATTAAGAGTAAACTCACTTTAGATTCAACTTCAATTTATCAAATTCAAACTCCAAGTTGTAAAACCTCAAAAGCTAGAAAAGTGTTCTTCAAAGGCAAAATGCTCTATAAACTCTCAACTTTATTCTCAAAAGAGAACTTTTTAGACTCAAATCTGAACTCTCTAAACTCTGTATTCTTAGGGCTATTTATACTTTCCCAAAATTTGGCCCAAAATTCATTTTGCGACTTACTCGGCAACATTAGTTGGGATCGCCAAACCTGCTCGACAACTCACCCTTCTCTCCTCAGCTCACCTTAGGATTCTCTAGGCTTTAGGTGTTTGAACCTCTGTTGGTGAATTCGATAAAGTCAACCTTTCACGTTTAGCAAATCACCGAGTTCCACCTTGGTTCACCTTTCAAGAAGTAAATCTTTACTTTGCACTCTGTCACTTTGGGTGATGTGTATCAGGATCGCCGTTCTCATTTGGTGCATCATCATCTCTATTGGAGTCTGCCGACCATATTTGATAGATAAAAGTGTTATGTATTGTAAATTTGGGCGAGCTCATGTTCAATTAGCAATCCGCCCTTCATGTTAGGTGATAAAAAATGTTTACTTTGCATTTCTTTTTGTTTCCATTCTTTCAAACATTAGTTATTGCCTTGTCCAATTGCCTTCATAGCTACAAATCATCAACATTATATCAAAATAGGACAAAATTAGGCATTGAGGATACTAATTATTGAGCTAAATGGACCTTAAATGAATGCAAATCTACCACTCATCGGTAAATGATGTGCATTGCAATGTAATGAGATGCCAAGTAAGGTGATGCATGTTTGTCCTAACGATAAACATCCGCTGATACTCACACCCGAACCCATGGGGGACACACACGGTTAATTAATCACCAAAACCATTTTCATCAACATAATCATCACTCACCACAATCATTTTCCATTGGTATTATCACAATAGATCTCATAATAGTGTTTTAATGAAAAGATGACAACTTTTATGTCAATTCACAATTCATAGCAACTCAATCATAGTATTTCATCAATAACACATCAATATTACCACTTAAATCAATCACAACATCACACACATCAAATTATCATCATGTTGCCTTTTTCATTATCCCTTTTTTATCATTTAGACCAAATCAAATGTAAAAAAATTCAACCCATCACTAATTCTCATTACTCCCCAACATATAAGACAAGGAAATACAAGATATTACAATCTTAACAAGGTTTAGAAGTCCACTAGCCTTGAGAAAATTACACAATCACTCCAGCACTTGAGCTTTTCCCTTTCGTGAGGTCTTCAAATCAACACACGCTATTCAAATAAGAAATTACAATAAGAATTCAGAACTATCAATGTCCATATCAATATTTTTGGAAATGGGATCAAAATGACCCAAAAATTTGATTCCGAAAATAAGGGGTAAATCTAGAATTTAGTATAAAATTGTGTTACCCAAAATATTTGGAAACTATCGGTGAAAACCATTTAAGAAACTGAGCTAAAACAAACCTTAAATAATCAATTTATCAAGACTTTTAAAAATCCTTCAAGAACCTTTAAGATTAAGATCAAAATCCATGTTTACACCTCAAAATCACAAAATAATTAATGGGTAAAAGAGATAGAAAGTTAGAAATTATTTACACAATAGAAAGAACTCAAAAGTCTATTTTGAAATCACCTAAACCGAGCTTCTAGGGTTCAAAAAATAGAAGAAATGGGATGAAATTCCAATTTTGAAAGAAATCACTGTTTTAGGCATCAACTGCGCATCGCGATTGCAACCTAATACCTCACCATTGCGAAGACTAAACAGGTTAGCTCATTTAGCTTGACCATCACAATTGCGAATAGGTGTCACATGATCGCGATGAACAGGGATTTACATCTACTCAATCATGACAGGGCTCACACGATCACGATACACATAAAGATGACTCCATATGATCGTGACCCTCTCTCACGATCGTGATGAACAAATATCTAGCACCAAAAAATAGAAATCATCAATAATCACAAAAGGCACAAAGTTCTTGAATGGACCCTCGAAATTCAATCGAAACTCCGAGTACACAAACTAGATATTCTACCCAACTAAACTCAATGTTTCAGACTCAATGGAACTATCAAAACATGAATATGAGGGTTTCTTGATAAAAATCCATGAAAGTCACAATAAACTAACATAAGACCTAAAAAGATCAAACTGAGCTTGGAACTTCTAAAAATTCAATCATGACCTCAGATAGTCCAAATCATCCCCTGAATCCAATGAAATCATCAGAATTTTGATCCGATCATCGGAAATCTGAATGTTGACCAAAGTTAACTCAAGGCCTAAAATTGCAACAACTTCCAACTCAGTGCCTTAAATCCACCAAATAAGTCCGAGTCTGAAACCGACAACTCTCTTAGGCCAAATTCCACAATTTGGAGCTAATAGAACTGATGTAATTCTATTAGGAGACTTGAAACTCTGATTGTTACCAAAAATGACTCTTAAACAACTTAAGCCTTTAAAAACACAAAACTACTAAAAATCACAATATTTTTACTCAAATTTCAAAATCAACTTCATAAACTGATCAGAAATTACTCTAGGCAACTATCGGGAGGGATAAAATAACAATTTTATGAAAATTTGTCATTACACAAGGTGTTAAAAGTCATAAAAGAAACTCAAAATAACATTTATATAAAATCTGGAATTTCTTATATACAGTCAATACACATGAAATACGAGTAATATACATGGTCTACGACCTTTAAAATGATCGATAACTCACAATTTATTTATGGAATTCAGGAGAATAATTCAACTCTCTAAACCCATTCCACGATCCCAATCTACGGCCCGTAGTTTGTACCGGTGAAATTCAGGTCCCAAAATCTCTAATTGAGTGTCTCTAGTAAAATGGTCATAACTTTTTACTTCAAACTTTGACTAACGTAAATTTCGTGGTTTTGGGAAGAAAATTAGAGACCTTTAATTTGGTAGGTTATGGGTCACCTATCTCCTTATATTCTATGATTATGGTCGTTTGAAGTTGAACCTTATATGATTTCATGGAAAACTTTGCGAGTATGAAGGTTTTAAACTCGACTTGGTTCTAAAGGTTTCCTAATGATCCTAAATCACTTTCTACATACTTTCTACAGTTGGTAATGAACCTTAACACCCATGACAAACTAGTATTTATTTGATACAAGTTTATATGCATACAAAGAATAGTTTGGCTGTTAGCATAGAAATTTTTGGAGTGTTACAAGTAAAATATAGTCAGGCTAGTTAATTCACTGATCTAAGTAAAAGGCAACGAACTTAAGAAGATTATGATAACAACGAGGTTAAGGGGATCACAAATATAGAGTTGTAAATTAGAGTGTGGAAGCTGTTATAGAAATGAAACAGAAACTAAATAAAAAACAAATGGGAAACTCAAAGGAAAAATCCAAGAATTTCCAAGGATTTAATGTTCTATTACTTTGACAAGATCCAAGTAACAACATATAGATTTATTGAAGAAACCTAACACCTTTACTTGAGAAACGAATCAAAACAATAGATTCAGATCTTGACCGCTTCATTAGTAACTAAAGACAATAATTAATATTTATAAACTAATTACCTTCTAAAGAATATCAAAAAGAAATCACATATATCACAAGAAGAGATTACTTCATACCTTAAACTATGAAACTAGTAAATGTTTAAAGATAAATTCTCAGAGAACAAGTTACAAAGGTTCAAAAGAACTCTCTCAAATATTATTAATATCAATTTAATGTATTTTTATTGAATGAAAAGAACTCTTATTCATAGAATAAATAAGTTGGCTGCTAGTCCTAATAAAACCCTAAAAGAATAATCTGGAACTTAATAAAATAAAACCCTGGATTTGGGGCTAAGGTAAAACAAAAACCCTAATAGTTGTGGTTGAATTAAGGACTTTATAGGCCCCCTTGGTCGTGGCTTTTGAGCCCCTTCTGGGCTTTATTGGGCTGCTGATTTTCGCTTCACTTAAGGGCTTAAATTGGCCTCCTTTTGGGCTGATTTTAAGGGCTGAAATTTTGGACCCCAATATTCCTCTTCTTGGACGTCAACTTGGGCCACCAAATAGTTGTAGCATTTGGAAAATTCATCTCCATTGAACTTGATCTCTTCTTCCCCAACAAGACACCTTTGGATTCATTGAGTTTATCATTAAAATCCTTTGTTTGAGATCTTTTTATGGGCTTCATTGGAGTTTCTAAAGCTTCATTCTTGTTCTTCAACGGAGTAGAGCTTCCTTGGATGGTATCATTCCCCTCTTCTCGAAGAGAATTCGTCCTCGAATTCAAGTTAGCATCAAAATGGAAAATATCAGAGACATTAAAAGTAGCAATAACTTGGAACCCACCAGGAAGATCAACTTTATAAGCATTGTCTCTAATTATTTCAAGGACTTTGGATGGACCACTTCCTCTAGGATCTAGCT
Organism: Solanum bulbocastanum; assembly: GCA_037074985.1. Classification (NCBI taxonomy): domain Eukaryota; kingdom Viridiplantae; phylum Streptophyta; class Magnoliopsida; order Solanales; family Solanaceae; genus Solanum; species Solanum bulbocastanum. The sequence continues at coordinate 7,284,075 of CM073604.1, forward strand.
CGGTTTTTCTTTTGGAAGAAAAATTTTCTTTTCTCATATACACCCAAACCAAGTCCCCAGGTTTAAAAACAATATATTTTCTTCCTTTATTCCTTCGCAATGCAACTTATTCTTCTTTTCAATTGCCAGCCTTGTTTGTCCATGAATCTTCTTCATCATATTAGCCTTTGTTTTACCATCAAGATTACCAAAATCATTAGTAGGCAAAGGTAGTAAATCAAGGGGAGTAAGGGGGTTGAATCCATATACAACTTCGAAAGGAGTCTTACCAGTAGAAGAATGAAAGGTCCTATTATAATCAAATTCCACAATAGGTAAGTGATCTTCCCAAGAAGTCAACTTTCCTTTCAAAACAGCCCTCAACTTGTTCCCGAAAGTTTTATTGACCACTTTCGTATGTTTATCAGTTTGTGGGTGACAAGATGTAGAAATAAGCAATTTAATTCCCAACTTTCCCCAAAGAATTCTCAAAAAGTGACTTAAGAACTTGACATCCCTATCACTAACAATAGTTCTAGGTATGCCATGCAATTTAACCACTTCTTTTACAAACAAGTTAGCATGAGATGCATCATTAGTCTTGTTGCATAGGATGAAATAAGCCATTTTAGAAAATCTATCTACTACCAGAAATATACTATCCTTATCGTATTTAGTCCATGGCATCCCTAATATGAAATCCATAGAAATATCAATCCAAGGGGAATTAGAAATAGGTAAATGAGTAAAAAGAACATGCTACAATGTTCTAGACTTTGCTTGTTTACATTCAAGACAATGAGTACACACTTTTTAAAAATTCTTTCTCATACTAGGCCAATAAAAATGTTCAGAAAGAATTTCTAGAGCTTTGGATACACAAAAATTTCCCATTAGCCCTCCACAATGTGCTTCCTTAACAAATAGTTTACGCAAAGAGCAGTTAGGAACACACAACTTATTTTCCTTGAATATAAATTCATCTCGAAGATTAATATTTTCAAAGGGACCTAACTCCTATTCAACAAAACTTTCACCAAAATTAGAATCATCAGCATAAAGTAACTTGATTTGGTCAAAGCCCAACAACTTTGAAGTAAGAGTAGAGATCAAAACAACCTTCTTGAAAGCGCATCAACAATCATATTATCCTTACCTTGTTTGTAGGCAATTACATAAGGAAAAGTTTCAATAAACTCCACCTGTTTAGCATGCCTATGACTAAGTTGATCTTGACTCTTCAAGTTCTTTAATGACTTATGATCAGTCTTGACCACAAGTTCTCGAGGCCACAAGTAGTGCTGCCATGTAGCTAATGCCCTTACCAAGACATATAACTCCTTATCATAAGTTGAGTTCAATGTTGCTCCAATTAGCTGTCACTAAAGTAGGAAATTGGCTGAGAGTCTTGCATCAAAACAACACATATGCCCTTACTAGAGGCATCACACTCAACTTCAAAAGACTTAAGAAAAATCAGGCAATTTCAAAAGAGGTGTAGAACACAATTTGTTCGTCAACAAGTTAAATGCATCATCTTGTTCCTTTCCCATGTAAAAACCTTATATTTCTTAATAACTTCAGTTAAAGGAGCAACAATGGTGCTAAAGTCTTGGACGAACCTCTTATAAAAACTAGCAAGTCCATGAAAATTCCTAACTTCAGTTACACTATTAGGTTTAGGTCATTCTATTATTGCCTTGATTTTATCATCATCTATTCCAACTCCCTTAGAACTGACCACGAAACCCAAGAAACCACACAATCCATACAAAAAGTACTCTTTTTGAGATTAGCAAATAAGTACTGATTTCTAAGAACTGTAAAAACTTGTTTTAGGTGCTCTAGGTATTCATCTAGATTTTGAGAAAAAATCAAGATGTCATCAAAATACACCATAACAAATTTTCCATGGAAATCCTTAAAAACATGATTCATTAGTCTCATGAAAGTTCTTGGTACATTATTCAAACCAAAGGGCATAACTAATCACTCATAAAGTCCATATTTTGACTTAAAAGTAGTTTTCCATTCATCTCCTAGATTCATACGAATCTGATGGTAGCCACTTCTTAGATTAATTTTAGAAAGGATTTTGGAACCATATAGTTGGTCCAACATATCAACAAGACGAGGTATATGATGGCGATACTTTACCGTTATCTTATTGATGGCTTGACAATCTACACACATCCTCCATGTTCCATCCTTTTTGGGTACCAATAGGATAGGAACAGAGCATGGGCTCATGCTCTCTTGAACAAAACCCCTTTTAAGCAATTATTCAACTTATTTTTGTAATTCCTTAGTCTTTTTAGGATTTCTCTTATAGGCAGGTCTATTAGGAAGTTGAGACCCAGGCACAAAGTCTATTTGGTGCTCAATCCCTCTCAAAGGTGGCAATCCATTTGGAGTGTCATCAGAAAAAACAGATTCAAAACTCTACGAAAGAGAAGAAACACTATTTTGCAAAGGAGTTAGTTGTTCAAAATTAATTAACACTTCCTTGTAAGTAAGCAGAATTATGGGCAGCCCTTCTTTTATAGAATTTAAACACTCTTTGGATTTATATAAATACTCTCCTTTTTTATTTTCTTTAGCCTCTTTCCTCTCACCAAAATCTTTGATTTTTCACTCAAACCCTTTTTTACCTCTTTACTTAGATTGCTGCCTTTTCTCACTTTCTCTCGGCCATCTCTCTTTTTTCTATCTTTTGACCTTTTTCTTTTCTCTCAAACTCACTTTTTACCTTTCCCCTTTGTTTTCCCATTGTTTCCCTCAATGATTTTTTATCTTCAAACACTTGAGAAGAAGATAATGGTGCAAGAGTAAACTTCTTACAATTATGCAGAAGACTATACCTATTCTTTATTCCATGATGAGTAGTATCCCTATCATATTGCCAAGGTTGGCCAAATAAAACATGACATTCTTTCATTGGAAGTATATCACAAAGAATTTCATCTTCATACCTACCAACGTTGAATGAAGTTATGCATTGTTTATTTACTTTTACTTCACCACTATCATTCAGCCATTGGAGCCTATATGGGGTGGAGTGTTTAATGCATGTGATTACTAGTTTATCTGCTAAGGATTAACTCACCACATTTGTACAACTTTCCCCCCCATCAATACTCATAGAATAAGTCTTCCCTTTTATCACACACCTAGTATGGAACAAATTCTCCCTCCGCCCTTCATCAATACTACCCAAATTGATAGTCATAATTCTCCTAACCACCCCAATTATACTATCATTAGGTAGTTCAAGATAATCTTCCTCACTTACACCTCTCTTTTCTTATTCCCCCTCACTTTTTTCACTCTCATACTCTCCATTGTCCCTAAGTATGATGTTTCTTCTACTTGGACATTTATGCATCATATGTCCCCTTCCATGACATTTGTGACATTGAATAGAACTAGAAGGTTTAGAAAATTCAGGATTAAAAGTTTTAAATCTCTCTTCAACTGTACCTTTACCTCTATCTTCTTGAGGTTTGAAAGGAACCTTCCCCTTTTGATTCGACCATGGCTTCTTAGAGATAATGTTTGGCTGACCTCTCTATGTGTTATTATGCTGCTTCCTCTTAATTTGTTTTTCTACATTAACAAACAAATCAAAGAACCATCCAAAGTTACATATTTTTGTATTTCTACTACATCAACTATTTCTACATTTAAACCATTTTAAAATCTAGCCATTGTAGCCTTCTTCTCTTCCAAGCAGTTAGCTTGGATCATAGCCATATCCATGATTTAGAAGTACTCATCAAGGTACAAGTCTGGATCTCTTGTCCCCATGAAAGATGACATCTTCAACTTTATACTACTTACATTATCATCTTCTACTCTATCTCTTTTTCCTCTCTTATCTCTTCTTTCTAGATTAAATTCATCATTTATATCATCATTATCATATTCAGGGTGCAAAAAATAGATATGGTGTACATTCTTTCTATCTTGGGGCCTAACATTATTATGGGGTTGGTCAATCTATTCTCCCTCCTAATTGCAATTATGGTATCATTCTGCTCGGTAATCATATTCCCCATCTCCTGAAATTGCAAATTCCATCTCTCAAATTGTTGGTGCATAGCTTGAAGGGTGGAGTTGTTCCTTCCTTGGATCTCGGCTTTTAGACGATCCCTTTTCTCTTCATCACCTAAATTAGACATCTAAATAAAAGGAAACTATCAAGTATCACACTTTCAATATGGTTTTACCCTCTTTTAAACTCACCCACACTTGCCTTTTGCCCCTCAAAATAACCTTTGAACAAGAATAATTTGTAGATTTATAATTAAACCAAAATGTGAATCAAGTTCTTAGTAATAAAGTATAGCTTTTTGAGGCACATAAGAAAGTAAAAGAATAGTCCTATAACATGTAGGATTTTAGTTGAAACAAAATACAAATAAAAAGGAACATATTTAGAATTACAAGAAGAAGAACACAAATATATTCTTCTTATCCTTAGAGATCTAAAATCCTACTTGGTTTGGAAACTAACTAATGCAAACTTAAAGAGCAAGTAATCACATTTCTTGGAGAACAAGTAATAATTTTTTTTGCAATGTTACTGTTCACGTTTAATCTTCATCATGTATGAGCAATTTTGTTTTCTATTAATTGAAGAAATCCCAAGATTTATCAAAAACAGAACCTTCATAGAACCGCTCTATACCATTTGATAACAACTAGGTTAAGAAGATCACAAATATAGAGTTGTAAATTAGAGTGCGGAAGTGATGAGTCCGAGATTTAGACTCATTTAAGGCTTTATTTATATAAATTTAGTGTCCTCAAATGCTTATTTTGTGCCAATAACGGATGTAAAACCCTTGATTTCCAGGTTTATGGATTGAGGAACAAAGCAAGGACACTAATTTGTAAAAAGAAATAAAGCAAGCTGAAAGAATGAAGAAAAGCAAGCCTGGTGATCACCAAGTCCACTTGGTGAGTTGCCGAATGGCTATTTGATTGCCTAAAGTTCTAGTGTATCAAGCCTTGAAGGAAAGAACCATATTGGTGAGAGAAAGGAGCAGTCGGCGGATCGCTGAGTGGTTTCGCGATGCAATGTTATATTGCCCAAAGTTACAGACCTTGAGGTTGCTGAATGCCAAGGTAGAAGGGCGATGGAAGTGACCAAAGGGCGGCTCACTGAGTGGTTCGGCAAGCCCGACTTATTTCACCGAGTGACTCTTCGCAGCATATTTTTGGCAACTATAAATGCATTTTTGAACACATAGTGTAGTATCAAATTAGTATCTGAGATCATATATTTTTAGTTTGAATTAAATTTTTAGCTGTAGAGAGTTTTCTCTAGTTTTTCCTAAGCTTTGAAGAATTGAAGTTTTTCACTTTTGAGAAATTGGACGTGGGTCTTTGAGATTCTTCGAATTGGATCATTGTAAGGATGAATCTACACTTACCAGTTGATGGATAATCAATTTGGCAACTATTTTTATCTTTTTATAATATCTAGCTAAAACCCCAATTCTTGGGGTGTGATTATGTGATTATAGGTTGATTTGGCTTTTGGGTATTGATAATTGTTAGTTTAAATGTTATTTAAAAGTGAGTTCAATCATTTATTGCGGTTTAATTTAAGAATTGTAATTGTAAATGTGTTTCTACCTTTGTGTTACTGGCTTGCTCGAGTGAGGGGCTTTAGAACTAAGGTGTTTGATTGATGGTCTGTGGGTATTGGGTTGACCTGGGTTCAGTTCAAGAGAGTGAATTCTAAATCTTTTCCATACATTCAGCCCGAGAGAGTGAATGGACTAAGGTGTGGGTTGTTTTTATTTTTCATACTTGTTGATGTTCGGGGTAAAATGTTCGAGAGAAAGTTTATCTCCTCTATAGCCTAGCTTACTCACTGATATTTAGCTATTCTCTAATAGTTTCAATTACCCATTTGTCTATATTAGCCTATAATCGTATCACATCCCAAGAACTTGTCTCATTATTGTTATTTCGTATTGTTTGCCATTGTTTGTAGTTGATAATTTCAAAACCAAAAACCCCCTATTTGACATTTGTGTCACCCCCTAATTTGAATGATGTTTTTATTTGACGATTTTTATTCCTATGACTGATTTGAACATGTTCATACTTCCCTATTGAATCTTAAACCCGTACTGCTCCCTATGGGATTCGACCCCAACTCACTTAGTTGGGTTTTATACTAACTAGCGATTATTGACACTTAGAATTGGATGAAGTGTCCTTGAAACGTTAATCAAAATGGCGCCGCTGTCGGGGAGTGGTGTTGTTTGAGATTATTTTGGTGAAGTTCAATTTTGTTCATTTTAGTCATAGTTGAATCTACTTACTTTCAGTTTTGTGTGTTGCTGTTTAAAACAGAGGAAATAAGTGTCAACGGAGGAAATAGTAGCCATGTGGGCCACCAAGATGACATCGAAAATCTCAATGATGTCAATGAGCTGAATGTTAATGACCCGAATCTTGTGGGTAGAGTTGGTGCCATTCGCTTGCCTTCGACTGAAGAGAACGTTGTGTTGCACATTACAAGCACCATGTTACAGCTCTTGCAATTGAAAGGGTTGTTTGGTGGGCTGGCTCATGAGGATCCCCATTAGCATATAAGGAACTTTGTTGATGTTTGCGGGTCATTCTCCTTTAAGAGCATATCCTAAGAGTCGGTCTGGTTGAGGTTGTTCCCATTTTCTCTAATGGTAGAGGTCTGTAAATGGTTGGCTGAGTTGCCAAGATATTCTATCACTTCATGGGAAGAGCTTGTCATCACATTTCAAGTGCGATTTTTTCCTCCTTCGAAGATGATGACACTTAGGGACAACATCCAGAGCTTCAAGTGTTTGGAATGTGAGCCAATCCATGAGACTTGGCTAAGGTTTAAGAAGTTGGTGTTACAATGCCCAACTCATGGTTTACCTGACAACGTTTTGCTGCAATACTTTTACCAAAGCCTTGATTCAGTGAACAAGGGAGTAGTTGATCAACTTTCTTTGGGAGGATTTATGCAACAACCTTACATTATAGCATCCCAGCTCTTGGATTAGTATGACCAAAATTAACCGAGCGTGGTACACTCGTGAAGATCAGGTCTCCCCTTTCACGTTTAAATTGACAAAGGAGCAGCTTGAAAAAGATCAAGAGAGGACCAGAACATGGCAAAGATAATGACCCAACTTGACATTTTATCCAAAAATATCATGGGGGCTGGTGCTAGGAGTGTCAATGCTGTGGGTGTGGGTTGTGTAAACCCCAATGAAGGAAAGTTCGAAGCACTATACAACGAGGAAGTGAGCTTCCTAGCCAACCAAGGAGGAGGTTATCATGCTAACTACCCAAGGTAGGGTGATTACTAAGGTTGGAACAGGGACTAGGGTTGGAGAGATCGTGATAGAGATTGGAGGGATCGTAACCCAACTTGGAAGGAAATGGATGGGGAGAAGGATAGGTATGTTCCTCCCCACGAGCATCAAAAGCTTAAAGATTCTGAGGGTGGCCGGTCTGAGGACATGCTTTCTCATATTTTCAACAAGGTTGAAGGGTCCGATAAAATTTTGAAGGAGATGAAGAAAGATGTATTGACCCTTAACTAGTCAGTGACTTCTCATTTTGTCTCTATCAAGAAGTAGGATACCTAAATGGGTCAAATTTCTTCTCATTTAAACCTGAGACAACTATGGGGGTAGCATAGTAATACTATGGCAAACCCCAAGAATGAAGTTTGAGCGAGGACTTTCGTCGTTCCACAATATTAACTAAGACGCTGCTTGGGAGGCAACCTAAGTTTTTATTTGCTTTCTTTTTGTTTTAGGAATAATGTGTGTTTATTATGCAGGTGAAAAACTGGAATGTGTTTGAAAAGTGCAGGTTGACGACCAAAATGTCTTGTCGGTGACTCACTGAAGAGGTCGGCGAGCCTGACTTGGACCACCGTTGGGTTAAAAAAATTATGAAGATAGAGTTTGTAAAACTCAATGGGCCCATGGATGAGTCAATGAATAGCCTACTAGGTCGGCGAGCCCGACATTGTCCGCCGTTTAGACCCCCACATTAATTGGTGTTCCTATAAAACTCGGCGAGATAAGTGACCACTCGGCGCGTCACCAAGTGGGTCGGTGAAGACGACTAACATTGCCTAAAGGGCATGACCTGAACGATTTTAAAAGGCCAAAGGTTTAAACTTTCAAACTCTTTCAAATTCCCTCACTTTTTAACTTCACTAAATCGTACCCACACTATATTTCCCATATTTTTATATTTTTACCCCTTTCTAGTCTTTGATTCGGTGTTCAAAGTTGGATACTTTGTCGCCTAGCTTTGCAGATTCTTATATTCGACATAAAAGGTTGATTTTACGAACCCAAAACTCATAATTAGTGGTTAAGCTCATTTGCAATCATATTGTTCATATTGATGTGTGTTGGGCCTCTCTGAAATCGTATTTTTGTGCTTGTGTGCCTATGTTAGTTTGATATCGTGCCTAAATTGCCTAAATTGTTAATTTCCCGAATTCCATGCCTTAACATTAATCATAAATTGTTGGGTTGTGCTTAATTTTTATTGGGTATAGTCGGGTAAAGTCTGAATAACCCAAATTGTGCTAAATGACGTGCTTTGCCTAATGATGGAGCGTTTGACGTCATTCTTAAGGGCTAAAGTCATCAAACGGCCAAGCCGTACATACCTCCTTGAGAGACACCACCATGATTGACCCTAGTGGAGCTAGTGCTGAGGACCCATCGGGCACTATTGCACCGATAGATGGAGCGACTGTGTAGACAAGACTTTTCTTTACCTCCCTCTCTGTCATTTTTATTGACTTTTGGATATTTTTGTTGCATTTGAGGACAACTGCATTTTTAGTTGTGGTGGAGTGAGGTATTTCCATACCTACCTCTTGTGACTACTTTTTTATTTTGTATATATTGGGTTTTTGTGCTGTAAATTGTGTTGTTGATTTCTATTTTGTGGATGTTTGAGCTTATGACTCCTTGTTTTGAATGCAAATGGTTTTTGACCCTTTCTAAAAATTTTGCCACCTCTTGTGTGTAATTAGGGCTATTCTTGTGCAAATTTGAGTATCGGTCATGATCAATATCGATAACTTGAATAGTGCTTTTAATCAAACAAAAATGAATGCACTGCTATAATGAGGCCAAATGAAATTGCATAAACAATATGTGAAATTTTCGAATCTCGTTGTGACTAGCCAATTATCGAATGAGTCTCTTGTGATGAACATTGCACACTAGCGAAAGTGTGGAGTCTTGCTTGATATTGGTGCCAATGCCTTGTGTGATGAGCTTACCGTGAACCTTGTGTGATGAGACCTAAAATTTTTCCCGTTGGTCCGGTTGACTAAGTGATGCAAAGCTCTTGAAATGATCTTAGGCAACAATTTTGAAGAGTGAAACAATTTGACAATATACCTCTTTCGTAGCCAAATTTGTGAGATGTCTAAATCTTGTTTGAACCCCTTTGAGCCTTGTCTTTTTCTTGGAAGAAACTTGATGCAATTGTAACCCCTCTTTATCCATTCACCCATAATCCTCATGAAGTGTGGTTTGTTTGAATAGCCAACTTAGGCGGGTGTTGTGAAAAGAGAAGGTAAATCAAGAAGTGCAAGGAAGTTCCCCTTGATCCATGGACTTGAAAAATACCTCCGTACAAAAAAAAAAAAGAGAGAGAGAAAGAAAAAGAAAAAGAATGAAAAAGTTGTGAAAGTTGCAAAAGAAATGGGGTGTTCGGTATTCCATGAGAAGTGAATAATGGGGTGAATTTTGAGCATGAGTAAAAGTGCTGAAGAAAAGGAAGGAAGTTGATGTTCATACCACAATTAATGAGGATAGCAACCACTGAGCCTAAATGACCATACCTTTACGCTCTGCCCCGTTATAAGCCTTGAAAAGACCTTTTTGTTCTTGAGTGAGCTGAAATGAATGTTGGCGGGAAAAGAAAGGCAAACCTATGGGTAAAGTCATGCATGTTTTCATCTTTTTGAGTGTGAGAGTTGTTTGTGATTTTGGAGCTATAAAGTGTTGAACAATTGTGTGTGAATATGGAATCATATTTGTGTTAGGGCATTTGGATACTTTTGTTGAGCTTGAACTTGCATTTGAAGCAAGTATTATGAACTTGAGAATCTTTGATAATGGTGAGCCACAACTTGAATCTTTGAGTGCACAACTGATCCTTGCATGAGTAAGTTAAGTCTTATTGTGTGCATTCATGATTGAGTCTTTTGTAGCACTGTTTGAGACATCCTTTTTGAACTGCTGAACTTAAGTTTTACTTGAGGACAATCAAAAGTTTAAGTTGGGGGTGTTGATGAGTCCAAGATTTGAACTAATTTAGGGCATTATTTATATAGATTTAATGTCCTCAAATGCTTATTTTGTGTCAATACCTGATGTAAAACCCTTGATTTCCAAGTATATAGATTGAGGAACAAAGCAAGGACACTAATTTGTAAAAAGGAACAAAGCGAGCTGAAAGAATGAAGAAAAGCAAGTCTGGTGATCGCCAAATGCACTTGGCGAGTCACCGAATGGCTATTTGAACACCTAAAGTTCCAGTGTGTCAAGCCCTGAAGGAAAAAACCAAGTTGGTGAGAGAAAAGAGCAGTCGGCGGATCACTGAGTGGTTCCGTGATGCAGAGTTAGATTGCCCAAAGTTACAAATCTTGAGGTTGCTGAAAGCCAAGGCAGAAGGGCGATGGAAGTGACCAAAGGGCAGCTAGCCAAATGGTTCAGCGAGCCCGACTTGCTTCGCCGAGTGACTTTTCGCGACATATTTTTGGCAACTATAAATACATTTTTGAACACTTAGTTTAGTATCAAATTAGTATACGAGATCATATATTTTTAGTTTCTATTAAGTTTTTAGCTGTAGAGACAATTTTCTCTAGTTTTTCCTAAGCTTTGAAAATTAAAGTTTTTCACTTTTGAGAAATTGGAAGTGGGTCTTTGAGATTCTTCGAATTGGATCATTGTAAGGACGAATCTACACTTACCCGGTTGATGGACAATCAATTTGGTATCTATTTTTATCTTTTTATAATGTCTAGCTAAAACCCTAATTCTTGGGGTGTGATTATGTGATTATGAGTTGATTTGTTTATCGGTATTTCTAATTGTTAGTTTAAATGCTATTTAAAAGTGAGTTCAATCATTTATTGTGGTTTAATTTAAAAAATGTAGTTGCAAATGCGATTCTACCTTTGTGTTCTTGGCTTGCTCGAGAGAGGGGCTTTAGAACTAAGGTGTTTGATTGATGGTCTATGGGTATTGGGTTGACCTGGTTTCAGCTCGAGAGAGTGAATCATAAACCCTTTTCCACACATTTAGCTCGAGAGAGTGAATGGACTAAGGTGTGGGATGTTCTTATTTTGCATTCTTGTTGATGTTTGGGAGAAATAAACTTAATTTAGTGTAAATTGTTCGAGAGAAGGTTTATCACCTCTATAGCCTTGCTTACTCACTAATATTTAGCTATCCTTTAATAGATGCAATTATCCATTTGTCTGTATTAGCCTATAATCGAATCACATCCCAAGAACCCATATCATTATTGTTATTTCGTATTATTTACCATTGTTTGTAGTTGATAATTTCAAAACCAAAACCCACCATTTGACATTTGTGTCACCCCTGATTTGAATGATGTTTTTATTCGACGATTTTTATTTCGATGAATGATTTGAACATGTTCATACTTCCCTATTGACTTTTAAACACATACCACTCCCTGTGGGATTCGACTCCAACTCACTTAGTTGGGTTTTATACTGACTAGCATTCGTTGACACTTAGAATTGGATGGAGTGTCCTTGAAACGTTAATCAGGAAGTTCTTATAGAAATGAAATAGAAACTAAATAAAAAAGATATGAGAAATTCCAAGGAAAGATCCAAGAATTTCCAAGGATTTAATGTTCTAAGAAGATCCAAGTAACAACACATAGATTTACGGAAGAAATCTAACGCCTTTACTTGAGAAACGAAACAAAACAATAAATTCAAATCTTGACCGCTTTATGAGTAACTAAAGATAATAATTAGTATTTATAAATTAATCATCTTCTAAAATACCAAAAAGAAATCACAAATATCACAAGAAGAATACTTTATACCTTAAACTATGAAACTATTAAAGGTTTAAAGATAAATTCTCAAAGAACAAAGAAGTAACTAATGTGTTTTTAATGAATGAAAAACACTCCTATTTATAGAATAAAGAAGTTGGCTGCTAGCCCTAATAAAACCCTAAAAGGTTGTTGTGCCCCCTTTTAGGCTACTGATTTCAGCTTCATTTTAGGGCTGAAATAGACCTCCTTTTGGGCTAATTTTAAGGGATGAAATTTTGTACCCCAATATTGTAACACCTCGGTCTTAGAAAGAGCTAAATTGAGATTCGTAAAAGTTACTCTTCAAATTTTGAGTTTTTGGGTCAACTTCAAACGACCATAACTTTTAGCACATAAAGATTTAGGAGGCCCATGAGATATCAAATCAAGGATCTTTGAATTCTTTCTAACGCTGCCTAGTTTGGTAAAATCTGAGTTTGGATGAAGGATTTATGCCCGTTTAAGGAAGGGTATTTTGGTATTTTCCTTACCCCACTAGGCCTAAATGTTTTTCTCACCCAAATAGGTGTCTAAAATGGTTGAATGTATTTTTTATTAATTGTGTTGGGTTTATGAATCTAAGGGAGTTGGAAAGAAATCAATCGATTCCAGATGAATTAGGACTAATACCTGTGAAGAAAAAATCATCAGAAATTTCTAGGTTTGGGCTGTGGTGGCGCGCCCCCATAGCACCAGGGGGGTTGGTGCCCTGCGCCTGTAGTGCACCCCAAACAAGCCCCAGTAAATTGAGGCCTAGCGCGGTGCGCCACTTATGCGCTAGGGGCGTCAGGTCCTTTTAGCCTCCGTTCTTCGTCCCGTATGCGTTACTATGAATCGTGTCTTCGCTCTATTCTTATTATTACCTTTTTGAGTCAATTTGAGAAGTCCTTTAATATCTTTTAGTACTTGAATTAAGACTTAAATAAATGAGCATGAGAGTGAGGAGAGTTGTATTTCAATTTTTCAAGGGAACTAAGTATTCCCAAGTGTAAACACTTTTGCATTTAAAATGAGAGGAAACCTTGATTTCTAAAAAAGTTTATGAGGAGTTTTGAGCATTATCTCTTTGAAGAGAATCTTTTGAGTAATAATCTCAAGTTGGGGATGAGTTATGTTTTTAAACATTGAGCATGAGTTATATATTTTATTGGGAGTAGTATTGAGCACCGATATGGGGATGAGTTTAGACAACTCACACTCCTCATAAACCATGTAGCCAACATGGGTAAAGAATCATACTTTTTAGACGATTCCTTATTGCTTTTAAGCATAACTTAGTAGATCCACTTAGTTGATGAGTTCTATACCCTGACAAGGTATATGAAAGTTCTGGCAGCGTGGGCGAGACACTGTATCATCACATGGCTCATAGTGATGGTTATCGGTTAGAGAATCTCCCAAATAAGAGTAAAGAATTTATTATTGTATTTATATACATTTTGAGTTCTCTTCTACTGTTTACAAAGCTTTATAAAATGCATTTGAGCTCAGTATTCTTGAGTTGAGTTAAATGAGTATTCTCGTGTTGAGTTGAGCATTCTTGAGTTGAGTTGAGTTGACACGGGGTGAGTATGTCTTCCTTTTTTATAAGTTCAAGCTTATATTATGTTTCATAGGTCCAAGAAAACATGTAATGAGTCCGGTCAACGAAAGGCTGGAAATGCAAACCAGTCATCTTTTCAACAAAGGCCAACTATGTATGCTCCATCATCTAGTGAACTTGCACCAAAGAATATAGGTGATTTTATAAATCCAAATTCACATAACTTCAGAGCTCAACCTACTCAGTCTTAGGGTAGTGTGGCATAAGGGACCAACTGGACTCCTACATGAGCTAAGTATGGTAAAAACCACCTAGGAGCATGTCGTGATAGCTCCACGATCTTTTTCAAGTGTGGTTAAACAGGTAACTTTATGAAAGATTTCCCTTAAAAACAGACAAATTAATGGTAATGGGGGCAATAGAGCCCAATCTTTTTCAGCGGCTTCGGCAGACAAAGCTGTACCTAGAGGAGATACTTCAGGGACAAATAGAGGAGCAAACCATCTGTGTACTATCACTAGTAGCCAAGAGCAAGAGAATTCACCAAATATTGTCACGGGTATGCTCAAAGTTTTTAGTTTTGATGTATATGCATTACTTGATCCATATGCGAGTCTATCTTGTGTGACTCCATACATAACTATAAGGTTCCCTATTCTTCCTGAACAACTTCTTGAGCACTTTAGTGTTTCCACACTTGTTGGTGAGTTTGTCTTAGTTGAGAGAATTTATCATGATTATGTCATCTTTGTTAATCACAAGGACACTATGGCTGACTTAGTTGAGCTAGCCATAGTGGACTTTGATGTTATTCTAGGTATGGAATGACTTCATGCTCGTTATGCCTCAGTTGATTGTAGGACTGGAGTAGTAAAATTTCAGTTGTATAGTGGAGGATTAGTTCAGCAGTGCCTAAGGTTTATTACATTTCATACCTTAAGGCCAGAAAGTTAGTCTCTAAGGGGTGCATCTATCACTCTGTCCTAGTTAATGACTGTAGTGTTGAGACACCGCCTATTCATTCATTTCCAGTTATGAGTAAGTTTTCAGAGTTCCTTACAAATGATCTTCCAAGAGTACCTCCTGAGAGAGAAATAGACTTCAGCATAGACATTTTTTCCAACACTTGACTTATCTCCATTCCCCAATATAGAATGGCTCCAGCTGAATTAAAAGAGTTAAAAGAGTAGTTGAAAGATCTTCTTGATAAGGGTTTTATCTGACTTAATGCCTCACCTTGGGGGTGCTCCGATTTTATATATGAATAAGAAAGATGGTTCTCTTAGAATGTGTATAGATTACTGCAAGTTGAACAAGGTTACTATAAAGAATAAGTATCCTCTTACGAGAATTGATGATCTCTTCGATTAACTTCAAGGTACAACTTGTTTTTTTAAGATAGACCTCAGATCTAAATATCATCAATTGAAAGTAAGAGAGTGTGATATTCCGAAGACAACATTCAAGACCCGTTAAGGTCATTATGAGTTTCTTGTTATGTTTTTTGGCTTTACTAATGCTCTTGCAGTGTTCATGGACCTTATGAACAAAATGTTTAAGTTGTATCTTGATATGTTTGTTATTGTGTTTATTGATGACATACTAATTTATTCGAAGAGTGAGGAGGATCATGCTAGTCATCTCAGAATAGTCCTTTAAACTCTCAAAGATAAGGAGTTGTATGCTAAATTTCCTAAGTGTGAGTTTTGGATTGAGTCTATGGCATTCTTAGGCCACACTGTATTTGGTTAAGGGATTCGAGTCTATGCACCCGAACATATTCAATCGACCTTCGGTGTAAGCGACTTCGTACTGCTATAGGCTCTAGTTAGGACTTAGATATGAACACCCCCTTTTGTTAGAATTCACCCTAAAGTTTCTTAGTAAAGAGGGACCATTTAGTAATGACCTAGTCTTTCACGAGACATCAAGTTTACCTCTTTTGTTAGGTATCGACTTCTCCATTATGAACGTATTTTGTACCTCTACTAAGAACTTGAGAGACAGAACTTCGTGCTAGGTCACTAACATATCCTTTTTTGTCTTTATTTGACCCCAAGAATTGGTTGGATCATAATGACTTTCCTGTTGAAGCCCTTCGTTTTAATTTGTGGCCGTACGGAATCTCCATAGCCAATTTTCCATTTTTGATAAAAGGTGCTGTATTTGGTACTACTATTATTTTACACGATCCAGGAACTTCCATAACGTTGGGGTGATTCGGTTTGAGCAACGGATCCTAACGTGATACATCCTTATAATGAAAATAGAGTGGAAACGTGAGTTGATCCATAATGAGTATTAAATTGAAGTTCTCTTAAAGAAGACCGCCAACTCCTATCTCGAAGATACAAAGCATCCGGTCCTCTTCTCTTGTGTCGAAGTGTTGTGTAGTGTGGTGAGGTTTTGCCTCACAGAAAGAGTGGGAAATTGGGATTAAAAAAGAAAGAATTGAAGCTCTTTTAATAAGATTGAAGCAATGCAGATTGGCTGGTTATTTAGAAGGTTAGCCATATTGACAAAGTTGACTTAGAAGACAGTAAAGTTTCAATGGTCTGAAGCTTGTGAGAAAAACTTTCTGGAATTGAAAACCCAGTTGACTACTACCAGTGTTGACCCTACTGGAGGGTAGACAGGGCTTTGTTGTGTATTGTGATGTGTCCAGAGTTGGACTTGGTTTTGTTTTGATGCAAAATGGTAAGCTTTTAGCCTATGTCACCAGACAACTTAAGATTCACGAGAAGAATTACTCGACTCATGATCTCGAGTTGGCTGTGGTAGTATTTGCTTTGAAAATATGGTGTCACTATCTCTACGATGTTCATGTAGATGTGTTCACCGATCACAAGAGTCTTCATTAAGTTTTAAGTTAAAAAGAGATTAATCTCAGATGGTAGTTGGAGTTACTCAAGAATTACTACATGAGTGTCATCTGTCACCCAGGTAAAGCTATTGTTGTTGCTGATGCTTTGAGTAGGTTATCTATGGGTAGTACGACTCTTGTTGAGGAAGGCAAGAAAGAATTAGCTATGGAAGTTCATAGACTTGCCCGATTGGGGTCCTTCTATTGGATTCTAGCAAAGGTGGAGTTGTGGTGATGAATGGGGCTGAATCATCACTAGTGTCTGAAGTGAAGGAGAAGCAAGACCAAGACCCTATTTTGCTTGAGCTAAAAGCAAACAATCATAAGCAGAAAATGATGGGTTTTGAACAAGGGGGAGATGATGTGTTGAGATATCAAGGCAGATTGTGTGTATTAAAGGTGGATGATCTCCAAGAGAGGATCATGGCAGAGGCTCACAGTTCTAGATATTCGATCCATCCTGTTTCACTAAAATGTACCATTACTTGAGAGAAGTCTATTGGTGGAGTAGTATGAAAAGGTGTATTGCAGAGTTCGTTGCCAAATGCTCGAATTGCCAACAAGTCAAGGTAGAACACCAAAGGCCAGTGGTACGACTCAGAACATAGATCTTCCAGAATTGAAATAGGATATGATCAATATGGATTTCATTACTAGCTTGCCACGATCTCGCAAACAACATGATTTGATATGGGTGATTGTAGATTAGATGACTAAATCAGCCCATTTCTTTTTTGAAGACTACCAATTCAGCAGAAGATTATTCCAGGTTGTATAGTCAAGAGATAGTCCAACTTCACAGAGTTCCCATGTCTATCATTTCAGATAAAGGTGCACAATTCACTGCTCAGTTTTGGAAGTCTTTTCAGAAAGGATTGGGTTCAAATGTAAAGTTGAGTACTGCTTTCCATACTCAAATAGATCGTCTAGCAGAGCGCACTATTTAGACTTTAGAGGATATGTTGAGGGCATATGTGATCGACTTCATAGGTAATTGTGATGATCACTTACCTCTCATAGAGTTTGCTTACAATAATAGTTATCACTCAAGTATACATATGGCTCTTTATGAGGTTCTTTATGGCAGAAGATACAAATCTCCTATTGGATGGTTCGAGGTTGGTGAAGATGAGTTGTAGGAAGAGATTTGGTTAGTCAAGTGATGTAGAAGGTGAAGATTATTCAGGAAATATTGAAAACACACAAAGTCATTAGAAATCCTATAAAATCGTTAGGAGAAGAGACTTAGAGTATGAGGTGAATGAGTGGGTTTACTTGAAAGTTTCACCCATGAAGGGTGTTATGAGATTTGGCAAGAAGGGGAAACTCAGTTCTCGGTATATTGGTCCTTACCGGATATCCTAGAGAATTAGCAATGTAGCATATGAGTTGGAGCTACCGTGAGAGTTAGCAGCAATTCATCCACATTTCACATTTCTATGTTGAAGAAATATATGAGCGATTCTTCACTTATTATACCTACTGAGAATATTGGTATTAAGGACAACTTATCTTATGAGGAGGTACCCATTCAGATTCTCGATTGTTATATTCGCAAGTTAAGTACCAAAGAGGTTGCATCAGTCAAAGTCCTACCGTGGAACCAATTTGTTGAGGAAGCTACTTGGAAGTTGAGGAGGATATGAAGAATAGATACCCTCATCTCTTTCTTTTCAAATCAGTTCTAGACAAAGGTAATAACTTTTTAAATTGATACGCTAAGTTGTGTTAAATTGCATGTTGGGTGTTAGATGTTCCCCTAGTTCTACTAAGAGTGATCTCATTTGAGGATGAATGTTCCCAAAGGGGAGATATTGTAACACCTCGGTTTTGGAAAGAGCTAAACTAGAAAGAGCTAAATTGAGATTTGTACAAGTTAATCTTCAAATTTTGAGTGATTGGGTGAACTTCAAATAACCATAACTTTTAGAACATAATGATTTAGAAGGCCCATGAAGTATCAAATCGAAGATCTTTGAATTCTCTTTCCAACGCCGTAGAGTTTTCTAAAACTTGAGTTCGGATGAAGGAGTTATACTCGTTTGACGGCAGCCTTTCTTGATAAGGCCTTTTCATCCATTTTAAGGAGGGGTATTTTGGTGTTTTCCTTACCACACTAGGCCTAAACATCTTCTCACCAAATAGGGGTCTAAACTAATTGAGATAAGTTTTTCATTCATTCTAAAATGTTTAAGAAAGTTAGGGCAAAGTTCAAGAGGAGAAAATAAGACGTTTCAAGAGTTCTTCAAGAATTTGGTAAGCTTTCACAGTGTTGGATTTTTTCACCCTCACGTCAATCATGAGTTTCCATTTATGAATTCATCCATGAAATTGTGTATATTGAGGTTCTTGAGGTTTTGTGCTTCATTCTTTAACAATGGAGTTTTGTTGAGTTCTTGAGGTGAGGGTCTTGCGAATGAGTGTTGTTATTGAGGGATTTTGAGTGGATTTTCAATTAACTGTGTTGGGATTATGAATCTAAGGGAGTTTAGAAGAAATCAATCGATTCTAGATGAATTAGGACTAAAACTATAGAAGAAAAATTCGTCTGAAAGTTCTGGGTTTGGGCTGAGGCGACGCAGCGCCGTAGCTCCAGTGGGCTGGCGCCTTGCGCCCCAAACTAGCCCCAGTTAATTCAGGGCTGGAGCAACATGCCACCGATGCACTAGGGGCGTCAAGCCCCTTTCGTCTCCATTCTTCATCCCGTATGCGTTCCTGTGAATCATGTTTTCACTATTTTCTTATTACGCTATCTAAGTCATCATTAATCATTCAGAGATCCTATATATCCAAATCATAACTCTAAATCTTCATTTCAAATTAAAGTAAAGATTAAGAGCAAAGTTCAAGAAACCTTTTTGATTCAATTTGAGAAGTCTTTAACAATTTTCTAGTACAATTAAGAGTTGAGTAAATGAGCATTAAATAAGGAGAGTTGTCTTTAATGCTTCAAAATGAGTATAAGGGAAAACACTTTTTCATTTAAAACGATAGGAACCCTTGATTTGTAAAAGACTTTATGAGGAGTTTTGAGCATTATCTCTTTTAAGAGAATCTTTTGAGTTATAATCTAGAGTTGAGGATGAGTTATGTTTTTAAACATTGAGCATGAGTTATATATATATATATATATTATTGGGAGTAGTAATGAGCACCGATTTGAGGATGAGTTTAGACAACTCACATTCCTCATAAACCATGTAGCCACCATAGGTAAATGATCATACTTTTAGATGATTCATTATTGATTTTAAGTATAGCTTAGTGGATCCACTTAGTTGAGGAGTTCTATGCCCCGACAAGTTATAGGACAGTTCTGTCAGCGTGGGTGAGACGTTGTATCATCACATAGCTCATATTGATGGTTGTAAGTTAGAGAATCTCCCAAATAAGATTAAAGAGTTTATTATTGTATTTTTATACATTTTGAGTTCTTGTGTACTGTTTACAAAGCTTTATAAATTGCATCTTATTATCATTGCTTTCATATTGAGCTGAGTATTTTTGAATTGAGTTGAGTTGAGACGAGGTGAGTATGTCTTTCTTTTTATCAGTTCAAGCTTATATTTATGTTTTAGAGTTCCCGATACATACTCGTATATTCAATGTACTGATGTCATTAAAATGTGTTTCCGTTGTATATAGGTGTTCAGAGTCATCAACAGGCACAAGCACTCTGTTAATACCACTTGCAGTTCCAGTTAGCTTTAGTGAGCCTCCTTGCTTCCAAAGGGTTCCACATTAACTTTTCAGTTTGTTAGGATGTCGTGAGTCTTGTCCTGACTTCTATCATCGTATTTAGAGGCCTCATAGACAGTAATATTTTGAGGAGTCTTTTCCATTTTCTTTGTTAATGTTTTAAGACTTGAGTTGCCTTCTTATGGCTAGTTGAATATTTTAAACATTCTGAGTTATTTATTTTGAGATAATTGAGTTAATCTTTGTAGTTAAGTTCCTTGGTTGTTGAGTAAGTCTTCCGATAAGTGTTGAGCCAGGCCAAGGGTTCGCTTAGGGACCATTGATGGTTCTCGAGTGCCAGTTATGCTTAGGGTGTAGGCTTGGGGTGTGAAAAATATTCCTCTCGTTGAACTTCAACTTTGGTCACCAAATAGTTGTAGCGTTTTTAGAATTCATCTCCCTTGATCTTGAGCTCTTCTACCCCAACAAGATACTTTTGGATCAACAATTGAAGCCTACTGAGTTTATCATTAAACTCCTTGGTTTGAGATCTTGTTATGGGCTTCCTTGGAGTTTCTAAAGCTTCTATCTTGTCCTTCAATGAAGTAGAGCTTTCTTGGATGTTGTCAAATTAATTCTTCTAAACCATGACTATTTCATTGTTGACACTTAGATCAGTTAAACATAATATTCTAATAAAACACAAGGCTTATAAAACGTATCCTTCAAATTACGAAGTACTAGTATTACTTAATACTCAACTGAATATCTCAACCACCATAAGATTAACTTCAATAATCATTCTTATTCAACAAACAATAAACAATATCACTAATTATTTTTCTATTACTAATCAAGGAATAAATAATAGAAAAAATCATGAATATGCTTACTAATAGGGTGTTATCTGTGCTTTGCACAAGCCCAACATGAACACTTTAACTATTGTTGCTTGAGAGTGTTAGGCTGACAATAGAGTTAAGATCTATCACAGCAAAGGGTTTACAAAAATTTCTATACAAGAAGTAAATAATTAAGGGGCCGCTTGGTTATGGTATAAGAGGGCATGTTATTCATGTATAAAACATTGTATTAGTTTTACTATGTTTGGTAAAATTTTTTTATTAGATTGAAAAGTTATCATGACTTATATTATGTTTGGTTGATAAGTTCTAAATATTGTATAAAAGTTATTCATGTATTAATTTTATATAGTATTTGGTTGCATTTTTTGTAATCCTACATAATTAATACCTACATAACTTATGAGGGAATCTATATATAAGTTATGCAGGATAGAAGGTGAAATAAGTTATGTGGGTATTATTTATACATGTATTAAAAAAGATAAATTACACATTTATCCCTATTAATTTATTTTTAAATCTTTTTTTTATTGAAAATTTACATAACTATTCTATTTTCACAACTATTTTTGTTTCTTATTTCTTTTTGTATACAAATGACTTTTTATTTGTTTTCATTTAAAATCAAAATATAAATATTTATTAATATTATGAATAGGAATGTATAATTTTGATAATGCATATGCTAATTATATATATATATATATATATATATATATATATATATATATATATATATATATTCACATTATATATTACTAAATACATCCACATATTTAATTATCATGTATTAATTTTTTATTTAGAATGTGAATTTATATATAATTTATGTATTTGCTATACTAAACATGTACAAACAACACATGCATCATATTGATAGAAATTATAAAATAAGGTAGTATACTGTACTTGGAATATATCAATAGTATTTTATTTTTATAAGCTTTAAACATTAAAAAAACAAAGAGAAAAAAAACACAGAATTCCTAGTTAAGTATAGAGAAAATTCCTTTCTTTATTTTTTTTAAGGGAGAATTTATACTATTTGCTTACTTATTTTATTTGTAAATAATATATATTAATTTATATTAAAATAAATATTCAATAGTTAATAATTCATGTAATGTAATCTCAACCTAACTAAAAGTTACCTACAGAACTAATACTTGCATAACTAATACCCACATTACTAAACCTTGTATAACTAAATCCTACATTACTAATACCTGCATAACTAATACCTAAATAACTAAATCATGCATAACTAATACTTGCACAACTCTAACCAGTAACCAAACGGCCCCTAAGGGTAAAACAAATTCAGTCTTATTATGTTGTTTTGGTCACAATATGTCTTAAATAGTTAAATTTTTTAGAACAGTGAATAATCCAAATTATATCTCGATCTCCATAGTTCAAATGTAGAAAATAAGGGATAACTTTATATCTAGCTATCTAATAATCCTATAGTCCTTACACACCAAACAATAATTACAAACTAAACATAACTATGAGCATATCATTTTTCTACTTCACCAATTCTACTTTCAGGAGAGAAATTAAAGAATCTCTGAAGATAAATATTTCAATACAAAATAGTAATCATCACTTAAAAATAAGTTATTGTGATGCTTGATTACTCTCGAAAGGTGTAATTCAAATAAATAATAGATATAGAATTTGTAATAATGGGTGCTTGTTGATTGGATATCACAATAGTGGCCACAGAAGCAAATCAATATTTTTGAAGAAGTAGAATAAACTTTCACTTTTACCTCATAAATATTTTGTTTGTAATTCGACCTGCAACTATTAAAGTCAAATCAAGAGAAAGCATGGAATTAGTTGTTAAACCAATTTAACAGAGGGCAAATAGACAAATAATTTCATTAAATATGTAGAGAGACTGAGACAAATAGTTTACAAGCTCATAGTATGTGACTATTTATATCTTGTCGTGTACAAACTTGTCACATGTACCATTTTTTCTTATGAAAAGCCTTAAATCAGGAAAAAAAATTCCTTTTTTAAAAAAAATTCCATCATCCAATTTTAATCCATGCACGATCCTCCAACTCTCTGAAGCCAAAAAAATTAAACCTATTTCCAAAGGAACATCATTTAAGGACCCCTCTTGGCGGATAGTTCTTTCAATTTCTTCCCGTCCCCTCTTACTTAACATAATAGTATGCTCAAGTGGTCTATCAAACAAAAAATAACTAAGTTAAGAATAAATTAGGGGGAGAGTAATTATTCATCATAAATAAAGAAAGATGAGATACATAAGTATCACACACTAACCACTTGTGATAAGATGTTTATCTTTGATATATGGAGTCAGATCTTGCTTTTTATGGAAATTGATGTGAGCATTGTCATACTTAGAAGCAAACTTATTGAATGTACTTTTACAAACACATCAAAGTCCATATAACGCTTTATTTGCAAAGCTTGTAATTTTTCTCAACCAGAATATGACATAGAAATGATAAAATTCAACTAAAAAAAGGGATATCATAGTCAAAATGGATTAAGTAATAGTAGAGTTCTATAGTTATTTATCAGGAGCACATTGACCAACAAAACAAGATATTTTTCTTTGATAACAAAACCTACTCAAGCCTCCACATACTTATTTTACACTTAGGTAAAAAACCAGTGAGCACTATGTGTAATGCCCTAAAAATATGGGTGTGTACATTGCCCAGTAAGTCGGCTAGGATGTTCGAGCCAAGCAAGTCACAATTATGTTGCCATGCAAGCGACATGTGTTAAAGGATGGGTTAAAGTAGGAAGAAGAGGCATAAAGGTATCGCAAGAGTCAAGGACCTTATGAAATGTTGCATGACATGTCCTAAGAGTACCAAAGATGTCTGACAAGGACTTGGGGTGCACCTAAGGGTCTAGCCCGTCGATAAAGACCACGTGCAACGAGGTATGTCACTGCTGCACGTTCTCGAGCTAAAGGTGGAATGTAGGGATTACGGTCTAGGGACTTGTTCCTAGAATGTTCTTATATATGCTTACCAAATTTGGGGTAATTTGGAGGTCGTTTGGATATGGGTTTGACTTAGGCAAGGACTAGTGGAAATGCTGTAACTACCCAACACGTCTGAAGGCTATAACTTGTTCTACGAGTATGGGAATGGGATGAAACTTTATGGAGGTGCAAAGAAAGTAAAGGGAATTAAGAAAAACCAAAGGGCACCTCATTTGTATTTTAGTAGAGCCATCTATGGCCCATTATGATTCTATGGCAGAAGCATGTCTATTCCTACCTCTGGGAAAAATGCTTTTCAAGCATATATAAGGGGGGCGGATATACATGGTGACAACCTACCAGCCTCCCCTGAGCTTTTTTCCCAAGTGTGTTTCCTTGACGGGGAACTTCAAAGGCCTACCAGGCATGTCAAAGGAGTGGTCTAGGTACCCATATCAGTTAGGAAGCTCTTTGTGTACTGCATAAGTAAATTGTGTGCCACTAATACAGTTGAAAATAAGACCGTAACATGTGGTATAAGAGTAGTTTTGTTGCAAAATTATGATAAAATTGTGAACTTCCGTATAGAGACTGCGTTGAAGTAGAGATAGTTGTTCTCCATGCTTATATAATCAGCGAACTTGATGCTACTGTATAGGAGGGATTGGTTGCATACACTGTATCTAGATTGAGTTGTGTCATCCAAGAACTATGACAATAAGAATTATGCCCTCTCACAGCCGTTGATTTCGTATTTATATATATGGGTTGACTCAATTTTAAGCATCCAAATGTGTTTGAGGTATTTTTGAGGGATGGATTTTGTTTAGTGGGTATTATTTTTAGAGGTATTATGTGAACACACGTTTGGTTGACATGTTGCGCCATCGTGCGATATTGTTTGAGTGTTGTCAGAAGATTTGACAATCATAAAGATGTTACTCAAATGTCCTAGATTGTGACAAACTACCAGTTCTTCCGAAACTCTATGGAAAGTATGTTGGACACTTGGTTAACAAAAAGCGTGGACTTGAAGATGAAGTTTAGGCGGAGATGGTGAGTGCATCAGAAGCTTGTTGGTCAAGGGTGTGATCATGCAATGCGACGAGTTTGAGTTTTCAGCTATAAAAAGTCTAGGCTTGTGAAATGAAAAGAATGTGTCAATGATTCTAGTGGCAAGTAAATGGGTCTACGTTTGCTAGTGAAGCCATGTTTTGAAAGGTATATCAGTTATAGACTATAAACTTTGGGATTGATTGTGCAAAGATCTTGCCATAAATGTAGTGGATGCATTAGTTTAGTGTCCTTATGATATGGATAGACTTGAGCCACACCTAAGAGCATTTGAACATGTCCTTCTAGATAGTCAGACGTTGAGATTACCTAGCCATCTTATGGGTTGTGAAGAATGGTAGTAGAGTCCCTACATAAGAAACATCTTGGAAAAGTAGGTCAAAGCCTACTATATGAGCAAGTTGGATTGATAGTGTTATGCACACCACTAATGTGAAGTAGGATATGAGTCCAAACTTCTTCGTGAAAGACCATTGTTTCAAGAAAAGATGCAGTCATCCATGGTGTGTGTGAGAGGCACATTTTATGAACCATTCATGGGGAGGCATAGTGACCAAAGTACTGTGGTAAGGAAATGAACCAAGGTGGGATTAGCCGAAGTGTTGAAATTGGATGAGTATCCAAGTTTATGAATGAGTTCTTTCCAATTGAAGAAGGTCAAACTAGAGGCCAAAAGATGGGATTGTTGTGCAAGCCTTACTGTAGGCCAGGCTGAGAATTTGGAGCACTATGTGGGTCGTCATTGTAGGCTTTGAATACTGATATCAGGCATCAAAGAGCTACTAAATAGGAGGAGAGTGTTCTAGAAGAATAGTCTTATTCATAGATATATGTGAATGCCAACACTTTGATATGTGAAATACTTGCTAGAAGCACATTCCAAAGAAGTGCAAAGTGCCTATGAGTGGGAAGCACATCATGTGTCAAAAGTGCCATGTTGCAACATGAGTGTCAGGTTGTATGCCAATTAGGATATAATTGAGTTTATAAAAGGACTATAAGAGTATGGCTGGCATGGATGCCATATCGAGGGATACTTAACTTCCCGGCCAATCTAGCCTAGGTATGTTTGTGTTGTTGAAGTGAATGCATAATGGGAATTGATTTCTTCTAATGAAAAGTAAGACACAGTGAAATTGCAAATTATCCATGAGGGTACTTTGATTTTGGACTAGGCTAGAGATGTCAAAGAAATGCTTATGTGGCCTCCAATGCTCTAGTTTTGTTTGCAGCAATGGACAGTTTGTACCATGATGTGCCTAGTTACTAACCTGAACTAAAGATGCTAAGGACATGCTTAAGGGGCCTCCAATGGTTTAGTCTTGTTTGTGGTGCTTTTACAATTGAAAGTGTATTGCATGGAAGAAACATATTTCCAAACAGTTAAAGGTCATGAGGGTCATGGTCTGGTTGACTCAAGTGTCACCATGAAGCTAGTCACCAGAGGGTTTAGGTGCGGAGGCACTATCCAAGTGAACACCTAGAGGTGCAGTATAGATGCAACTTGGAAAAAAATTGGGAGGAGGAATTTCGAGGGGAATGAATCCATCTTAAGAGGAGTTTGAAAGAGTTCCATCACACATGGATTTTGGAGCCACAATTGTCACGACCCAGGGGTACCCTCTAGATGTAACATGGCGTACAAGACCCCGAGAGGCGTCATACAAGCCACTTAGCTTTCATAGTCATGATAATAGAGATCGACAAGGTTTAAAACATTTTCAACACAATCAAAGTCGTATATTGCTAAGCGAAAGTCTAATACACTTGTCTAAAAAATCATCTAATACAATAGAATCTCGGGACACATCCCATACGACAATGTTCAAAACTAAAATTAATAGAACATAAGAAATGTAGTGGCCAAATCCTCGGATGCTATGAGGACTCACCAATCTTCAACTTTGCCTCTACAATAGATTCTAGCCATGGGGATGAGAATCAAGAATGCTGAACCCTACATTTGGATAAGAAATGTAGGCAGGAGTATGCGTTAGTACAACAATGTACTAAATATGATAGCTTGCATAAACATAACATAAACATAAACTTATACGTTAGACAACATAAATCATAAGGCATAAGCAATGCACATAATATATCATCATAACATGTAAGGAGTACTTCTTGAAGTAGCCTCAATTCATCCTTAATCAAGAATTGGGTAACCGCCTCTAGTGTTACTTATCATAGAAGGCAAAATCAAGCAACAATCCAAACTCACCATTCATCATTACATATTACTTATTATAGCTTAACTTTTACAGACATGGGGAATCGTCTCTTGACTAACTATAAACGATCATGGGTACTCGCCTCTTGTCCTTATTACTTTGGGATCATGGGTAATCGCCCCTTGTCCAATTCACATTTAGGATCATGGGTAGTCACCTCTTGTCCAACTTACATTTATAGGAACATGGGTAGCGACCTCTTGTTAAACTTCAAGGAATAAGGGTAATCACCTCTTATATCTATTCTGAGGAATAAGGGTAATCGCCTCATATCCTACTCTAAGGAACATGGATAATCGCCTAAAGTCCTTCACATTTATAGGTCATGGGTAATCACCTCTAGCCTCATCAATTTCGTAGTCTTTTAACTTAGATTCATTTTAGGTGAGAAATCCTTTCAACCTAGAATCATTCAATGTGAGCAAGCCTTTCACATTCATACATACATAAGAAATCATGTAGGAAAATCCCTTCCACAACAATCACATCTAAAACCAACAATTTATCACATAAGCTTCACTCTCAAAGCAATTCTTATCATGAATAATCACATATGCTTAAATCTAAAAGCAATTCATATTGTATCTTATCAATCCTATAAGAATACACCTAAATCCATAAATTCTCCTTTCATAACATAAAACCCATTTTTATCAATTTCTTCTCAGAAACACGGGTTAAGCATGGGTACATGGAATTTCATCATAAAAGTGTAGAATCTCCTTAATTCATGCATAAACAATCATAATTCAATCAATTGAATCAACATTCATGAAGACCAACAATTTAGAAGAAAACCCTAACTTAAACTGGGGAAGATATACTTTTAATCAGGAGAACTTAGGGGCTCCATGGATGTAAAGCTATCATACCTTGCTATCAAAGCCCACAAATAATTGGGGTATGGAGACTTGACCTTGAACCCAAGCTTGAATCTTCTTCTTCAAAATTCTAGAGAGAGAATTATCTTAGAGAGGAAGAACTTTGGTCTTCTTTTAGAACTTTAGGAGAATGACTTAAATGAAAAAATTTGGGGGTTAATATCACTTATATATGGGTCTTAAACATAGGCAAAATGATATAGTATAGGGATAATATAATTAAGAAAAGACCCAACTACCCCTAAAATAATTGCTGACCCACCATCACCGGACCCCTAACTGACAGACCGTGGACAAACCAACAGTCTGTCATGCAGGACCGTCGTTGGCTGCCAAAAACTTGATTTTGTGGCCCTGACCTACGGATCCTCACCCATGGACTGTGGACCCAACGAAGGTCCATTGGTCCAGGCTGTGGGTCATGGTTTCCTGGTCTTTTGGTAGTTTATTGGGAGACCATTCACGGATCACACCTATGGTCCATGGTCCTTGGTTGGCCTCTGTCAGATGGCACCAAGAAACTCTGAAATATGCTACTTTTCCCTTGCTCAAATCCGAGGTGTTACATTATATCTCCCTTGGGAACATTCATCCTTGAATGGGATTCTAGACACCTTATGAAAGAAAAGACTCAAAACTAGCATCCCATCATGCATGCAATCATATAAATGCACATATCCGAGGAGGAAACATCAATTCCAAGCTAAAACATACTCATGTCTTCATATCATAAAATTCATATGCAACTTATACTTAAAAGTATATATCCAAGAAGGAACATCAACTCTAAGCTAAAGCATCTTCAAAACATCATATCATATGGTTATATGCAATTCATACTTAAATGAACATAAACATGTAGAAATCAATCAAGTAAACTCATTTTCTCAAAACTAAAGTTTTTCATGAACATGCATAATAAGGAAATCATGGAAATATCTAAAACACACGACACCAAAAGAGTAAACCATGAGGAACTTAATACCTCAAGCTAGAATATGAGTAGAAGGAAAGAGAAGAAGATATTGGGACATTATATCGGCCTCGACCTCCCAAGTAGCACCCTCAATTAAGTGATTCCTCCACAACACTTTTACGGAAACAACTTCTTTGTTCCTTAATTTCTTAACTTGCCTGTCTAAAATCTCAACAAAAACTTCTTCATAATAGAGATTCTCCTTAACTCCCAAACCTTCTAAGGGAACTAGATATCGAATGTCCAACACATTTCTTTAACATAGAGACATGGAAAACCGGATACACCGATGCCAACTCATTAGGCAATTCAAGTTGATAAGCAACTTTACCAATGCATCTTAAAATCTGGTACAGGCCTATAAATTGGGACTAAGCTTCCCTTTCTTACAAAACCTCATTACACCCTTTATGGATGAAAATTTCAAGTAAACCCAATCATGAACATCAAATTCAAATCTCTTCTTCTAACATCGGCATATGACTTTTGTCAACTTTGAGCTATTCTCAACCTTTCTTTAATAAATTGAATCTTCTCTATGGCCTCATGTACCAATTCGGGACCTATTAGGGCAGCTTTATCCACTTCAAACCATACTATAGGAGATCTAAACCTCTTACCATATAGTGCCTCAAAAGGAGCCATACCAATACTTGAGTGATAGCTATTGTTATAGCAAATTGAATCAAAGGCAAATGATAATCCCAATTACCCTTGAAGTCAATCATACAAGATCTTAACATATCTTTCAAAGTTTGGATAGTACGCTCCGCTTGCCTATCAGTTTGGCTAAGATTAACACGAGTACCAAGGCCTTTTGGAAAGATTTCCAAAACTGTGAAGTGAATTAGGTACCTCAATCGAAAATAATGGACAACGTCACACCATGCAACCTCACCATTTTCCTCAAATACAACTTGGCATAGTCTTCCGCCGTATAAGAAATCTTGACGGGAATGAAATGAGCCGATTTAGTCATTCGATCTACTATAACCCAAATCGAATCATATTGTCGCCGAGTACGTGGCAAACCAACAACAAAGTCCATATTCACAGCTTCTCAATTCCAAGTAGGAATGCTAATATCTTGGGATAAACCTCCCAGTTTCTGATGTTCAACTTTCACTTGTTGATAATTAGGACACTTTGCCACAAATGCCGCAATATCCTTCTTCATCCCATTCCACTAATAGATCTCCCGCAAATCACGGTACATCTTGGTGTCTCCTGGGTGAATGGAATACCGAGAACTATGGGCTTTTGACAAGATCTGTTCTCTCAAGTCATCAACATTAGGATTACGCAAACGACCTTGATATCTAAGTACCCCATCTCCCCTTGGGATAAAGCTTCAATGGACTTTTTAAGAACCGCTTCTTTCAATTCAACTAAGGTTGGGTCAAGAAATTGCTTGGCTTTCACATCCACCACAAAAGATGATTCTGAACCATTGTGAACTATAATAACACCCTTGGTAGTGTCTACTAACTGAACTCCCAACCAGGCCAATCTATGAGCATCTCAAACAAAATCTTTTCTATCATCCTCAATATGAGCAACACTACCCATAGATAACCGACTAACAATATCTACTGCCACATTCGCCTTACCGGGGTGACAGAGAACACTCATATCAAAATCCTTCAATAACTCAAGCCACATTTTTTGGCGAAGATTTAGATCTTTTTGGTTAAACACATATTGCAAACTATTGTGGTCGGTAAAAACATCAACATGAACACCATACAAATAATGCCTCCAAATCTTTAAGGCAAAAACAATCGCCGATAGTTTAAGGTCATGGGTAGGATAATTCTTCTCACATGTCTTATGTTGCCTTGAAGCATAGGCAATAACTTTCCCATTTTGCATAAGTACACATCTTAGCCCAATTCTTGAGGCATCACAATAAACAACAAAGCCATTAGGCCCTTCCGGCAAGGTCAACATCAAAGCGAAAGTAAGTCTATCCTTCAACTCTTGAAAACTCTGCTCACACTTTTTGGACCATATGAACTTAGATTTCTTTTGGGTCAATGCTATCAATGGAGAGGCAATCTTAGAAAACCCCTCATCAAACCTTCTATGGTAACCAGCCAAGCCCAAGAAACTCATAATATCCGAAGGGGATAGAAGCCTAGGCCAACTCTTGATTGCATTTGTCTTCTTAGGATCTATCTTAATACCCTTACATGAAACAATAGGACCAAGAAAAGCCATGGACCTTAGCCAAAATTCATATTTGCTAAACTTTGCAAAGAGTTGTTGGTCCTTGAGAATTTGCAATACAAACCTCAAATGATCAATGTGCTCATCCTTACTCCTTGACTAGATAAATATGTCATCAATGAACACAATCACAAACATATCAAGGTATTTTCAAAACACCCTATTCATCAAATCCATAAAAGCCATCGGAGTGTTAGTTAAACCAAACGACATCACCAAGAACTCATAATGACCATACCGAATTCAAAAAGCCATTTCCAGAATATCATCTTCTTTCACCCTCAATTGGTGGTAAACCGGCCTAAGGTCAATCTTGGAAAAATAACATGCCCCTTGGAGTTGGTCAAACAAGTCATCTATCCTTGGGAGAGTATACTTATTCTTAACCGTAACCTTATTCAATTGCCGGTAGTCTATACACATTCGAAGAGAACCATCTTTCTTTCTAACAAACAACACTGGAGCACCTCATGGGGATATA
Organism: Solanum bulbocastanum; assembly: GCA_037074985.1. Classification (NCBI taxonomy): domain Eukaryota; kingdom Viridiplantae; phylum Streptophyta; class Magnoliopsida; order Solanales; family Solanaceae; genus Solanum; species Solanum bulbocastanum. The sequence goes on from CM073604.1 coordinate 7,315,985, forward strand.
CTTGATCAGATGAAACCCTTATCCAACAAATATTTCAACTGCTCTTTCAATTTCTTAAGTTCTGTCGAAGCCATTCTATAAGGAGGAATAGAAATAGGTTGCATATCTGGGAGAAGGTAAATACCGAGGTTTATTTCCCTTTCGGGAGGCCGGGTAGATTATATGGGAACAGTTTTGGAAACTCATTCACAATGGGGACCGACTCAAGAGTAGGGGTTTCAGAATCTACATCCCTCACCCTTGTCACGACCTGAGCCTACACCCTAGATGTGGCTGGCACGCGAGAACTATTTCTTGTCCCCAAGCCAACCCTCATCCAAGCTAACTACTAACAGAAGACTAACTCAAGCATACATAAGCATTAAATTGAAAGAAACGTTTAAAAATAGTTTACTGACTCTCAAAACTAAACTGAATATACTAAGTATGAAACATAAGTTTTAAATAAAACATTTGAAATTGAAAGGCTCTCTAAAGCTGTCTATCTATGAAGCCTTTACTATGAAGGAGGAATGTCAGGACAAGTAACTATGAAGTCCTATGGAATACAAAAAGGCATACCAAAGCTAACTGAAGTGTAGAGTGATCTCAATGAAGTGTCGGTTGATAATCATGAAAACCTATATCTACATCATAGAAGGATGCACGTCGAATGACATCAATACATGGAATGTATGAGTATGTAATATGGCTGAGTAAACAAATAACTGAACTAAATGGTTGAAAGCAACTCAACTGAATCAATACATGAACATGAAGTGAAAACCATTTAAGCTTTACAATAAAATATACAATGAAAGTAATATGAAAATAATATACTTTACATGTGGGGAGTTTCTCTAACCCACAACCATTACCATGAGCCTGGCAATGATACGATGTCCCACCGCACGTTGCAATGTCCCATCTTATACCTTGTCGAGGAGTATAGGATGATATCGTGATTATGGATCCATCTAATTAGCCTTCTCCGAGGTAGTGAGGAGTCGGATGAAGAATCAATGCTATCCTATCCTACACTGGCTACGTAGTTCTATGTTACTTCCAAATCATAAATGAATCTAACCCGACTCAGTGCTCGATACTAGTTCCAAAATAATTAATACAACTTTGTGCTCAATTCACCCACACAATGAGTGACTTTCAAAGACTCTCAAGACTTATAACTCAATTCGGAGGGTTCATGTGGAATTACAGACATGAACGACTCAACTTGAGGACCTCAATAACCATATAGAAACTCATGAATAAAACTCTTTCTCAAAACTCATATTTACTTCCTCAAACAAAACTCAGTTTAAAACTCAAGTGTTCGCTTTAAAAAGCTTCTCAAAATTTATAACTCAATTCATAGAGTTCATGCGGAATTGTGGACATGAACGACTCAACTAAAGAATGTTAATGCATAACATATAGCAATTCAATAATTAGGAGTAGAATTTTAAAAAGAAATAGGAACTCGAGAACTCAAAATTAACTTATCTCAAGAATACTCAAATCTAGGGGTAGAATACTATATTTCTCTTTTACTAATCTAAAACTAGATGTAGGGTGTGAGGACATACTAGTCCAACACTATGATAGCCTTACATACATGGAAGAACAAGGCTCTTGAAGAATCTTGAAGAAGAATATTGATTAGAAGTCTTGAAACCCTAGCTTGAAGGTAAACAATCAAGAAAACCTTTCTTGAGATTCTTGAATTAGTTTCTTGAAATCCCTATGGCCAAGAATTATGATTTTCATTAGTGATTCATAATTTTATGGAGGAATTTGAGTTGGAAAGAATGGAATTCTTGGATAAAGACTTACCTTGAAGAAGAATCTTGTAAAAGATTGAAAGAATCTTGAATAGAGTCTTCTACTTTGATTTTTCCTTAGGGTTTTCCCTTAGGGTTTGAGAGAGAAGAGAATGATGGATTAAGAGATGAAAATCTGATTATTTTTGGGTCTTTAATTAGGTAAGAAATTCGTTTAGTGTTTTCTTATATGAAAAAAGACAAAAACCACCCCTTTTTAATGTTCGGCTATTTCGTCACAACATTGTATCATGTTACTAAATTGGTCATAACGTTTTACTCAAACCTTGTATTGTTGTGAAATTGGTGGCGTTGGAAAGAAGATTCAAATACCTTTAATTTGATAGGTTATGGACCACGTAACTATTAATATTCTAAGAGATATGGTCGTTTGAAGTTGACCTAAGTAGAATCTGATGAGTCTGAAATTTAGACTCATTTAGGGCTTTATTTTTATAGGTTTAGTGTCCTCAAATGCTAATTTTGTGCCAATAACTGATGTAAAGCCCTTAATTTCTAGGTATATGGACTGAGGAACAATGCAAGGACACTAATTTGCAAACAGGAACAAAACAGGTTGAAAGATTGAAGAAAGGAAAGCCTGGTGATCCCCAAGTCCACTTGGCGAGTCGCCGAATGGCTACTTGACTGCCTAAAGTTCCAGTGTGCTAAGCCCTGAAGGAAAGAACCAAGTTGACAAGATAAAGAAGTGTCGGTGGATCGCCGAGTGGTTTCGCGATGCAGAGTTAGACCGCCCAAAGTTGCAGACCTTGAGGTTGCTGAAGGCCAAGGTAGAAGGGCGATGAAATAACCAAAGGGCGGATTGCCAAGTGGTTCGGCGATCCCGACTTACTTCGCCGAGTGACTATTCGCAACACATTTTTGGTGACTATAAATACATTTTTGAACATTTAGTTTAGGATCAAATTTTATCAGTTTTACTTTGAGAACAAATTTTTATTGAGTTCGGAACTGTGAGAAAAGTTTCCTCTAGTTTTCCTTAGCTTTGAAGAATTGAAGGTTTTCACTTTTGAGAAATTGGAAGTTGGTCTTCGAGATTCTTCAACTTGGACCATTGTAAAGACGAAATCAATCTTACCCAGTTGATGGAAACTCAATTTGGTAACGATTTTTTTTTCTTTTTATAATATCTAGCTAAAACCCCAATTCTTAGGGTGTGATTATGTGATTATGGGTTGATTTAGCTTATGTGTATTGATAATTGTTAGTCTAAATGTTATTTAAAAGTGAGTTCAATCATTTATTGTGAGTTAATTTAAGAGTTGTAGCAGCAAATGTGATTCTACCTTTGTGCTCTTGGCTTGCTAGAAGGAGAGGTTTTAGAACTAAGGTGTTTGATTGATGGTCTGTGGATATTGGATTGACCTGGGTTCAGCTCAAGAGAGTGAATACTAAACCCTTTCCCAAACATTCAGCTCGAGAGAGTGAGCGGACTAAGGTGTGGGTTGTTCTTATTTTGCATGCTTGTCGATGTTATAGAGAAATCGACTTGATTCAGGGTAAATTGTTCGAGAGAAAGTTTACCTCCTATATAGTCTAGCTTACTCACTGATCTTTAACCATTTTCTAGTAGTTGCAATTACCCATTTTTCTATAATAGACTATAATCGAATCACATCCCAAGAACCCGTCTCATTATTGTTATTTCGTATTGTTTGCTGCTATTGTAGTTCATAATTCAAAACCAAAACCCCCATCTGACATTCGTGTCACCCCTTGATTTAAATGATGATTTTAATTGTAATTTTTTATTCCTATGACTGATTTGAGCATATTCGTACTTCTCTATTGAATCTTAAACACGTATAACTCCCTGTGGGATTCGACCCCAACTTATTTAGTTGGGTTATATACTGATTAACAACCGTTGATGCTTAAAATTGGATGAAGTGTCTTTGATAGTGTTATTCAATCTGAATCTTACATCAAAACTTAATCGATAAGTAAACTTTCAACTCTACTTTGTGCTATGAGTTTCTAGTGACCTTAATTGATATCCAAAAGCATTCCCACACTAAAGAATTTAACTTTCGTATATGGGTGATTTAAGAATCACCCAATATGGGCCTATAAGTAAACAAAGAATAGTTCGGGTCTTAACTTAGAAATTTTTGGGGTGTTACAACCCTAACTAAATGGTAGATGCAACCCTTAGAAATCATCTTTTTAGCTTTTAGAAAAGAAACAAATTGACTCTTAGGCATAGAATTTCCCCCCTTCCATTCTAGGATAGGCTAATTCGAAAACTGAAACTTGATTATACGAGTTCTAGAATCAATAGAAGCACAACATGACTGCAACCAATACATACCAAGGATAACATCAAAATCTAACATATCAAGCTCTACCAAGTCAATAAGAGTAACTCTATGGGATAAGGAGACGGGACACCTTCTATAGACCCTCTTTGCCACAACAGAATCACCAACTGGAGTAGAGATAGAAAATGGATCTAACAACACATTTGGGAGAACATCAAACCTCATAGCCACATATGGCATCATAAAAGACAAGGTAGCACCGAGATCAAGTAAAGCATTAACATTAAGTTGGAATTCTTTAAACATACCAGTAACTACATCGGGAGAATCCTCTTGTTCACCATGAGTCTGAATTACATAAAACCTATTTTACTTAGGAGCATTTGAACCTGAACCACTTGGATCGGATGAAAGATAAGGTTCAGACCTGTGACAATTATCTCCTTCATTCATAGCAGCTAAAGGACAATCCCTTATCTTGTGGTCCATCTTACCACAACCAAAACAAGCATTGGAACCTGCTAGAAACTTGCCCTCATGCTTTCTTCCACACTTAGTACAAGTAGGCAATAAAGATCCACTACCATTTCCTCTTTGAGGCTTAGGGTTAGACACCCTCTCACTGTTGAATCTTAGAGGAGCATTAGAATAACCTTGCCCGGAAAACCTTTGTCGAACCTTGAATGACCACATCCATCGGACCTATAGTATGAAGATTTCCCATCCTCGGTCCTTGCTCTCTTTAGTTCTCTAGACCTTCCCTTAATTTTTTCATCCTCAATTTGTTGGGCATGAACCATGAGGCGAGAAATGTATATATCTTGGACAAGCATATCGGTACGACATTCTTTCACAACCAATTTGGACACTCCTAAAATGAACTTGTTCATTTTTTTTTCTCGAATCTACCTCTATAGAGGGAGCATACCTAGATAACTGTGTGAATCTCAAAGCATATTCTTTCACACTCATGCTCCCTTGTCGGAGGTTGATAAACTTAAGCACCTTAGCCTCCCTCATCTCAAGAGGAAATAACCTATCAAGGAAAGCATACTTGAACTTTTTCTAATCAAAAGGGACCGCATCTTATGGTCTCCCTTCTTTCCATTAGTTGAACCGAATTTGAGAAACACCCTTAAGTTGATAAGCGGCCAATTCCTCCTTTTCCACCGGCGTCACTCCCATAATAGCCAACACTTTGTAAACCTAATCAATGAACTCTTGTGGATCTTTCTCAACCTTAGAATCATAGAATTACGGAGGATTCATCCTAGTGAAGTCCCTCACCCTAGATGTCGCCTTACCCACATTTGGGTTCACAGGGACCACAACCTCCATATTGGCTTAGGTCATCATGGCTTGAGCCAACACTTGAAAAGAAGTCCAAAAATCTGCATTAGTCACTTGCCCAGCCAAAGGGTCAATCGGAGCTTGAGGAGATTGAGGAGGAGCTTCTTGACTCTCATTCCCTCCCTCATTCCTTTTAGAAAAATCTCTTCGAGTAGTCATATTCTGTAGACCATCAGGTAATGTTTAGGATGGAAACATTATAGAGTCAAACTCTATCGCACGACTTAGAGTGAAGAAAGAAGTGAAGTTTCCTAAGTATCTTGTACCCTCTCATTAATAAATGTGGCACACGTCACACTTATGAACAAGACTCTACTTGACGTGGTTTTGAGACATCCTAGAACCATTCTAAACCTTGTGCTTTCATAACTAAGTTTGTCACCACGCAGGGATACCCCCTACATGTAACAGGGCATACAAGACCCCCGAGAGGCCTCATACAAGCCACTTAATAGTCAAGATAATAGAAATCGACAGGATTTAAAACATTTTCAACACAATCAAAGTCGTAAATTGTGAAGTAAAAGTATAATACACTTGTATCAAAAACCATCTAATACAATAAAGTCTCATGACATAGCCCATACAACAATGTTCAAAACTAAAATGAAAAGAACATAAGAAAAGTAGTGGCCAAATCCTTAGATGCTATGAGGACTCACCAATCTTCAACCTTGCCTCTACTATGATCCTAGCCACAGGGATGAGAATCGGGAATGCCGAACCCTACATTTGGATAAGAAATGTAGGCAAGAGTGTGCGTTAGTACAATAATGTATTAAATATGATAGCTTGTATAAACATAACATAACAATAAACGTAAACGTTAGAAATAATAAGTCATAAGGCATAATTAATGTACATAATAGATCATCATAACATGTGAGGAGTTCTTGAAGTAACCTCTAATTTAAAAATAATATTAAATAAAAAATAATAAACTTATCTTTATTTATTAAAATAGATAAATAAAATAATAAGTTAAAAATTATTAATGACAAAAATATCCCTAAACTCAAATTCAATTGCAGGAAGCACATAGGTTAACTTTTATAAAAGCAATTAGTTATACATTTTTATAATATGTGGATAAAAATTCATATTTGAATATACCGCTATTTTAAAAGTGAGCAAGAAAATAAGCTATAAGTTAGTTTTTGAAATTAAACATAACATAAAATTAAATTGCATTTTAGTTATGTAGATGTTTTGTTGAAGCCTAACGTGAAGAGAAAACGTTGGATGGGACCCACAATAAGGGTCATGTCATCTACTCTATCACATTAGCACATAGATGAGATAAGTAGATGATAAGCTTGTTTCAAAATTTCCAAAAAATGAAAAGAGCTACAACAAGTTATTGTCTTAACCAATGAAACTGTAGCAATTTATTGTAATTACAAAAACTACCCTAATATAATGGGCCCAATTTGAAGCAGCCATGTTGACAAAAAACTACTTGCGTATTGGCCTTTCTTTTATATATATATATATATATATATATATATATATATATATATATAATAAAATTAAATCACTTTTTCGGATACATAATTTCTAATATTTCAACTCCACGATTTTCATATATATATATATATATATATATATATATATATATATATATAATAAAATTAAATCACTTTTTCGGATACATAATTTCTAATATTTCAACTCCACGATTTTCTTTCTTTTTCAACACCTATAATAACTCCACTATATCACCAGTTACCTTTATCACTCCATTTTTGAATTTCAAATATTTTCTCTTTTCAGTTAATTGATTTCAAGTTAATGAAGAGATATTCTTCTTAATTCACTTTTTTCTTTCTAGTTCATCATCATCGTCGTTTTTTTTAAAAAAGCTATTTTTTCATCTATAAAATTCACATACATATAGATGATGCTCCATCTTTTAGTATTGGGATTTCCCAATTAGTTTCAACTACCTAAGATTATGTATGTTGTATCTTTGATTGTGATGATGAAGATTTTGTTGAAAATAGATCTAAACAAACAAACAATCGATTATTTATGAAGAATCTGGAGTTGGAGAAGTCAAAGTCAAAGAAGGATTTCATCTTCTAAATCTATTATGGAAAAATGCTTTAAAAAGGGGAAAAAGTTAGATCTGCCTTATCACGTCCGTTTCTATCAAAGTCACAAGTTTCAATGTATCTCATTAATTTTTTTCTTAAAGGCACAAGTTTTAAATGTATCAAACAATCTATTATTCATCAAGAATCTTAGATTAGAGAAGTCATAGTCTAAGAAGGATGTATCTTCAGCGTCTAAATCAATTGTGGAAAAAATGTCTATAAAATAGAGAAAATGTCATGCCCCGAGCCTACACCCTGGGCGGGATTGACACTCGAGAACCATTGCTGGCCCCAAAAGAACCCTTGACCTGGATAGACTCTCAGCAGAAGACCTACTCAATAGAAAATGTACTTAAATACAATCTTAAATAAACTGTCTAAATAGATAAACTAAAAATGTTTAGAAATAACATTCAACTTAGCCAAAGTGGCTACTCAAGTTTTATATTCTAAGCAACTGAAATAACAAGACAAATGAGCTAATACTAACTGTCTATGAAGTCTCTAAATACTAAGAGGGATGTTGTGACAAGACCCCCAATCATCCTAACAACTGAAATAATAAAACATGATTAAAAAAGATCCTCCAAAAAGCAAGGAGGCTCACCAAATGACTTTGAATGCTCAACTAGATCAACAAAGTGCTGGATGCTGATCCTGGTTATGTGTATCTGCATCATAGAAGATGCAGGCAAAATGGCGTCAGTACATTGAATGTACGAGCATGTGAGGGGAATACTAAAACAAGACATAAGCTTGAAAGGAACTGAATGAACTTACGTGGTCTCAACTCAACTCAACTCAGTTCAACATAAAGCATCAATATAAGTAAAATATAAAGAAAAGATTTTAAAACATGTGTATAAAAACTCAGTTTATTGAAAATACAACAATAACTCAACTTGTATATGAAAATACAAATAACCTTGTGTATATAAGAATACAAAATATCTCTGTGTATATAAGAATACAAAATATAATTGTGGGAGTTTCTCTAACTAACAAATATCACTGAAGTGATATGTGATGATACAACGTTTTACCTCACACTGCTAGGACATCCTATACCTTCCCGGGGGTAAAAACCAAAGTACTAAATGGATCCACTAGTCTATACTAAATGCATAAAGGAATCATCTAAAAAGTATGACCCTTTTCTACCCCCATTGGCTACACGGTTTATGGAGACCATGAATTATCTGAATTCAACTTGTCCCCAAATCGGTGCTCAATACTACTCCAAAATGTGACTAGCTCATTTGTTTAAAAACAAAACTCTTTCTATAGTTTAAGATTATTACTCAAAAACTAGATTAAAAGCTCTCTAGGAAATCATTGTTTCCTCTCTTGGAAATCGGTGTTTCCTCCCTTGTTTAAATGTGAAAACATTTTAAATCTAGGGAACACATAGCTCCCATATAATATTTTGAAGAAATAAACTTCATTCTTACTCTTACTCATACTCAACTCAAATCTCAAGTCTTAAAAAAAGTTTAAAGCATTTGTAAAAGACTTCTTGAAAGGACTCTAGAAACTCTCTAGACTTGGCTCTTAACTTAACTTGAATTTGAATTTATGGATTCAAGGATATGATTCATGTTTACGTATGATTTGTAGATGTTTAGAAGTCAATTAGAGTAGTTAGAATCAATAGGAAGTGTTAGGATAGTTTAGGAGACCTTAGAAAGATAAAACGATGAAATATTGGTGGGCTAGATGTCCGGGCGCACTACTGGCACGGGGTGCCAGCCCCTGTCTTTCAGAGACCCAATTCTGGCCTACTGCTAGTTCATCAGTGGCGCGTCATGCCAACTTTCACCTAGGTGACTCCTGGCAAATTTTTAAACTCGTTTTCTAATATTAACTCATTTTAATCCAATTCTTTTTCTCAATTTCTCTTTAGATTCAAATACCCAAAGCATGTACACAAGAGCCTAACTCAAAACAACTCTTAGAATCAATAAAACCATCTCAAATACTCCTAAATCTCAGTCCATTTCAAGAACGAAAGCAAATTCAAGAACACACATCAAAAACATGAAACTTGGAATCTCACGCTGAAATAAATATTTTTGGAGCATGGGTGAATGAACCTAACGCTAGGCGAACTCACATACCTCGTAGGATCTAATTCTTGGCGAAATCCACAATCAAATTGCAAGGGCTTGATGAATCTTGACCTTTTCTCCTCCTTTCTCCTCTTGCGTTCTTTCTCTAAAAACCATAGCATGAAATCTTTGAGTGTGTAAACTGCATCATTTCAATTTAGATCCCTACTTAATTAAATAAAACGAAATAAATTAATTAGGTATGGAGAAGTCCAAAATAACTCTTAAAAATTTGGTTGACTTTCCTTATTCAGACAGCCCGACTTCAAATAGGCATATCTCCCTCATACGAACGCAAAAACTAGCAAAATTGGTAGAGTTGGAAAGATAATTCAAAGACCTTTCATTAGATATCTTGTAGCACACCTAACACATCTTGTTCTAAGAGTTATGGTCGTTTGAAGTTGACCCAAAACTCATTCTTAGCCTAACTTGCCTAAATTTCCAAATTTAATTATTTCAAAAAATAGGTTCTTTCTAATTCTAGTTCTTTCAAAAAGCGGGGTATTATAATATTTCCCCCTTGGGAACATTCATCCTCAAATGAGATTACTCTTAGTAGGCTAAGGTTGTAGCATCTAACATCCAGCTCAAACACCTAACAAGCAAAATATAGATACAATAAGCCAACTTAAAATAAATGCCAAGAAAAGGATTAGTACCTTAATTTGGAATTTCTCCAGACTTAAAGAGATATAGGTATCTCTTCTTCATGTACTCCTCAGCTTCCCAAGTAGCTTCCTTAACAAACTGATTTATCCACAGAACCTTGACTAATGCTACTTCCTTGGTCCTCAATTTGTGAACCTGGTGGTCTAGAATCTGAACATGAATCTCCTTATAAGATAAGATATCCTTAATACCAACATCTTCAGTAGGTATGATAAGTGAAGGATCTTCCATACACTTTTTCAACATGGAAATGTGAAACACTGGATGAACTACTGCTAACTCTTGCGGTAGCTCCAACTCATAAGCTACACTACCAATCCTCTTGGATATCTTGTAAGGATCAATATATCTGGGACTAAGCTTCCCCTTTTTACCAAATCTCATAACATCCTTTATGGGTGAAACCTGCAAGTATACCCAATCATCTACTTCAAACTCTATGTCTCTTCTCCAAACATCTATATAGGATTTCTGACGACTCTGCTTTGTTTTCAATCTCTCTTGAATAACCTTTACTTTTTCCATAGCTTGGTGCACTAAGTCTGGTCCTATCAACCCACCTTCACCAACCTCAAACCATCCAATAGGAGATCTGCATCGCCTCCCATAAAAAGCCTCATATGGAGCCATTTGGATGCTAGAGTGGTAACTATTGTTATAAGCAAATTCAATGAGACGTAGGTGATTATCCCAATTACCTTTGAAATCAATCACACAAGCTCTCAATATATCTTCTAGAGTCTGAATGGTGCGCTTTACTTGACCATCACTCTGAGGATGAAAAGCAGTACTGAAATTCACCTTTGAACCCAAGCCTTTCTGGAATGACTTCCAAAACTGTGTAGTAAATTGTGCACCTCTATCTGAAATAATGGAAACCGAAACTCCATAAAATTTGACTACCTCTTGAATATATAACTTAGCATAATCTTCTGTTGAATGAGTAGTCTTTACCAGTAAGAAATGGGCTAATTTAGTCATTTGATCTACAATCACCCAAATCAAATCATGCTGCCTGCGAGACTGAGGTAAACCTGTGATGAAATTCATATGATCATCTCCCACTTCCATTACCGAAGTTCTATGTTCTGAGCCATACCACTGGGCCTTTGGTGCTCTATTGTGACTTGTTGGCAATTCGTACACTCAGTAACAAACTCTACAATGACTTTCTTCATACTAATCCACCAATAAAGCTCTCTCAAGTCACTATACATCTTTGTGGAACTCGAATAGATAGAATATCTGGAGCTATGAGCTTCCTCTAAGATCCTCTCTTGGATTTCATCCACCCTTGGTACACACAACCTACCTTGATACCTCAAAACACCATCTCCCCCTTTTTAAAAACCCATTACTTTTTGCTTATGAACATTTGCCTTCAATTCAAGAAAAATAGAATCTTGGTCTTATTTCTCTTTCACTTCTGACACTAATGATGATTCAGCCCCATTCATCGCCACTCTTCCTCCTTCGTTGGAATACCATAGTCGAACTCCTTATCGTGCAATTATGTGCACATCTTTCACTAACTCTCTCTTTTCTTCATCAGCATGGGTAATACTACCCATATAAAACCTACTCAAAGCATCAACAACAACATTAGCCTTATCTGAGTGATATAAAATACTTATGTCATAATCCTTGAGTAACTCTGACCACATCCTTTGTCTGAGATTAAGCTCTTTCTGACTAAACACATATTGGAAACTCTTGTGATCGGTGTACATATCCACATGAACACTAGAAATATAGTGACGCCATATTTTCAAAGTAAATACTACGGTAGCCAACTCTAGATCAGGGGTTGGGTAATTCTTCTCGTAAACTTTTAGATGTCTGGAGGCATAATCTATAACTTTACCATTCTGCATTAACACACAACCTATTCCAACTCAGAACACATCACAATATACAACAAAACCTTGCATACCTTCTGGTAGGGTTAATATTCAGGCAGTAGTCAACCTAGTTTTCTATTCCCGAAAACTTTTCTCACAAGGTTCAGACCATTGAAACTTCACTATTTTCTGAGTCAACTTAGTCAAAGGAGATGAAATAGATGAGAAACCCTCGAAGAACCTTCTATAATAGCCAGCCAATGCTAAGAAACGCCTAATATCAGTTGGAAATGTGGGTCTAGGCTAATTTTGCACTGCCTCTATTTTCTGAGTATTAACCCGTATTCCATCACCGGAAACAATGTGACCTAAGAATGGCATATAATCAAGCTAGAACTCACACTTAGAGAATTTGGCATATAGCACTTTATCCTTTAGAGTTTGGAGAATTACTTTGAGATGACTAGCTTGATCTTCCTCATTGCTTGAATAAATTAGAATGTCATCAATGAATACGATAACAAATATATCAAAATAAGTCTTGAATACTCTATTCATAAGATCCATGAATGCTGCAGGAGCATTGGTCAAACCAAAGGACATAACTAGGAACTCATAATGAACATAACGGGTCATGAAAGTTGCCTTAGGAATATCACTTTCTCTTACTTTCAACTGATGATAGCCAGATCTGAGGTTTATTTTCGAAAAACAAGTGGCACCCTGATGTTGATCGAAAAGATCATTAATTCTTGGAAAAGGATACTTATTTTGATAGTAACCTTGTTTAATTGACGGTAATCAACACACATTGTAAGAGTACCATCCTTCTTTCTCACATATAGGACCAGAGATCCCTAAAGTGAGACACTTGGTCGAATAAAATCCTTCTCAAAGAGACCTTTCAAATGTTCTTTTAACTCTTTTAACTCTGTTGGTGACATCCTGTATGGCGGAATAGATATAGGATGAGTATCGGAAATAATATCTATACCGAAGTCTATTTCTCTCTTAGGAGGGACTCCGGGAAGTTCATATGGGAAGACTTCTGGAAACTCTCTTACTACTGGAACTGACTGAATATGAGGTGTCTTAATACTATAATCATTAACTCAAACTAAGTGATAGACACATCATTTGGAAACTAACTTTCTCTCCTTAAGGTACGAAATGAAATGACCCTTAGGCACTGCTGAACTACTCTTCCACTCTATAACTGACTCATAAGGAAACTGGAACTTAACAACTCGAGTTCTACAATCGTTTGAGGCATAACAGGCATGAAGCTAGTCCATTCTAAGAATGACATCAAATCTACCATATCTAACTCAATTAAGTCAGCCATGGTGCTTTTGTGATTGACAAAAATGGTACAATCATGATAGACTCTCTTAACTAGAGTAGACTCACCAATAGGTGTAGAAACACTGAAGGGCTCAAGAAGTTTCTCAGGAAAAGCATCAAAATTCATCGCAACATAAGGAGTCACAAAATATTGACTCGCTCCTGGATATAGCAAAGCATACACATCAAAATTAAAGACTTGGATCATACCAGTGACAACATCTAGCAAATCCTCTTGCTCTTGATGACTAATGATGGCATATAGATGGTTTGCTCCTCCGCCTGCTCCTGAAGTAGCTCTTCTAAATGCAGCTCTGTCTGGTGGAGCAACAAAAGAAGATTCGGCTCTATTGCCCCAATTACCATTTCCTTGTTTGTTCTTAGGGCATTCTTTCATAAAATGATCATTCTGACCTCACTTGAAGCAACTATTGGAGCCATCACGACACACCCTTGAATGGCTCCTACCATACTTAGCACACGTATGAGTCTTATTACCCCCTTGTGCCATACTACCTTGAGACTGGGTAGGTCTACCTCTAAAATGCTGTGAATTCTGACTATTGTACTCATATGTGTTCCTTGGTGCAGGTGCACTAACAGATGATAGAGAAGATCCCTTTTGCTTATGTTGGAAAGATGACAAGTTGGCTTTACTCTTCTGCTGTCCGGGCTCATTCCCTGTCTTGGTTTTCTTGTTCTGAAACTCCTCTATTTCTCTCAACTTATCTTCCTCAACTTGCTACAGATGTATCATCAACCTTGCTATGCCCATATCTCATATCAGCATAGCAGTCTTGCCTTCCTTACTTGACAGACAAGACAACCCATCGACAAACAAACTCATCCTACTCCTCATATCCGCAACCATCTTCGGAGTATGACATTAAAGTTGGGCGAACTTCAAACTGTACTCATGAACACTTATAAATTCCTGCTTAAGAGTGAGGAATTCTCGTACCTTTTCTTCTCTCAGTTCATGGGAAAAGAAACTCCCCAAGAAGGCATCCTCAAACATAGCCCAACTCACATTTGGTGCACCTTTAACCCTATTATTTTTCCATTGATCAAACTAGATTCTAGCGACATCCTTCACTTGGTATGTAGCTAGTTCAACTCTCTTAGCATCGGTGACATGCAAAATCTCAAAAACCTTTTAAAGCTCTTCAACAAAGTTTTTTGGATCCTCAACGATGCTTGAACTAGTGAAGCTTGGAGGATTCATCCTTAAGAACTCACGGATCCTAGAAGTATCAGCCACTTCCTGACAATTCTCTCTTTGTTGCCCAACTTGGTTGGTCACAACTTGGCACAACATCCGTATTGCCTCACGAAACTCATCATTGGTGACCTTTCCTTGGGGATGCATTTCAGATACATTAGGTACCCTTTGATTCTGTGGTGCAGCATTCCTTCTAACAGGATGACCTCTGACAGCTCTTTGTGGAGGCATGATCTGAAAGACATATGAAAGCACGAATTAGATAGAGACTTTTATAGAGATACACTCTATCGCACGAAATGAGTATGAAAGAAGTGAGATAGTTCCTAAATGTTGCAGCCTCCTAATTATAGATGTGGCACACTTCACACCGATAAATAGAAATCTACAAACATGAATTCATAAGTTCCCAAGGACTCTTGAACTCTATGGTCTGATACCAAGTTTGTCACTCCCCGAGCCTACACCTTGGGTAGGACTGGCACTCGAGAACCATTGCTGACCCCAAGCGAACCCTTGGCTTGACTAGACATTCAGTGGAAGACTTACTCAACATAAAATGCACTCAAATAGAATCTTAAATAAACTATCTAAATAGATAAACTGAGAATGTTAAGAAATAACATTCAACATAGCCAAAGTGGCAACTCAAGCCTTATATTCGAAATAATTGAAATAGAAAGTCAACTTAACTAAGAACTAACTATCTATGAAGCCTCTAAATACTAAGAGTGATATCGGGACAAAAGCCCTGATCATCCTAACAACTGAAATAATAAAACATGATAAGAAGGAATCCTCTAGAAACCATGGAGGCTCACCAAATGACTCTAAATGCTCAATTAGATTAACGAAGCACTGAATGTTGATCCCGGTTACTTGTACTGCATCATAAAAGATGCAGGCCAAATAGCGTCAGCACATTGAATGTACGAGCAAGTGAGGGGAATACTAAAACTAGACCTAAGCTTGAAAGGAAATGAAGGAACTTTCCTGGTCTCAACTCAACTTAGTTTAATATAAAGCAGTAGTATAAGTACAATATAAAGAAAAGATTTTAAAACATGTGTATAACAACTCTGTGTATTGAAAATACAACAATAAATCAACTTGTATATGAAAATACAAATATCCTTGTGTATATAAGAATACAAAATATAAATGTGGGAGTTTCTCTAACCGACAACCATCACTTAAGAGCTATGTGATGATACGACGTTTTGCCTCACACTGCTAGGGCCGTCCTATACCTTGCCGGGGGTATAGAACCTAACTACTAAATGGATCCACTAGTCTATGCTAAATGCATTAAGGAATCATCTAAAAAATATGACCCTATTCTACCCATGTTGGCTACATGGTTTATGGAGACCTTGAATTATCAGAATTCAACTTGTCCCTAAATCGGTTCTCAATACTACTCCCAAAATGTAACTAGCTCATTTGTGTAAAAACAAACCTCTTTCTATGGTTTGAGATTATTACTCATAAACTAGCTTAAAAGCTCTATGGGAAATCAGTGTTTCCTCTCTCGAAAATATGTGTTTCCTTTCTCAGAAATCAGTGTTTCCTCTCTTGTTTAAATGTGAAAACATTTTAACTATTGGGAATAATTAGTTCCCATATAATCTTTTGAAGAAATGAAGTTCACTCTTACTCTTACTCTTACTTATCTCAAATCTCAAGTCTTAAAACAAGTTTAAAGCATTTGTAAAAGACTTCTTGAAAGGAGTCTAGGCACTCTCTAGACTTGACTTTTAACTTTCCTTGAATTTGAATTTATAGATTCAAGTTTATGATTCATGTTGACGTATGATTTGTAGATGTTTAGAAGTAAATTAGAGTAGTTAGAATCAATAGGAAGTGTTAGGACACTTTAGGAGAACTTAGAAAGGTAAAACGATGAAAAACTGGTGGGGGTAGACGCCCCAGGCGCACTGCTGGCGCAGGGCACTAGCCCTTGTCTTTTAGAGACCTAATTTTGGCATATTGCTGGTGTGTCAATGGCGCGTCGTGCCATCTTTCCCCAATGTGACTCCTGACGAATTTTTCAATGCGTTTTCTAATCTTAACTCGATTTAATTCGATTTTTTTTCTCAATTTCTCTTTAGATTCAGATTCCAAAAGAATGTACACAATAAACTAACTCAAAATAACTCTTAGAATCGATAAAACCATCTAAAGAACTCCTAAATCTTAGTCCAATTCAAGAACGATAGCAAATTCAAGAACACACGTCAAGAACATCAAACTTTCACTCTTTTTTTAGGACAAATTTATGTTGAAATAAACATGTTTGGCATGTGAGTGAATGAACCCAATGTTATGGGAACTCACATACCTCATAGGATGGAATCCTTGGCAAAATCCGCAATCAAATTGCAAGAACTTGACGAATCTTGACCTTTTCTCCTCCTTTCTCCTTTTGCGTTCTTTCTCTAAAAGCTTTAGCGTGAAATCTTTGAGTGCGTAAACTGAACCAATTCAGTTACACCCCTACTTAATTAGAAAAAATGAAATAAAGTAATTGGGTATGGAAAAGTCCAAAATACCCCTTAAAAATCTAGTTGACTATCCTTATTCAGATTGCCCGACTTCAAACGGGTATATCTCCCTCATACGAACACAAAAACTACCAAACTAGGTGGATTTGGAAAGATAATTCAAAGAACTTTCACTAGATATCTTGTAGCACACCTAACTCATTATGTGCTGATAGTTATGGTCGTTTGAAGTTGACCCAAAACTCAATCTTAGCCTAACTTGCCAAAATTTCCAAATTTAATTATTTCCAAAAATGGTTTCTTTCTAATTCTAGTTCTTTTAAAAAGTGGATTGTTATAGAAAAAGATTGGGTCTGGATAATGCTCATTGTTACCAACTGTATATAGTCTCAATGCATCTAGTTTATTTTTTTGTAATTTAGCTTTCTGATTATGTAATGTATCATGTTTATATTGATTATACTTATATATAACCTAATGTTGTTGATACTTCGACTGCTGTGTTTTATGCAATGTGTCGTGCTTATAGTTATTATACTGATACATAACATAATGTTACTTATACTTCGACTAGTGAAATTTATGCAATGTATCATGTTTATATTTATTATACTGATACATAACCCAATGTTGCTGATAATTTGACTTGTGATTTTATACAATGTATCATATTTATCATTATGATACTGTTACATAACCTAATGTTGCTGATAATTCGACTAGTGGGTTTCATGTTCAAACTTGATATGTAAGTAATGCATAATATATAATTTACCATATATCAAGCTCTATAATGTATCTATAATATTTTCCAAACACCTTATGAGAAACATTTACTACTTTAAGGTATCAGGTACGATTACAATACTTAAAAATTTACAAAATCACTTCTCATTTAACATCATTTCCTGCCACATAATTAACACACCACTGGACTAGACGCATCAAATAATTGTTGGTCGTAGCAAGTAGACTGATGGATTCATGAAATTGAGTGTATATATTTATATGTGAATGCCTTCATAAAGGAAGAAAACGGTGAAACATAAATCTTGAGGTTCTCACAATAGTAATCACATTTTAATACCACTCCAATACATAATATATTATGTATCATTCATAACTCACCTCACTTCTTAGATTCTTGAATGTCTCAACCAAATGTAGATATTCACAATGTATTAACTCAATTTTCAATGATTTCAAATCGAAATTGAAAAGATTTTTGACAATTTGGGAAAAGAAATTTGAAAATTGAATTTTTTGAAGATGTTATGCTTTGGGAGAGATGGATTAGCAATGACAACAACATAATTGCATGATTTATGGATTTGATATTTAATTTTACTTTTCGTTTTTTAAAGTGCAACATAAAAGATTTTGTTTTCTTTTTTAGCGCAACAAAAGGATTCTTCTTGTATCAAAATTTATGTATCCGGATGATAAATTAATGTATCCGAATTATGCCTTATGTATCCAGAAGGTACAAATTTTAAGGGATTATTGTAATTAGAAAAAGAGTAGGGATAAAATGTAATCTACTCTTTACACTAGGAGATTTATGTAAATTATACTTTAAATAATCACTTCTTTTTATAAAATAGTATATCTTGTAGATGTACACCTTTGAGTTTCATTTGCTTATTTTATTGCTTATTTTTGGCGATTTATTTGTTTATATTATTGAACATCATCCAAATAAGATCCACTATTGTTCTCTTCCAAGTATATTTATTTATTAATTTGTTTTCCTCTATTATAATTTGACGGTGAACCATGATTATCAATTACTTTGATCTTCCATTTTAATAGTCAAAATTATTTAAAATATGTATCCCAAAATGATATTCATTTTACAAAATTAAAGTGAAACTAAATAATATTATTTCATTTTGCCTTTAATATTATGTTTTTACGGAAGCAATCAATATATTAAATACATACCAAAAATTTAATGTAAATTTGAAAAAATAATTATTGGTTGATATTATGAATTTTCAAAAATAAAAAAGAGTAAGTTAATCTAATTTCTATTCAGTCATATTTCTTAAAAAAACAAGGCACAAAAAGAAAACATAGAACTAATATAAACCGAATGAAGTATATTAAATACATAATATATAAATATGTTCTTTAATTTTGTCTCAACTATGATATTTATATTCTCCAACATTGAATGTCTGCAAGTAGAAACTTAAACTTGGATAAAGTTAAACAAATATATACGGATGTCCTATCAAAACATAATATAAATAAGTCATCATGTAGGACACATGTATCTCACGCAAACTATCAGAGATCTATATTTACTTTTTCAATTTTATACATATTTATACACATTCAAAATTAAAAACATAAATATATTATGTGTATATTAAATCTTAGTAATAAGATAAAAACCAAAAGTGTGAACTAACCTTAAGAGTTAATAATCCTTGTTCTTAAATAGAGGTTAAGTCGTCTAGAATACTTGTGCACTTAAAGAGCAAAAAAGAGCAATTGAAAAATTGACTTCGCAAGTTCTACTAGCGAGTTGAAGGAACACATAAGTAACACATTGAAAATCCCGGTCCTTTAAAGAGTTTATGTGTTAGGACTTTTTCTTTGTGATAAAGTCTTGATGTAATCTTAGTTCAGTGAGTTATAAACCGGATTAGGTGTGTTGTCTTTAGGTTGTGATACGAAGAGTTGGGAACACATACCATGAAAGGTTTTTGTTTAAGTTTGGAAATTATAGTTCGTAATTCTTGAGGTTACTGTAACACCTCGGTCTTAGAAAGAACGAATTTTAGAAAGAACTAAATTAGTGCAAGTCATTCTTATATTGTGAGTTTTGGGTCCAGTTCAAATGACCATAACTTTCAGCACATGATGCATTAGGTGGCCCCATGAGGTATCAAATGAAAGTTCGTGAGCCCTCTTTCCAATGCCGCCTAGTTTGCTAAATTCTGAGTTCGGATGAGGGAGATATGGCCATTTGAGTAGAGTCTATATAGTTAAGGAAATTCATCCGAATTAAGGAGGGGTATTTCGATCTTTTCCTTACCCCACAAGGCCACACGTTTTGTTCACACAATTAGGGGTCAAAGATGATTAAAATTGGTTTTCACTCAAGTCTAAAGCATTTAAGAAACTAGGACAAAGTTCAAGAGGAGAAAGGAGAAATTTCAAGAGGTTCTTCAAGATTTTGAGGAAATCGCCAAGAACATAGTTCTTTCGAGGTATGTAAGTTTTCATAGTGTTGGGTTTGTTCACCCTCACTATCACGACCCGAGCCTATACCTTGGACGTGGCCGGCACTCAAAAACCATTGCTGGTCCCTAAGCGAACCCTCATCCTGGTTGAATACAAGCGAAGACTAAATCAAGCATACATAAGCTTAAAACTTAATTAAATTCATTGAACTCCAATAGATAACTTTAAGAAAGTTTGAACAATACTCAAAAGAAAGTAAATACAGAAAACTCTTCAACTCTGTCTATCTATGAAGACTCTACTATGACAAAAAGATACCGGGACAAGACCGACGACATCTCAAAACTACTAACTATAAGGTAAAGGTAAAGTCCTCAGGAATATAAGAAGGCTCACCAAAGCTGATTGGAATATCACATGACCTCAACGAAATGCCTGTTGATGATCATGAATACCTGTATCTGCATCATGAAATGATGCAGCCAACTAGCTCAGTACATGGAATGTACGAGCATGTAAGGGGAATTCTAAACCATAAACATAGGCTTGAACTTGATATAAAGGAAACATACTTACCTCTTCGCAACTTACTCAACTCACTTAACTCAAGAATAAGATACTCAACTCAAAGATTATATACTCAACTCAAAGGTACTCAACTCAAGATACTCAAGGAAAAAGCAACAATAAAAGTTGCAATATATGGAAAACTTTTTAAATAGTAGAAAGCAACTCAATGTATTGAAAATGCAATAGTAACTTAGTTTGTATGCAAGAATAAAAGATAAAATATGTTTGTATATGAAAATACAAAGCAAACTCTGTGTATATAAGAATACAAAATAGCTTTGTGGGAGTTTCTCTAAATGACAACCATCACTATGAGCTATGTGATGAAACAATGTCTTGTCGCACACTGATAGGGCCGTCCTATACTTTGCCAGGGTATAGAACCTACTCACTAAGTGGACCCACTAGTCTATGCTAAAATTATTAAGGAATCATCTAAATAGTATGACCATTTTCTATCCATGTTGGCCACACGGTTTATGGAGACTTTGAATTATATGGACTCAAACTCGTCCCCATATCGATGCTCAATACTACTCCTAAAATATAACTAACTCATATGCTTAAAAACATAACTATTTCTGTGGTTTGAGATTATTACTCAAAATCTTTCTCTAAAAAGAGATGGTACTCGACTGCTCAAAACTCTTTTGGAAATCTCAATTTCCTCCTATTTTAAATGTGAAAACATTTCCTATTGGGAATAATTAGTTCCCATATATCATTTTAAAGAAAATGAACTCAACTCTACTCTTTCTCAACTCAAGTGCTCAAGTCATAAAAACAAGTTTTAAAACAATTTGTAAAAAGACTTTTTAAAATAGGGTTCATGCCGAATTATGGACGTGAACGACTCAATTCAATGTTCTTAATAACCATGCATAAAACTCAATACTTGGAACTCAAAAACTCCAGAACTCAAGGAGTCAATGATACTACTCATCTCAAGAATGCTCAACTCAGAGGGTTCATACGAAATTATGGGCATGAACTACTCAACTCAAGGAGTCAATGATACCTCTCATATCAAGATTGCTCAACTCATAAGGTTCATGCGAAATTATGGGTGTGAACTAACTCAAGGACCTTCATTGGTAACACGTAGTAGCCCCATGATTAGGAATATAATCCTAAAATTATTAGGAACTCAATACTCAGGACTTAGAATTGAAGATACTACTCCTCTCAAAGATACTCAACT
The DNA here is from genome assembly GCA_037074985.1 of Solanum bulbocastanum. Classification (NCBI taxonomy): domain Eukaryota; kingdom Viridiplantae; phylum Streptophyta; class Magnoliopsida; order Solanales; family Solanaceae; genus Solanum; species Solanum bulbocastanum. Next base: position 7,338,169 of record CM073604.1, read on the forward strand.
GATGGAGTTCATGCAAAATTTGTGGGCATGAATGACTCGACTCAAGGGTCTAAATAAAAATATTAAACTCATGATATGACTCTTCTCATTCTCATATTTACTTCCTCAAAACTCATTTTAAAACTCAAATATGGGCTTCGAAAAACTTCTCAAGATTTATAACTCAAAATAAAGTTCATGCTGAATTATAGACATGGTAAAATCAACTCAAGGATCTCAATAAAAATATAGAAACTCAATAATTGGGAATAGAATTTTTTAAAAGAACCATGAACTCAAGAACTCAAATCAACTTATCTCTAGAATACTCAAATCTAGGGTAGAATACTAGATTTCTCTTTTACTAATTTGAAAGTAGATGTAGGGCGTGAGAATGAACTAGTCCAACATTATGATAGCCTTACATAGCTGGAAGAACAAGGTTCTTGAAGAATCTTAAAGAATCTTGAAGAAGAACTTGATTAGAAGCCTCGAGAACCATTGTAGGTCCCCAAGCAAACCCTCATCCTGGCTGACTGCAAGTGGAAGACTAACTCAAGCAGACATAAGCTTAAAACTGAATAAAACTTAAACTCAATTACTCAACTTTAAAAAGTTTAAACAATATTCAATAGATATCTTATTGTTTGAAAAACAACTCGAATGAAAGTAAATATAGAAAACTCCCCAAACTCTTTCTATCTATGAAGCCTCTAATATTATAGAAGGATATTGGGACAAGACCTACGAAACCTCAAAACTACTAAGTGTAAGGTAAAGGTGAAGTCCTCCGGAATATAAGAAGACTTATCAAAGCTGACTAGAATATCACATGACCTTAACGAAACACCTGTTTATGATCCTGAATACCTGTATCTGCATCATGAAACGATGCTTGCCAAATAGTGTTAGTACATGAAATGTACGAGCATGTAAGGGGAACTCTTCAACATAAGTATAAGGTCAAACTGATAATAAGGGAAACATACTCACCTCGTCTCAACTCAATATGACTTAAGAATACTCAACTCAACTCAAGAGTACCAACTTAACTCAAGGATACTTAACTCAACTCAAGAATACTCAACTCAACACATGAATACTCAACTTAACATGAAAGCATCAATAAAAGATTTTATATACATGAAACTTTTAAAATAGTAGATATTTACTCAAATGTATATGAAAATACAATAATAACTCATTACTCTTATTTAGGATATTTTCTAACTGACAACCATCACTATGAGCAATGTGATGATACAATGCCTCGCCTACACTGCCAGAACTGTCCTATACCTTTCCGGAGTATAGGACATCCTCAACTAAGTGGATCCACTAAGCTATGCTTAAAAGGAGTAAGAAATCATCTAAAATGTATGACCCTTTACCCGTGTTGGCAGACATAGTTTATGAGGATTTTGAGTTGTCTAAACTTATCCTCATATCCGTGCTCAATATTACTCCCAATAAGATACACTCATGCTCATATGTGTAAAAATATAACTCTTCCTTAATTTGAGATAATTACTCAAACGATCCTCTTAAAAGAGGCGATACTTAATACTCCTCATAAACTTTTGTAGAAATAAATGTTTCTCTCGTTTTAAATGTAAAAATGTTACACTGTTGGGAATACTTAGTTCCCTTATACTCAATTTTGTAATTTGAAACTCTATTCTTCTCATCCTCATACTCATTTACACTAGTCTTAAAACAAATTATAATTTATTGTAAAAGACTTCTCAAAATAGGGTTCATTCCGAATTATGGACGTGAACGACTTAATTCCAGTATTTCAATAACCATATATAGAACTCAATTCTTGAGACTCAATAGCTCCAGAACTCAAGGACTCAATGACACTACTCATCTCAAGAATGTTCGACTAATAGGGTTCTTGCAATATTATGGGCACGAACAACTCAACTCAAGGACCTCCATGCATAACATATACAAATCCCATGATTAGGAGATATTGCTTCAAAAAGGCTTTGGAACTCAATACTCAAGATCTCAAAACTCGAAGATACTACTCCTTTAAAGAACACTCAATTAATAGAGTTCATGCGGAATTATGGACATGAACAACTCGACTCAATGAAAATATAGAACTCGTGTGTACAACACTTCTCATTCTCATATTTACTTCCTCAAAACTTAGCTCAAAGCTATAATTTATTTCAAAGGAATTCACAATTTGACTCAAAAGAACGTCTAGGACTTTCCTCTTAACTCTACCTTGAATTTGGAATGTAATTTCAAGAGTTATGATTTGGATATAGTATCTCTCAATGATTAAATAGGGCATAGATAGTTAGGAGTAAGAAGAGATCGAAGATACGATTTGAGGAGGTACTGGCATGACACGAGATAACATTTTATTTTTGGTTGTGAAATAAATTTTGAGACAGAGGACTCCGTATCCTCTCCGCGACACAGAGAAGAGGTGATTATCTAGAGGCTGCAATTGAAAGCAGCCCCATGACACGGACCTGGGCGTATATTTTTGCCCCATCCTTTCTTCCTCTCCCAACTCGATTCAATTCATACCTTATGGAATTCTGTGGTCCCAATTCACGAATTTTCATAAACCTAGAACATTTTCAATAAAACCCACACAAAAGTCATCAAGATTAATACTCATTTGCAAAACCCTCACCTCAAGAACTCAACAAGACTCCATTAGTAAAGAGTGAAGCTAAACCTCAAGAATTTATCAAGAATCTCAATCAATTAACTTTAAAACGAATTCATGTATGAAATTTTACATGATTAGCGTGAGGGTGAAATAATCCAACACTATGAAAGCTTGCATACATGGAAGAACAATGTTCTTGAAGAAACTTGAAGGAGAATCTTGGAAGATGAACCTTAGCCCTAGCGTTTCTTGAAGTTTCTTGAGCATAGAAATTTTGGAGTGAATGAGAGGGTTTGATTGCGAAAACTGATTTTTCTACACGTTTAGGGTAATTTAGATGACTTCCTAAGAGTTTTTAGGACTAAAATACCCTTAAAAAATCAAATAAAATGAGTTGGAAGTCGAAATACTTTTCAAGCGGGCTGTGAGGTCCATATTGGCTTCGTAATGCCAAGCCATTGCAAACCTCCTACCAGGCTTGCACGTCTTTAGTAAATCACTCGTAACTTTCTACTCAGAGCTTTGTTTGAGGCAAAATTAGTTGCATTGGAAAGAGAACTCAAAGACCTTCAATTTAATTGGTTATGGGCCACTGATACGTCCAAACTTACACCTCAATTAAGAGATATAAACGGTCGAAGTCAATTTACAGAACTCAACATGAATTGAGGTCGATCACGTAGAGAATTTCTTTACAGAAATGATTTCACTGTTGCATTTTACTTTTATTTCGTTATTATTTCCTAAATAAATAATTGCGGAAAGTAAAATTGGGTTTAGCGTTAATGCTTTGATAACCAGAGTTGCATCTAAAGTCTAATTCAACAAGTAACAAAATATGAGTTTCAAAGTTGTTTCAATAATTAAATGAAACTAGGATTGTGTTCCCCATAACATTGTGTCTAATGTTCTTACATAATTGAGTTTTAGAAAACTTATGTCGACAAACTACATATGAGTTAGCTATATCTGACACTTCTCAGTCTACTCAGATAATCTTCACCCAAGTCCTCTCGATCCTAGAGTGTTACACGATTTACCCACGCCTATAATGGTGTTCAGGTTCTTTCCTCTCGAACTTGAACTTTAACTAAAATCAATTAGATTATTTCAGCTTTTTCCTAACTGTCATTTTTCTCTAGAACAAATGATAGATACAGGCTTAACCTAATGTGTGCACTCATCAGGATATATAAATAACGAAAACTAAATTACATTTTCTAACCACAAATTTCCTGTCACTTGTTTTAGGAAATCACACTTAGAATTTCGTCATGGATCGCACAACCCAAATCCTGGTGTTTAGCCACTCATGATTTCACGTAAATATTCAGAAATATAGAATGAAAACATGTTAGAAAGTTGTTACGAGAATAAGCAATCAACAATCACTTTGATATTTCAAGAATCCGAAATCAAAATCAAATTTAATTCCAAATCCAAAGTCGAAAACAAAAGATATCAATTATGGAAACTTGTTCGTCGTTCAATGAAAGGTAAGATGAAAAAAATAAAAGCACCCTAATTAATTTAAATACAATGTTTTTAAAAAGAGTCCTACTCAAAGTAGGATTGAATTGTCGGATACTTCACAGACGCTACCACGGTCCGTCAAGGGCTTCACGGTCCATGGAGCCCTTCGCATGCTTTACTTGGAATTTCCTAACTTGGGTCATTAATTCTTGCACACTGGAAATTGCTCCATGGACAATATGTCAGACCATTAAAGAGACCACGATCCGTTTGGGTGTCCGTGATCTTCACTTGGAACTCTCCACATTTGGGTCTTCAATGCCACCACACTTGAATTTTCACCACAAAGCATTAAAGAGATCACAGTCCGTCTGGGTGTCCGTGGTCTTCAATTTATTAAAATCCCATTTTCACTTCTTGACTCCTGGCCACTGGTTCAACTTCACGGACTACGTCACAGTCTGTCTCGATCTTCACTGCCTATACAGGAGTCCGTGATCTTCACTTGAGTTGTGAACAAACTTTACTGAAAGGCACACCTACTGGATAGCAACCACGAGAAGCTTCATGACTCGTTAGAAGGACCACGGCCCGTCAATTGCTCCGTGGTCTTCACTTGGACACCAAAATCTCAGATTTCAGCTTGCATTTTCTTCTTTTCTTCTCTTTCAAAACTACTTGTTTTACCTACACAAATACTACCAAACATATCATATCCATATAACTACACCTAATTTTAGTATTAATTCATAGTTTTCAAGCATCAAATATGCCAAGATTTCCCAGCAAATCAACACCCTTAACTTAGAACCATTAATTGTCCTTAAGTGATGAGAAAAAAAATACATTCAGCCCTCTGATCATACAAACACTTTTGAAACTACGCAGCAACTATCTCAAACATAATTTGTATCTAAAACCATGAATCTAACATGCCAGGATCAATATATGACATTTCATTACTCCCAGTCGATCATGCTTATGCCTGTGACTATCAACTAACACAATCTACTCCCAAATGTAATCACTGTGTCCTCACACCAATAAAGTCCCTCACTCATGATAATTGGGACTAAGTAGTATGCTTACACTCTTAAAGAACTTCTAACAGTAATAACACACTACCATAGGCTTGCCCTTGTTTTCTATGCTCTATCTTTCAAACACCCAAAATAAGATCACTGTAGGACTTTATCAGCTTGTAACATAGGCTCAGGCTAGGGAATGGATATTTGTGTTTGTGAGTGACTAGTCCCTTGGTTTTCCAAAGTTTCGTTTGCACACAACTCTTTTCTGAGCGGCTCCCTCTTTTATTTCATTTTAGCACATCATAGTAGCCATTATTTTTTTTTTTTTTTAATTCTTCTATAAATTTTTATGCATTTAGCTCACTAGTTGAGCATTCTTTTTCACTTCTTCTTTATGCTTCGATTGCAATCACCCTCAATTTAGGCTTTTGGCCTGAGTTGTGACATCGTATCTTCGGAAACCAAAGGATATGATATTTACTGGGTAAGAACAAAACTTGGTTTTTAGGCTCAAATTGGGTTCAAGTGATAAGAATTTTCTTTGGTTTCTTTTTTTTAGCCTTTTGCTGGCTTAACAAAAATGGCCAACTGATCCTCTCCTATCCGATTATTCTTAGATTTAAGCAAGACTACTCAGACAAAGTTCTAGTTTCTGCTCCTAGTGTTAGACTTTAAGCAAAACTCACACACACACATGACACAGGACTACATCCTCCAGTTTCTTGGTTCACCAATTTGTTTATCAGACTAGCACTGTTCAACATATAAGTATCTAAACTGTCATATAAAGATCCTAATAGTCAAAAATCAAGTCAAGGTAATCATTTCACACAGATTAGTTGCTGCACAACTCAAGACACCAACGAAAACAAATTAATACAGAGTCAACCTCCATTATTTGTAACAGCTAGAATGGCAGGTTGCTCACCACCCCCCCCCCCCCAAAAATAAAAAGACTTTTCCTTCAAAGTCAATGAATAAAAACAAAACACGGCTATGAGAATGGGTCATACCTGTATCGACACCCTTATCAATGGGCGCACTCTCAGAAACTATTGTAGGATCAAGTTGGCTACCACTCGCTGGGGCAGGTGCTCTATTACTAGAAGCCTCAACTAACATTGCATCACTTTGTTGTTGTTCAAGTTCTTCTTTTTCGCGAGCTTCCTTCCTTGATTCCTTGCGTTCTTTCTTGCGTTGCTTTCTTTCTTCTCTAGACATGTCAGCTGGTAGCTCATTATCAGATTCTACAACCTTTTCTTTCTCTTACTGGTTTTGGTTTTAGGGAGTTCCCCCTAGATATCGTCAAGAGACTAAGTAGTAGGTTGCTCATCGAATAGCTTCATTAATGACTCTGGTATGACTGGATTTGGCACCTGTACCAGCTTTTTAGCCAGTTTAGCAACTTGGGCTTACATCTCAGCTAACTGCTTTTGGAACTCTTCATTAATGCTTGACCCTGCGGCCTACAACTGTGTTTGGACATGGGTCTCCAAGACATCCATCATGCTCTTTAAAACAGCAAGCTTCTTTCTCATATCATCTTTAATGCTCTTCTCCGCATCTAACACATTGTTCTTTATAAGTTGGGGCATCTGGTGGACGATTTGGTCGACCAAGGTTCTGGTCTGCAGCTGATCTACAACCAAATTTTCAAGAAAAATAGTTGAGAGAGTGATATAAGAACCTGTAGCATGGGGGTTTGAAGTAGGTGGCGATGATGGTTCCCCCGAAGTTGGCTGTGATGACTCACCTTGCTTAGTTTGGTCGACAACCTATGGGATGACTAGTGGTGTTTGAGGTACTACCACTAATGGTCCCGCTGCTCTTGCTTTCCTCTCATAAAGAGGATTATTGACACCTTGAATTCTAGAAACTACAGTTATCTTAGATGCCTTCACTGGTTTGTCCACCAACTTATTTGGAGGAATGTTCGCCTGCAAATAAAGCTTCCTTATCAAACAAGGAAACGACAAACCTGCTTGCTCATTCAGCACTCTATCATGCATCTCGGTGGTGATGATCCGATCCACATTCACAAGGTACTTCGACTATGAGGCATGGAACCAGTGATGCTAGTGATGGAGACAGTGTATTGTCATTTACTGTGGGACGCAATTGTGCTCGAACTGTTGACCACCAAACCTTGGCTGGAAAGGTCAGGGATGCTTTCGTAATCTACACATTTGGATCAGACACCCATTGTACTACTTCTCTTTCTGTGGCAATGTATCTGGCAATCCAACGCATAACACACTCTCATTAAGTAAGGTCCTCCATCTCTGTTTCACTCATGACAGCGTGGTGTTTACCCTCAAATATTCCCATAGAAGCTAGTGTTGTTTACTCAGGTCCATGTAGCATCCGATTAATTGTATCCTCTGAGATGTTCAAAGTTGTCCCCCGAATACGGAGCAAATGTGGCTGCAAGTTTCTTCTGTGGTCTTTTTTTTGTTTTAGTTTCCGCAGCCATAATCAATAGAGTGGTGGCGTATACAACATATCACTCTTAAGGTAGATAGATGGTATATTCCCCAGGTGCATTGGTCATCCACTCAAATTAGTGAATTTAGAACAGTCTGTAAATATTTGGAAATGCATGGATGTCTTCCATCACTACCCTAGTCTTAGGTACGAGCGGTCTCTTTCTAAATCCCCTGACTTGCTCACAATTCTCTTTCAAAGAAATCTTTCGATCTGTTCACCGTCCACGTAACTCTAAAACAATCAATAAGTTGTTGTCGCACTATTGGGTCAAATTCACGAATGCTCACATACTGGACCATTGTATTGTCTGGATTGACTCATCATCTCAGCATGCTGCACATGTCTCTGTCTAAGCTCCCGTTTTATCCTCTGGTATTTCTGTAGGTGGAGAAACAGGAACATCTTCTTGAGAGCCGCTTTTAGACTCTGCACTACCCACCGAGTTATCAGTAGATTGGTTACCTGACCCAGTATTAGATTCAATACTCGATGCTTTACTGCTATCGGAACAAATTCCTCCCTTTTTAGATTGGGAAGGGGTGCTTGGAGAGTGGCCCTCTTTGTCTGTGCTCTAGTAGCCCGAGGTGAGTGATCTTCAGGTGTGACATTTATTTGCACCTCAGAACTACTAGCTTGGGAGTTTTCATGACCCTCTCATTGAGAAGCAATGGGGGAGAGGCAGGTTTGGTTACGTTCTTTCGTCAGGGAGGCATAGTACTTGAGACACAACACTGATTAGTACAAAACTCAGTAAAATGACACACTATCGGCTACTTAGACTTCCCCTCTGTAATTACCTCATGACGCCTTGCCTTAAGAATGTCGTCAGCCAATCTATCATTGGGAAGGGCCACAAAATCAAAAGACGAAACAAAAATAAAAGTACAAAATTAAACTGTACAAGATATAAGTAAACTTTACGGGGGCTTCCACGGGCTGTGGTAGATAACATGGTCCGTTAAACCTCTCATGAATTTAGCTCAGACTCAGTGTGCAACATGAAGTTTACGAAGTATTGTGTACGGACAGTTACACGGCACGTGGAGTAAACCACAGTCCGTGATACTAGTTGTGAGCCTAACTGATAGGTGGAAGAATTTAAGTTTGTTCACGATGGGTTTCACAGCTTGTGGTATCTTCCACGGTCCGTAAAACCTATCGTGGTCTTACACTTGGCCAGTTCTTTAAACATCTTTTTCTCAACATTCACTATATTACAACTTTATAGTACCAAACCTTTTTATACACATGATCAAAATGGATTATCAACACCGCTGGGTCTCAATCATGTATAAAGCCAACAAGAGTAACATTCATTCAACCAAACACGTTCCACATATCAACACTATGCTTCATGAATTCAATTACCCTCATAAAATCACAACTAATTCAGACCCACTGTGTTCATAGTCAAGTTCAAGAACAATAAACAATACCCAATTCAACTTAACCCACAACAAATCATTACTAATCAAAGTAACTAGTTGCATAATCATGCTAAACTGGACTAAATCGAAGTAACTGTAACTTGTTTTTGACAAGATCAAACTTATAACAACTTATAAAAGAACTTACTTGGAATTAGAGGATTTCGCTCATAGTAAGAAGATGAACTTGGACTTTGAATTCCTTGGCAAATTAAACTTAGGGATTCGACTTAGGGATGAAAATCAGTCGTTTCAAAGGTGAAAACTTTTGATTATATGAATAAGAACCCTTATAGATGAGAAGAAGAGAAAAGAATTGACCCTTGGTGCTTTGGAAGACCTATATACGTTTAATTCTAACTTGGGTTAACGCGCAGGTCGGTTCAGTTCACTGTTAGTACTGGGTAGTGGACTAGGACCGTAAAGTTGCCCGTGATGGGCATCCCGGTCCGTAGAAGAAATCTTGATCATGACTTGAGCCTACACCTTTTACTCGAAGTTCACGAGAGGCTAAACAGTCAGTACAATCAACGACAGACCATGAAACATTTTGTGGCAATTTCCAGTAGCCTCTTTTGGCTATTGTTGAGGATGACGGACCGTGAAGTTGCTCGTGAAATGCATCATGGTCCATGAAGCTGCTCATGAAGATCAGTCTACATCCAGTTCCTGCGCTTTTTATCCAAGTTTCTCCTGCACACATCAACACAATGTGATTTTATAAAAACAACAAAAAATAAGGAAAAAGGGAAATACCTATTACAATTACATCTTGGGTTGCGTCCCACGTAGCTCACAATTTAATATTGCAGCACGATGCAGGTTACTTGATTACTCAGAGTTCATCAAGTTTACATTCCTCCACAATCTTCACATCTTCTGGAACACCCAAGTATGCCTTGATTTGCTGACCATTAGCTTTGAACCTCTCACCCTTGTCATTTTCAAGCTTAATAGCACTCGACTGAAACACCTGTGTTACCTTAAAAGGTCCAGACCATTTGGGTCTCAACTTTCCCGAAAACAGACGAAGCACAGAGTTGAAAAGTAACACCAAATCACCAGGAGTGAAGCTTCTTTTCTCAATGTGCTTGTCATGATATAACTTTATCCTCTCCTTATACAGTTTAAACCTCTCATAGGGTCTTAAATGAAACTCATCCATCTCATTAATCTAATCCATACTCAGGTTTGCAGTTTTACTCTAACTAATGTTTAGCTTCTTCAAAGCCCAAAGTACTTTATGCTCTAGCTCAACTGGCAAATGACATGCATTTCCAAACAACAATTGATATGGAGACATACCAATATGAGTCTTGAAAGTTGTTCGATATGCCCATAAAACATCATCTAACTTACGTGCCCAATCTGTCCTATTAGCATTCACCGTTTTAGCCAAATTGCTTTGATTTCTATGTTGGAGACTTTTACTTGGCCGCTGGTCTGTGGGTGATAAGGTGTTGCCACCTTGTGCTGTTTAACACCATAGTTGGATAGAAGAGAACTAAATACCTTGTTGTAGAAGTGAAAACCGCTATCAATGATAATAGCTTTGGGTGTGCCGAACCTAGAGAAGACATTTTTCTTTAGAAAACCAACAACACTCTTGCCATCATTCTCAAGCAAAGCACCTGCCTCAGTCCATTTGAACACATAATCCACTGCAATCAATATGTACTTCTTCCCATAGGAGCTCACAAATGGCCCTATGAAATCGATGCCCCACACATCAAAGAATTCCACCTCCAGAATAGGTGTCATGGGTAACTCATGGCGTCGAAAGATGGTTCCTTATTGCTAGCACACATTACAACTCCTTACAACATCCATCACATCCTGATGAATTATGGGCCAATAGTACCCACATTGAAGTATCTTATGGTCTGTCCGGGCACCTCTATGATGACCACCTATTGGAGATGAGTGACAGGCTTCTAGAATATGCTACATCTCAGTTTCAGGAACACATCGCCTGATGATGTTGTCAGTGCACACCCTGTATAGATAAGGTTCATCCCAAAAGTACTTACCCACATCATGCATGAACCTTTTCCTTTGTTGATATGTTAGTCCCTCAGGCATTAAATCAATAACGACAAAATTAGCAAAATCAGCAAACCAAGGAATAAGATCAAGAGTAGTGGCTAATACCTGCTCATCTGGGAATGCATCATTTATTTCAAGCTGCAGCTCTTCCTCCTTTTCAGTCTCTAACCTAGACAATTGATCAGCTACCTGGTTCTCACAACCTCTCCTATCCTTAACCTCAAACTCAAACTCCTAGAGAAGCAACACCTATCTGATCAACCTTGGCTTGGCATCTTTCTTCACCATGAGGTATCTCAAAGTTGCATGATATGTGTGAATTATCACTTTAGTACCCAACAAGTATGCTCTAAATTTCTCAAAAGCGTACACCGCAGGTAGTAGTTCCTGTTCCTTGACTGTATAATTTCACTATTCTCCACAACTCCTAACACATCACCTCAAATGGTTCGGCCCAATATGGTCCAATGATCACTGGGGCAGAGATTAGCTTCTCCTTTAGGAATTCAAAAGCTTTGAGAGATGCCTCATCAAAAACAAATTTCACCTCCTTCTCCAAAGCTTGCACATGATGTGTAATCTTAGAGAAGTCCTTGATAAAATGCCTATAGAACCAGCATGTCCTAAGAAGCTTCGAAAACCTTTCACACAAATTAGTGGAGGTAACTTTTCAATCACCTCAATTTTGGCATTGTCGACCTCTATCCCCTTTTGTGACATCTAGTGCCTAAGGACTACGCCATCCTTGACTATGAAATAACATTTTTCCCAGTTCAGCACTAGGTTGGCCTCCTCGCATCTCTATAGGGCCCTGCTAAGATTAAATAAACAATCATCAAAGGTATCACTTACCACTGTAAAATCATCCATAAATACCTCCAGAGTGTCCTCCACCATGTCCGAGAAAATAGACATCATACACTTTTGGAATGTTGCTGGTGCATTACATAGTCTAAATGGTATACATTTAAACACAAAGGTACCATAAGGACATGCGAAGGTAGTCTTTTCCTGATCTTTAGGATCAATTGATATCTGGTTGTAACCAGAGTATCTATCTAAGAAACAGTACCACCCTTTGCCAGCCAACCTGTCAAGCAGTTGGTCTATGAAAAGTATTGGGAAGTGATCCCTCAAAGTCCACTTGTTAAGCTTCCTGTAGTCCATGCATACTCGCTATCTAGTGACTGGTCTCTACAGGACTAACTCATTCTTGGTGTTTGCAACCACAGTCATACCGCCCTTTTTAGGCACACATTGCACTGGATTGACCCAGTGACTATCAGAAATGGGGTACACCACCCCAGCATCTAACCATTTAATGATCTCTTTTCTGACCACCTCTTACGTATGTAGGTTTAACCTCCACTGGTGTTCAATGCTTGCACTGCAATCCTCTTCGAGATGAATCTTATGGGTGTATATGCATAGAGGTATCCTGATGATATCCGCAATGCTCTACCCAATGGCCTTTTTGTACCTTATCAATACCTTGATCATAGCCTGATCCTGTTCATCATTTAAATCTGCAGCCAAAATCATAGGTAACATGTTATTAGCTCCCAAAAATACATACCTCAGGTGCTTGGGTAGCTGTTTCAGTTCCAGCACCAGTGGCTCTTAAATGGATGGTTTTGTTGGAGGATTCGTCATATTTTTCAAGTCTAGGTCCAATTTCTTTGGCGCATACGAGTGTTCTCCCGTACTCTATAAAGCATTCACGATCTCTACATAGTCAGACCAGAAATTAGCTTTAACATTCATCAGAACTGCAACTAAGGTTTCAACAGTCATCCTCTCTTCTATGGGTACTCTCATTTCCTCTTGATTAACAACCTCTACTGCAGACACTACATTTATGTGGCTGTTTCATTGACATGCAAATATTGAACTTAACCTCTTCTTTATTGAGTTTGAATTTTAGTTCTCCTCGCTCAACATCTACCAATGCTCGTCCTGTGGCAAAAAATGGTCTTCCCAAATTATTGGGAACCTCAAAATCTACTTCGTAATCCAAGATCACGAAGTCTTTCGAAAAGATGAACGTGTCCACCTTTACGAGCACATTACATAGGATTCCCACATGCTTCTTCACTGACCTATCTGCCATCATTAACCTCATTGTTATAGGTCTTGGAGCTCCTAACCCCAATTGCTTGTAGATGGCTAACGACATGAAGTTGATACTAGCTTCTAGATCACACAAGGCTTTTGCAAATATGATTGATCCAAATGGTCCATAGTCTAGTGAATGCACCTAGATCTTCCTTCTTTTGAATCAGAGACCTGGTTGCAATGGCACTACAACGATGAACATCGTTAGTCAAATCAATACTTACAACTTTCTTCTTTGTAACCAAGTATTTTATAAACTTGCCATATCCTGGAATCTGCTCTAGGGCTTCCACCAGTGGTATGTTTACTGAAAGTTGTTTCAGCATGGTAATGAACTTTGCAAACTTCCCATCTTCAGCTTTCTTTTTAAGCCTTTAAGGGAAAGGACGAGGAGGTTTTGGGTCTGTTGTAAAGGCATGTTTCCCTTAACCTCTTTCTCTTTTCCTCTTGTAGGTTGTGCTATTGGTTGGGCATCCTAGGAGTCATCTTCATGTTCAACTTCAGCCTCCTCTTTTCTAGCTTACTCCTTAACCTATTCATTTTTAGTACCTATAGAATTGATTTATTAATAATCTTATCACTCCTAGTGGTGATGGCCATGCAGTGCCTGTCCTTCTTAGGATTTTGGATTGTGTCACTTTGTAGTGACCCATTTTTCCTCTGATTTAATGATGCTAAAAGTTGCCCTAACTGTCGCTCAATTTTCTTAATGAAGGTGGTGTGAGAGTCCACCAATTGACTCATACTCGAGAAGTCACCTCTCATCTCTTTAACCTCTGCATCAATTAACTCAACTTTCTAGAGTACCTTAGCCATCATGTCTTCCAGCTTAGATCTGCTAGAACAATCACTTGCCCAGTCTCTATTGCCTGGTGTTACATACACACCACTACGATCATTCTTGTACCCATCTCTTTTTTGCCAGTTTCCCAATTCTCTGTTTGCTGGCCTATCATACTGTCCTTCTCTAAAATAATTCTGACCTGCATTTCAAGAATTGTAACCCTAGTTTCCCGAGTTATAATTTTGAAAACCTCCATGATTGCCTAGGTAGTTAGCTTCCTCATCGAGATCGATGTCCTGATCTTCATACTTATTTTTCTGTCCCACAGTACTTACCTTTTTAGACTTGGCAACAATATGCTTTGTGAGTAGATCTATTTGAGTCCTCATGTGTGCCATGTCTTGGTCCCTTTCTTCTTCTTCTTCCTTTGCTCAGCTGAAAGTTCATAAGTATACCCAAGATCTCCTACTTTTGCATCCCTGGTGTACAATGCCCTATTATTCTTTGACACCTTGTCCATCAGCTGCATGCTATTTGAGAATGGCTTCCTCATAAAAGATCCTTCACACCTGCTTCAGCAATAAGTTTTGTAACATAATTTAAGGATTTGTAAAATGCCTGTTTAAGATATCTCTCAGCGAGACCATGGTTTGGACATTTCTTCAGCTTTTGGTTGAATCTCCACCACGTGTCATGCATTGCTTCTCCTGGTAGCTGCTTATGGGCACTTATCTCATCTTTTATTTGCAGCTCTTTTGATTCTGGAATGAATCATTCTAGGAAAGCCTCCTTCAATTTAGTCCAAGTCCTGATTGAGTCAACTGGCATCTCCATTAAGAGACAAAGGAAACACCCTCAATCTCATCGCTATTTGGCTTACTCTAGGAATCTCTTGTGACTTGCAAATCGATACAAAATTCATCAGATATTGTTTAGCATCATCACTAGCTGCAAACCTGAACATACCTTTTAGATTCAGCAGTTGAATCATAGTGCTGGTGATGATAAATTTAATACCTGGAGGTAGTGCAGGTAACACTATCGCTCTATTTGCTCCAACTCTATCTAAGTCTAAGTAATTCTCCACATACATCAGTTGAGATGGATAATGTGCTCTACCCCTTGGAGCTATTGGTTGGTGGTGGGGAGGAATAATTCCATCCACTGCTATGTTTTCGTCCACTACCCTAGGTTGATTGTTCACAACATTCAGCTGAATACCTCTTGCGACAATTTCAACTTCCAATCCAAATCTTTGTCTCTATGCCTCAAGTTCTTGTGTGTTCACCATCTTACAGATTGTTCTCCTAAGTTGTAGATCATATGGGACTAATGGGGCTCCCTTACTTTTGCTATTTGACATACATCGTCGAACTCACCTAAAAGAGACACAAACAAAGAAAAAGACATAAAATTAGGAAATCTAACTACACTTAGGATAAAAGCTAGTAAAAACACTTCTGAATTGAAACTCCCCGACAGTGGTGCCAAAATTTGATACGTCCACACTTACACCTCAATTAAGAGATATAAACGGTCGAAGTCAATTTACAGAACTCAATGTGAGTTGAGGTCGATCCTGCAGAGAAGTTTCTTTACAAAAATGATTTCACTGTCGTGTTTTACTCTAATGCCGTTATTATTTCCTAAATAAACAGTTGCGGAAAGTAAAATTGGGTTTAGCATTAATGCTTTGATAACCAGAGTTGCAACAAGTAACAAAATATTAGTTTCGAAGTTGTTTCAATAATTAACTGAAACTAGGATTGTGTTCCCCGTAATGTTGCATCTAATGTTCTTACGTAATTGAGTTTCAAGAAACTTCCATCTACAAACTACGTACAATTTAGCTATATCTAACACTTCTCAGTCTACTCAGATAATCTTTACCCAAGTCCTCTCGGTCCTAGAGTGTTACACGATTTACCCTCTCCTATAATGGTGTTCAGGTTCTTTTCTCTCAAACCTGAACTTTAACTCCACTCAATTAGATTAGTTCAACTTTTTCCTAATTATCATTTTTCTCTCAAACAAATGACAGATACAAGCTTAACCTAATGCGTGCACTCATCAGGATATATAAATAATGAAAACTAAACTACATTTGGTAACCACAAATTGCCTGTCACTCATTTTATGAAATCACACTTAGAATTTCATCATGGATCCCACAACCCCATTCATGGAGTTTAGCCACTCATGATTTCACGTAAATATTCAGAAATATAGAATGAAAACATGTTAGAAAGTACCTACGATAATAAGCAATCAACAATAACTTTGATATTTCAAGAATACAAAATCAGAATCAAATTGAATTCCAAATCCAAAGTCAAAACCAAAATATATCAGTTATGGAAACTTGTTCGTCGTACAATGAAAGGTAAGATAAAAAAAAACATAAAACACCCAAATTAATTTAATACAGTGTTTTTAAAAAGTGTCCTACTCGAAGTAGGATTGAATTATCGGATACTTCACGGACGCTACTACGGTCCATCAAGGGCTTCATAGTCTATGAAGCCCTTTGTGGTCTTCACTTAGAATTCCCTAACTTGGATCGTCAATACTTGCACACTAGAAATTGCTCCAAGGACAACACCACAGACCGTTAAAGAGACCACGGTCCGTCTGGGTGTCCGTGGTCTTCACTTGTAACTCCTCACGTTTGGGTAATCAATGCCACCACACTAGAATTTCCACCACGGACAACACCACTAGTTCAACTTCACGGTCCATCTCGATCTTCACGGCCCGTATAGGAGTCCACGATATTCACTTGGGTTATGAGCAAACTTCACTGAACGGCACACCTACTAGATAGCAACCACGAGCAGCTTCATGACTCATTAGAAGGACCACAGCCCATCAAGGGCTCCGTGGTCTTCATTTGGACACCAGAATCTCAGATTTCAGCTTGCATTTTCTTCTTTTCTTCTCTTTCACAACTACCTATTTTACCTGTACAAACACTACCAAACACATCATATCCATATAACTGCAACTTATTTTAGTATTAATTCTTAGTTTTCAAGTATCAAATGTGCCAAGATGTCGCAGCACATCAACACCCTCAACTTAGAACCATTACTTGTCCTCAAGTGATGAGAAAGTAATACATTCAACCCTCAGATCATACATACACTTTTGAAACTACATATCAGCTATCTCAAACACAATTTGTATATAAAACCATGAATCTAACATGCCAGGATCAATATATGACATTTCATTATTCACCGTCAATCATGCTTATGCTTGTGATTATCAGCTAACAAAATCTACTCTTAAATGCAATCACTATGTCCTCATACCAAATAAATCCCTCACTCATGATAATTGGGACTAAGTACTATGCTCACACTCTAAAAGAACTTCTAACACTAATAACAAACTACCATCAGTTTGTCCTTGTTTTCTATGCTCTATCTTTAAAACACCAAGAATAGGATAACTGTATGACTTTATCGGCTTGTAAATTAGGCTTAGGCTAGGGAATGGATATTTGTGTTTGTGAGTAACTAGTCCTTTGGTTTTCCAAAGTTTCATTTGCACACAATTCTTTTATGAGCGACTCGCTCTTTAATTTCATTTCAGCACATCCGAGCAACCATTTTTATTTTTTTATTTTTATGAATTTAGCTCACTCGTTGAACCATCTTTTTCACTTCTTCTTTCTGCTTAGATTGCAATCACCCTCAAATTAGGCTTTTGGCCTGAGTTGTGACATCATATCTTCGAAAACCAAAGGATATGATATTTATTGGGTAAGAACAAAACTTGGTTTTTAGTCTCAAATCGGGTTCAAGTGATAAGCTTTTTCTTTGGTTGCTTTATTTTTGGCGTTTTAATAGCTTAACAAAAATGGCCTACTGATCCACTCCTCTCCGGTTATTCTTAGATTTAAGCAAGACTACTCATATAAGTTCTAGTTTCTACTCCTAGTATTAGACTTCAAGCAAAAGTCACACACACACATGACATAGGACTACATTCTCTAGTTTCATAGGTCACTAATTTGTTTATCAAACTAGCAGTGTTCACCATATAGGTATCTAAAATGTTATATAAATATCCTAACAGTCAAATATCAGGTCAAGATAATCATTTTAAACAGATTAGCTTCTGTACAACTCAACATACCAACAAAAACACACAAAAATAGATTAAAATAGAGTCAACCTCCATTCTTTGTAACAGCTAGAATCGAAGGTTGCTCACCACCCCCTCCCCAAACAAAAAAACTTTGCCCTTAAAGTCAATGAGTAAAAACAAAACAACGCTATGAAGAGGGGTAATACCTACGATGCTCTAGGCACCAGTAGTCGACTCAGCATCGACACCCTTATCAACAGGTGCTCTTTCAAAAACTATTGCAGGATCAGGTTGGCTACCACTCGTTAGGGTAGGTGCTCCACTACCAGAAGCCCCAGCTAACACTACATCAATTTGTTGTTGTTCAAGTGCTTCTTTTTTGCGAGCGTCCTTCCTTGATACCTTGTGTGCTTTCTTGTGTTGCTTTCTTTCTTCTCTAGACATGTCAGCTAGTAGCTCATCATCAGATTCTCCAACCTTTTTCTTTCTCTTGCTGAATTTATTTTTAGGGAGTTCCCACCAGATATCGTCAAGAGATTGAGTAGTAGGCTGCTCATCGAATATCTTCATTAATGACTCTGGCATGTCTAGAGTAGGCACATGTACCGTCTTTTCAGCCAGTTTAGCAACTTGGGCTCGCATCTCAGCTAACATGCTTCTGGAAATCTTCATTATTGCTTGAGCCTGCAACCTACAACCGTGTTTGGTCATGGGTCTCCAAGCCATCCATCTTGCTCTTCAAAACAGCAAGCTCCTTTTGAACGTCATCTTTAATGCACTTCTCCGCAGCTAACACATTTTTCTTTATAAGCTGGGGCATCAGATGGACGATTTAGATGACCAAGGTTCTGGTCTACCGCTGATCTGCAACTAAATTTTCAAGAAAAATAGTTAGGAGAGTGATATAAGTACCTGTAGCCTGGGGATTTGAAGGTGGCAGTGATGATGGTGCCCCCGAAGTTGGTTGTGATGGCTCACCCTGCTCAGTTTTGTCGGTAACCTATTAGATGACTAGTGGTGTATGAGGTACTACCACTAATGGTCCCGCTGCTCCTGTTTTCCTCCCATAAAAAAAATT
This sequence comes from Solanum bulbocastanum, assembly GCA_037074985.1. Taxonomy (NCBI): domain Eukaryota; kingdom Viridiplantae; phylum Streptophyta; class Magnoliopsida; order Solanales; family Solanaceae; genus Solanum; species Solanum bulbocastanum. The sequence continues at coordinate 7,357,322 of CM073604.1, forward strand.
GTTGATATCCTGAATTCATGAAACTGCAGTTATCTTAGATGTCTCCACTGGTTTATCCACCAACTTATTTGGAGGAATGTTCACCTACAAACAACGCTTCCTTATCTGACAAGGAAATTACAAACCTGCTCCCTCATTCAGTGCTCTACCCCGCATCTCGACGGTGATGATCCGACCTACATTCACAAGTTACCCGAACATGAGGCACGTAACTAATGATGCTAGTGATGGAGACAATGTGTTGTCATTCCCTGTGGGATGCAACAGTGCTCAAACTATTCACCACCAGACATTGGCTGGAAAATTCAGAGATGCTTTCGTAATCTGCATATTTGGATCAGACACCCATTGTACTGCTTTTCTTTCTGTGGCAATGTACCCGACAATCCAACACATGACACGATCTCGTGAAGTAGGGTCCTCCATCTCTGATTCACTCATGACACCATGGTGTTTACCCTCAAATAGTCCCATAGAAGTTGGTGATGTATACACAGGGCCATGTAGCATCCAATTAATTATTTCCTTTAAGATGTTCACAGTAGTCCCCCCAATAATGATAGTGTATAACGGAGCAAATGTGGCTTTATGTGTCTTATGTGCTCTCTTTGTTGGTTCAGTTTCCGTAGCCATGTTCAGTAGAGTGGCAGTATAGACAATATATAACTCTCGAGGTAGATAGCTGGTGTATTCCCCAAGAGCATTGGTCATCCACTCAAACTAGTGAATCTGGAACAGTCTGTAAATATCTGAAAATGCCTTGATGTCTGCCATTACTACCATAGTCTCGGGAATGAGCGGTCTCTTTCTAAATCCCCTTGACTTGCTCACAAATCCCTTTACAAAGAAATCTTTAGATCTGTTCACCGTCCACATAACTCTGAAACAGTCAATAAGTTGATGTCCACTACTGGGTCAAATTCACGAATGCTCACATACTGCACCTGTCTCTGTCTAAGCTCCCGTATTATCCTCTAGTATTTCTATAGGTGGAAAAACAGTAGCATCTTTCTGAGAGCTGCTTTTAGACTCTGCACTCTCCCCCAGTTATTAGTAGATTGGTTACCTTACCTAGCATTAGATTAACTACCCGATGCTTTACTGCTAATGGAATGACCTCCTCCCTCTTTAGACTGGGGATGGGTGAGTGATCTTCAGGTGTGACATTTATTTGCACCTCAGAACTAGTAGCTTCAAAGTCATCATGACCCTATAATTGAGAAGTAGTTGGGGGGAGGTAAGGTTTAGTTGTGTTCTTTCGTCGGGGAGGCATAGTACCAGAGAAACACAATACTGATTAATACAAAACTCAATAAAATAACCCATTATCGAGTATTCAGACTTCCCCTCTGTAAGTACCTCATGACGCATTGCCTTAAGAATGTCGTCACCCAATTTATCATTGGGAAGGGCCACAGAATCAAAAGATGAAACATAAACAAAAGTACAAAAATTAAACTGTACAAGATATAAGTAAACTATACGGGGGCTTCCACGAGCCGTGGTAGATACCACGGTCCATTAAACCCCTCGTGAATTTAGCTCATACTCAGTGTGCAATAGGAAGTTTCAATGGTATGAACCTTATGATAAAGACTTTTTGGAATTGGAAACCTGGTTGACTACTGCCACAGTGTTGACCCTACCAAAGGGTACACAAGGCTTTGTTGTGTATTGTGATGAATCCAGAGTTGGACTTGGTTGTGTATTAATGCAGAATGGTAAGTTTATAGCCTATGCCTCCAGATAACTTTAGAATCACGAGAAGAATTACCCAACTCATGTTTTAGAGTTGGTTGTTGTAGTGTTTGGTTCAAAAATATGTCACCACTATCTCTATGGTGTTCATATAGATATGTTCAGCGATCATAAGAGTCTTCAGTCTGTTTGCAGTTAGAAGGAGCTTAATCTCATACTGAGAAGGTGGTTGGAGTTACTCAAGGATTATGACATTAGTATTCTCTATCACCCAGGTAAGGCTAATGTTGTTGATGATGCTTTGAGCATGCTAAATATGGGTAGTACTGCCCATGTTGAGGAAGGCAAGAAACAATTGGCCAAATATATGCACAAACTTGCCCTTTTGGGAGTCCGTTTGTTAGATTCCAATGAACGTGATGTAGTGATAATGAATGGGGCTGAATTATCACTAGTGTCTAAAGTGAAGGAGAAACAATACCAAGACCCTGTTTTGGTTGAATTAAAGGCAAATGTTCATAAGCAAAAGGTGATGGCTTTTGAACAAGGGGAGATAGTGTATTGAAATATCAAGGTAGATTGTGTATATCTAGGGTGGATGAACTCCAAGTGAGGATCATGGAAGAAACTTATAGATAAAGATATTCAACCTATCCTGGTTCCACAAAGATGTATCGTGACTTGAGGGAAGCCTATTGGTGGAGTACTGTGAAGAGATGTATTGCAGAGTTCATTGCTAAGTGCCTGAACTATGAACAAGTCAATGTAGAGCACCAATGACCCGGTGGTTGACTTAGAATATAGAGATTCCAAAATGGAAGTGGAGATGATCAAAATGGATTTCATTACTAGTTTTTGGTGGTCTTGCAGGCAACATGATTCGATTTGAGTGGTTGTATATTGGATGACAAAACAAGCCCATTTCTTGCAAGTAAAGACTACTTATTCAACAGAAGATTATGTCAGGCTACATATTCAAGGAATAGTCAGAATTCATGTTGTTTATTTGTCAATCACATCAGATATAGGTGCATAAATCACCGCATAATTTGGAAGTCTTTCAAGAAGGATTTGGGTTTGAAGGTAAACTTGAGTACTGCTTTCTATCCTCAGACTGATGGCCAAGTAGAGTGTGTGATTTAGAATTTAGAGGATATGTTGAGGGCTGGTGTCATCGATTTCAAAGGTAATTGGGATGTCACTTACCTCTCATAGAGTATTGTTAGAACACCAGTTATCCCTCAAACATCTAGATGGTTCCATATGAGGCTCTTAATAGGAGAAGATGTAGATCTCCTATTGGATGGTTTAAGGTTGGAAAAGCTGGGTTGATGGGACCAGACTTGGTTCATCAAGCTTTGGAGAAAGTGAAGATCATTCAAGAAGGGTTGAAAACAATGCAAAATCGTCTGAAATCCTATAGAGATGTTAGGAGGAGAGATGTAGAGTTTGAGGTTGATGATTGGGTTTACTTAAAGGTTTCACCCATAAAGGGTGTTATGAGATTTGGTAAGAAGGGAGAACTTAGTCCTCGATATATTGATCCTTACAGGATATCTAAGAGAATTTACAATGTAGCTTATGAGTTGGAGCTACCGCAAGAGTTAGCAGCAGTCCATCCGTTTCACATTTCAATGTTGAAGAAGTTTATAGGCGATCTTTCCCTTATGAGCTAAATTAAATTCCTAATTTCTTTATAAGGAATTTTCCATGATATACCATTTCTTGTGGGATTCAACTTTGACTTTTGTTGGGTTTTTACTGACTTCGATCGCTCATTCTTTTAATTTGTTTTGGAGAGTGAGGTTAGCATTATCAAAATGGCGCCATTGTCGGGGAGTGGTGATTGATAATTCTAATTGAAAAATTAAATTTTTAATTTTGTTTATTTGTAGTAGATATATTGTTTGGTGTTGTTGTTGGCTGATATGCAGGTTGACAAAATGAGTGACCATGGAAGTGAAAATGATAGTCACTATGGTAAAAATGACAACATGAATGATTTTAATAACATGGCCAATAATTTCATTCAAACCATGAGAGCGTTTCGGATACCTCCTTCAACCGGGAGGACCGTGTTTCACATCACCACTATGATACAATTGCTTAAGATAAAAGGAATTTATAGGGGTCTAGCTCATGAGGATCCCTATGAACACCTTAGGAATTTCAAGGAGGTATGTGGACCCGTCGTGTTCAAGAATATCTCCTAAGAGTCCATACAGTTGAGATTATTCCCATTCTTCTTAATAGGAGAGGTTGCAATATGGTTGGCAGAGTTGTCGAATGATTATATCACTTCATGGGAAGAGCTAAATAATGCCTTCTTAGAGAGATTCTTTCCACCCTTGAAGATGGTTAAAATTTGTCTCCAAATTCAAAACTTCAAGTGTATTGTCGGTGATCCTTTGAATGAGACATGACTGAGGTTCAAGAAGTTACTCTTGCAATGTCCAATGCATGGCGTACCAGAAAATTTGTTGCTGTAATACATCTATTGCAGCCTTGATTCAGTCAATAAAGGTATGGCTGATCAATTAGTCCAAGGTGGATAAATGAGACAACTATATACTGTGACTGCTTTGTTGCTTGATGATATGGCTAAGGTTACGAAGCATCGCACACTAGAAAAGATCAAGTGCTTACTCTACAAGAGGGTTTAACCAAAGAAAAGTCAAGAAAGACCATAAAAGAGATGAAAACATGGCCAAAATGATGACCCAAATCGATTTGTTGTCTAAACATGTCCTGGGAGGTGGAGCCAAGTAGGTGAATGTGGTTGGAACCAATAGTAGGCAATGCCCGGATGATGCCAAATTTGAGGCATTATACAATGAAAAAGTTCAATCCTTAGGAAATCAAGTGGGGGGTTTTCACACAAATTATCAACGAAAAGATGGGAACCAAGGTTGGGACAAAGATAAATATGGTGGTTTAAATGGCTGGAGGGGTTGAAATTAGAGAGATAGGGAGATGAGAAAGATAGGTATGTGCCTCCCCATGATTGTCCACGCCTAAAAGAACCAGTTGGGATAGAAGGAAGTTGGACTTAAGACATGCTTGTAAAGATCTACAACAAGGTTGAAGGGACTGATAAGGTGTTGAAGAAATTGAAAAATGACTTCTCCACCCTATCCCAGACAGTGACATCTCACCCAGTTTCCATTAAGTAGTTGGAGACCTAATTGAGTCAAATTGCCACTCATCTCAATCCAAGGCAAAAGGGAACATTTCCTAGTGACATAATCCTAATCTCCAAGAATGATTGTTGAGTTTCAGGACTATGTCATGCCACGATGTTCAATAAGATGCTTCTTGGGAGGCAACCCAAGTCATTATTGTTTTTATTATTGTCAAATAATGTGCGTTATGAATGCAGGTTGAGAAGAGGTCGAAAGATTGAAAAGGGAAGCATAGGTAATGCAAAACCCAAACGGTGATCCACCGAAGGCATTATGCGAACTTATCCTTGTCTACCTTTTGAGCGTGAATGGCCATAAAAGTATACTGTCAAGATCGGTGATCAGAACTCCAAAGGACTATCCATCAAAGTGCATTACACAGACTCCAACGGGTCCACTGAATCAACCTTCAGGTTTGGTGTTTGTTCAGTCATGTTTGGCAAGTTTAAGCTCTAATTAGAGATTCGCCGAACATATTCAGAGACATTAGTCGAGATCATCAAACGAGCCTAACATAAAAGGTCAATGGTCTTTTCAAATTCAAAAATGAGATCTTTTGATATTTGAAAGTCTTTTCGATTCTTTTATCTTGCTTTGCATATTTTGAGTGTTTGTGAGTCTCTAGTGAGTATTTACAAAGTTCTAGGAGTGCATTTTCTTAGACTTCATGTTAACCCAACCCCGATCCCTTATTTTTCTCGATTATTTTTGACATTAACGTTGGTTTTTGAATTCTTGTTAGGGTTTTTAAGTTAAGGTGCATATCATGTGTGGGCTTGAGTCCTTTAACTGCTTTTGTGTGCTTGATTTTGATGGGTAGCATCGTATTTAATGATTTAAACTGCGCCCATACGATTTTTATTATGAATGCCTGTCAAATTGTGAATCGTGATTTTATTGGTTATTGTTGGTAAAGTCTAAGAAACTCGGTGTTGGCCCAATTGCATGATTTTGCCTAATGATAGACATGGTGACTACTTTCTTAAGGGAAAATCATCACTTAGTGCAATACTTGGCAGCATCTTGGGGATGTTTGAGCGCCCATGGGTAGAAAAACATAGAGGTGGATTGTAATATTGTGGGAAAACTAATATTTGTTGTGCGTGTTTAATTAGATGTGAAAAATAGGCCCTAGGCTGAACACTTCCTGTTCGACAGGCTTGTCTTAGCTCGCTAAGGAGGTTAGGCAAATCACCGAGTAAGCCCCAAATTATTATCTTTAGAATATTCATAGCCTTGGGTACTGTCCCATTCGATGGTCTTCATCTTAGTGAGTTGAACACATTTGGCGAATCCCAGAGTGGGAGAGGACATCCCTTTTGATGCATGTGTCTTTCCCTTTTGTACTGTCAATTTTGGCGGACTTGTCTTAGTCCATCGAAACCAACTCGGCAAATCACTGAGTTGACATTGACTCCACCTTATACCTGAAGCCTGAATTTATTGCCCTTTCAGTGAGCTCATCGAAGCTCGCCAATCCTGTTTGGTGATCCATTTTTCCATTAGGTGAGTCTCAAGAATAGTTTTGCAATGTGATTCAATTTCAATTAACCTTCACAAATCCTATGTTTGAATGTGTTCTTTGTAGGTAATGGCAAGAACTAAGGGTAAGCAAGTAGTTTAATCCAAAACTGAATCGAATAGGGAACCTTCTCCTTATCTTGCTTCGCTAAAGAATAAAAAGGGTATCTCTATAAATGAGCCTTCAGAGGCCTCTCGTGACCAACAAACCAACCCTCAAAACCCTACCAACGGGGGGTAAGAAAGGGAGAAAACACATTGCCACCATGAAAGTAAATACCCGCTCAAAGTTGGTCTCGCCCCCGCAATATCCTAATACCGCTTAAATGTGTTCTCCTAATAATAGCTCCAAGGGCTTTCAATAGGCTTAAGACTGATGGAGAACAAACTATTTTAGAGGAACATTGACTCTCGACTGACGGAGTCATAAGTGATTACCCATCCATAGAGGCAGCTATAAAATTTCACAAGTTGAAGAAGTTTACTAAAGCCAGACAACCTTATGTGCCAAAGTGGGTATGTGAATTCTACGACGCCTATGACAAGGCTATGCCAAAGAAGAGAAAATGAACTGTTTAGAAGACAGTAGAGTAAGTCAGAGTGAGGGGTAAGGTGGTTCAGTGCCATGCCAATGAGATTAACACAATATTGTGCACCCTAGTTAATCCTTCTGATGAATACAAAACACAAATGACCAAGGATCTACATGCACTAAACAGGTGGTTAGCCCCTTTGATATTGAATGAGTCTTCTCCCTCTTTGATGACTGAAGGGGAATTGATAGAAAAGAAGGACCTAAATATCGTGGCAAGATATTAGTTCAGGTTTATTAATAATAACATCATGTCATCTCAAAATTAATTAATACTCTGACATCAAAAGGCAGTGCTAGTGGGCTCTATTATTAAGAAAGAAAAGATCAACGTAGGTTCTATTATTGAGCAAGACATACTGCTATGAGCAGACCTCTCTCCCCTTCTTAATTCTCGTTACAATTTTGTGAGCGAGTTGTAGTTCCCTTTTGGGGAAAAACTGATGTCACAATCACACTGGTCTTCTCTAGTGACATTCGTAGAATCAAGGTCAAGTACTTATGGGACGATGCAAATTTGAGAAAGCCTCCACCACTAGATTTTACACCCATGGTTGACCCCACTACTTTGGCAGCTTAGGTCAGCACACCTAATCCTTTAGTGGAGCAGACAAGTATTTTTACACCTTCATCCACTACTTCCCCTACAATTTTTGTGTTTTCTATTGCTGTTACTATTATGAGGCCCCCCCTATTCCCTATTGCCCATCCCCCTTGACCTAGGTGATAATATATAAGATGGGCAAACTTTCCTGGTCAATAAATGTTAGAGCTACCCAGGTTGAGATGGACATGCTCAGGCTCATTGAACAAGCCATTAAGAAGGTCGTGGCTCCATTAATAGAGCGGGCAGTCAAGTGTAAGGGAACTATGAGAGTCACAGAGTGAAGTTGGATGATCTGACAGCTTGGTTAGAGGCTAGGGAGATGGTCGAGGGTAGCTCTGGCGCACTAGACTCCATGAGAGATGAGATTACTACTTTGCGGGTAGAGGTGATCCAGTTATAGTCGATGGATATCTCCATGATTTGGGATGAGGTTCCCCTTCCAGATGCACCTGGTCCAACTCGCTAGATGTCGAGTATTATACCTCTCTCTAGTGAGCATCTTAAAGTTGCTATACATAATGAGTTTGTTGATGTTGATGAGAGTTAGAGGGCTGAGGATGATTTAGCCGAGGAGACAGATGAGGAGGAGTTGTAGGCTGAAGAACATAGGGTTACAGATCGATGAGGTCATTCTTGAGGCAACTACGGAGAGATCTCTTCGAGAGATTTTCGAGGTTGGTTCTAGTGGAGTCACTCCAGACCTTACCTTACACCCTACTTCTAAGACAGGTATTGATGCCTAGTTGAGCCTTTCATGCCGCCTCCAATGATCTGGTTTTCGGGTATTGATGCCCTTCTTGAGGCATCACCACATGAGATTCTGGATGAAAGTGCTCCACAAGCATAGCCTGTCAGGTGGACCCTTTATCTCAGCCTCCCATAATTTTTTTGTACTACATTGAGGACACTGCATACTATTTTCTGTGGGGTGAAGGCTTCCATGTAAATATTCCCCTTGTTGTTTGTATTATGTTATTTTAAGTTTTGAATATTTGTAGTGTTATTTTTTTCTATATTAGAGTGCTATTTTGGGTTAAATTTGTCTCTTTATTTCTTTTTTTTTCTCTCTTAATATTGCACCCCCATGAGTTTAACATCATGAAATACTTGAAGTTTTCATTGATAACAATTTGAGGATCGATTGTGTCCAATATCGATGTCTTGAATTATTCTAATTATGAGCATAGTGTGTAGTGTTACTGTTCTGAGAATGAAATCGATGTGGTTGCACTTTTGAGCGATCTCTTTGGATCTTTTGTTGACTAGCTGAATTTTGATTTGAGCCTTATAATGAACATCACACATAAGGTTTTGATCTTTTCGAGATGTGCTAAATGAGTGTATTTTGAAGTGCCATGTGTGGTGAGTTCTTACTTGAAAACATGCATTTTCCTTGTTAATCCAATTGTTTAACTCTTGGTGAATGCAAGATATGATCTCGGACAACAATTTGAAGAGGGAACCAAAATGTCCATAATCCTTTGTGATTATCTTGTGAGGGTGTGAATCTGTTTTGTCACCATTTGAGCCTAACCTATTTGTTGGCAATCAAAAGAAAGCCTCTTGAACCATATTATCCCGACCTTTTAACCAAACCCCTTTTAAAGCATTATGATGCTTGAATAGACAACTTAGGCCAAGTTGAAAGGAAGGAAGAAGGAAACCCAAGTGAAGGACAAAGAAAGATTAAATGAGACTCAACTTTGAAAGTGTAACCAAAAATAAGGAACCCCTTCTTATAAAAAACATATATACCATTGTCATGAAAATGCCTTAAACATGAAAAAAAAAAAAAAAAAAAAAGGGTAGAAGTGAATGAAATAAAAGGGGAGTCCAAATAAATTGAGTAACAAGTCAAGGGTTTAGTTCTCAAATGAAAAAGAAGGAAAAGAACTTGAGAACGGTGATGATGATTGCAAAAATGCTTTGAAAAGGTAAAGGCACTAATCCAAATTAACCATACCTTAACCCTCAATCCCATTACAATCCTAAAAGACCCTTGAGATCTTGCATGAACTAGGTTTTGTGATGATTGAAAAATATGGACAAACCTACGGACAAATCTTGCATGTGTTTCTTTTTTGAGAGAGCGAGAGTTGCATTTATTCCTTATACCTTTGTTGTTTTTCTTTATGAGAGCATGAAATTGTTCTTGATGTGATGACACTTGGATGCATTTGTTGAAACATGTTCTTGTATTAGACAAGAAGCTAAAGCGATCTTAAGATTGTCGTGAGACTAGCTAATCATCATTTGAAGCTTTGTGATCATGATTGAGGGTAGCATGTTATTAAGAGTAGTCTTTCTTTGGCACTTACATGTTAGCTTTCATTGAGTACTGTTGTAGACACACTTATTGATCTTTTTGTGTTTTTGATTTACTTTAGGAGAAACAAAAGTTTAAGTTGGGGGTGTTGATGATTGGTAGATTTGCACTCATTTAAGGTCCATTTAGCTCAATAATTAGTGTCCTCAATGCCTAGTTTTTTCCTATTATAATAGAATGTAGATGATTTATAGCTATGAAAGCAATTGGACAAGGAAAGGACTGATGTTTGAAAGAATGGCCAAAAAATAAAAAGATGTGCAAAGTAAACATTGTTGACCGCCTAACATAAAGGGTGAATCACCAACTAAGCATTACCTCGCCTAAATTGACAGTGCATAGCACTTGTGTCTATTAAAGAAGGTTGATAGACTCCAGTAGACACGACGATGTGCCAAATGAGAACAGTGATCCTAATTCACATCGCCCAAAGAGACAGTGTGCAAAGCAAAGATTTACTACTTGAAAGGCAAACCAAGGTGGTACTCGGTGATTCACCGAACGTGAAATGCTGACTCAATCAAGTTCACCAACTAAGGTTCAAACACCTGAAGCCTAGAGCATCCTAAGGTGAGATGAGGAGAGAAAGGCGAGTCACCAAGTTAGTCACAAATTTCAGGCCAAATTTTGGGAAAGTATAAATAGCCCAAAGGATACATATTTTAGCGTGTTCAATTTTGAGTCTATCTATTGAGAATAGATTTGACATCTTTTACATCAGTTTACCTTTGAAGAACACTTTTATAGCTTTTGGGGGTTTTACAACTTAGAGTTAGAATTTGATAAATTCTAGTTGAATCCAAAGTGGGTTTCCTCTTAATTGCTTGACTTCAAGTTACCCAAGGATGATTTCATGGAAGATATAATTTCTTTTCTTTTTTGTGATGGATAGCTAAAACTCTAAGATCTAAGGGTGCTCAAATGGGGTTGGGTGTTGATTTAATGTAGTGGGTATTGCGCTATACTATGTTTCTTTGCTGTTCATACATGAATTGGTCTAATTATTATGGGTTTAACTTAAGGGTTAGGGTTGAACATTTAATTCCTACTTTTGATCTCCTATTGATGCTTAAAAGAGATTACTTGGAGTGGGTAATTACTTCAATACTAGCAGATTATGTTTGATATTTGTGACTTTCTTGAAAAAAAAGGTTATAGATCGGATCTATTTTCCCTATTCCTGAAAAAGAGAATAGAGTAAGGTATTGTGTTGTTTAAATTGACATTTAGATGCAACCAAAAGAAGATTCTATGCATAGATGCTTTGAGATTTAAAGATCATTAGCGTCAATGAAAATGACTTAGCCTATTCATGAATGTTCATCATAATAGAACTGCACAATTACCCCTAGGTGACATCGATTTCCAATCCCCTTACCCCTAGATTGCCTGTTAACTCTTGATTTCATCTTTACTTTAGTTCAATTGCGATAACTGATAACCAAAATACTGTATTAAGTTGGTGGTATCACCCACCCAATTGTTCTTACCATTAGAAATTATCTAAATTAAAGTCCAAATTTCTTTATAAGGAATTCTCCACGATTTACCATTTCCTTTGGGAATCGACCCGAAATTTTCATTGGATTTTTACTTACTATGATTGCTCACTCTTTTAATTGGTTTTGAGGGTGATTTGAGCATTGTGATTTACCATCTGTGAATCAGTGAGTGTTTTTGTGAAGTTATGATTACTGAACTAGATACGTGGTGTTGATGATCTATATATGGTGAAGTGTTGGTATTTCGCACTATGTGCTTATGTATTTGAACTGTTTAGGTTAAGATGATTTTCCTGTAGGTTGTAGTTCTACAGGTTCGGTTGGGTGTGACAGCAGTATTTGTATTCTTTCTTGCTTTACCTTGTGTTTAGTGGTTCTCTTATCGAGAATAGTGTTATTTGGTACTCACCCCCTTGATTCTACACTTATGTAGGTCACGAACTCCAATGATCGTGGTACTCTCCATCTTTTCTTCTTGTCCAAAGCTTTCGGTGGAGACTTGTGAGATAGCTACTTGTCATCTCAGTTGACAGTGTTCTCCTTTGTATGGACTTGTTCTATTCTAGAAACAATGACATTGAGACTAGTATTTTCTTCACTTCTATAGTAATACATTAGTGGCTTGTACATATGACAACCAGGTTTTGGGGTATTATTAAGTTTGATTAAGTAAACCGCAAGTTTTATTATGTTGAGATTTTGTTTCTGCTTTATTTCCATGTTTAATTATTTAATCAGATTTTAAGTTGACTTGTCTTGGTAGGTTAAGGTAAGTTTCATCACATCCATTTTTTTTTTTGGATCGTTGATGAGTCCACAAATTGGACTCATTTAGGGCTATATTTTAATAGAAATCGTGTCCTCAAATACTTATTTTATATTAATACCTGATGAAAACCCATAAGTTTCAGGTATTTGAAGTTTGAAGAAGAGCATGGACACTACTTCGCAAAAAGGAACGAAAAGGCTGAAAAGAACGAAGAAAACGAAGGCCTGAGGATCACCGAGTCCACTTGGCGAGTCGCCGAAGGGTCTCACTTCGCTTTTGTTCCAATGTGAGGAGCCTTGAAGTAAAGGATCAAGTCGGTGGAATAATGAAGCAGTCGGTGCATCACCAAAAAGTTTCGCGAGGCAGTACCATGTCTCCCAATGACCCAGAACATGATGATGCTAAAGGATGGTGCAAGACAGCGATAAACCACACTAAGACGCGAATCACCGAGTTTATTAGCGATTTCTACTAATATCACCGAATGATCCGCTACAGCACAAATTGAAACTATAAATACTCGTTGAGGTTATAGCTTAGTATCAGATTTTTAGTATCAGAGGATTTTTAGTGTGAAAAAATTAATATAATTTAGTACTTTTTATTTTTGCTCTGAATCAGAGAGGGTTTTGAAACTTGAAGAAAAAGAGGGTTTCATCTCCAAGGATTTGGACTTGGGTCTCTTAGATTCTTCATTCTTGGCCTGTAATAAGACTTAAATCTTCATACCTATTTGAATGCAAGCTCATTTAGGTATAAATTTCTATCTCTTGATGTGTGGCTAAAAACCCCAATTCTTGGGGTGTGATTTAGGGAATATGGGTTAAGATTGTTGTTGAGCCTTGCTTGCTGATAGATTAGATGTAGTTTAATGGTGATTTCATTTAGTAGTTGTGGTTGAATTTAACAAATTGTAGTTGCAAATAAAAGTTTATTTATGTGTTTTCAACTTGCTCGAGAGAGAGGTCGTGAAACCAAGACTACTAGATTGATGGCCTAATAACTGGGTCGAATGAGGTTAAGATCGAGAGAGTGAACCCTAGTCCCATATCCTAACACTCAACTCAAGAGAGTAAGTGGGGTAAGGCGTAAGCTAGTCTTCATGCGGCAAGTGGGTTTTCAAAAGAAACCTATTTGAAATGGGGTAAGTTGCTCGATAGAGAATTTATTCCCACGTATAACTTAGCCTAGTCACTATTACTCTATAAATTTTCTATCGAAAGCATGTACCCAATAATTTAGATTAACCCGTATTCCAGTCACATCCCAAGAATCCCCTCTCATTCATAGATTTCTTTGTTATTTTTACTGTTTTTGCTATACTTGTGACAAAACCCCCAAATCAATATTTGACACTTTTGTGTCACCCCCTTCAATTTACAATTTTTTTAATCATTAATGTCTTTAGCTATGAGTAGTTAGAATAAATTTTATTTATCTATTTATTCTCAAAACCACTCCCTTGGGACTCGACCCCCACCCTTAGTTGGGATATTATACCATTGCACCATCGTAGACACTTGCATCGAAAGTTGTGTTGTTGATTACACAAATATCAAAATGGCGTTGCTACCGGGGAGTGGTGTTACTTGAGAATTCTTAGATTAGTAGAATTTTTTTTTTTTATTTTGTTCTTATTAGTTATAGTCTACTAATTTTAGTTTTAGTTTTGTTTTTCTCTAAGTTGATGTATGCTGAAACCCTGAGCAAGGTTGGGGGAAGTTGTGGCAAGTTAGCTAGGATGAACCAAGATGTCGAGGGTGACTTCAAGTTAGCTACAGTGGCAACTCAGTTGAACGACTTAGCTAGCAAAATCTCAAAGGTGAAAAACCACTGCAAGAGCCAAATGGGGCACATACCTCCTTGTGAACAAAAAAGGTCTAAGAGCAATGAAAATAAACGTATTGAGGATACACTATTAATCATTCTCCAAAAATATTGTGAACAAGATAGAATGCTAGATTTATGAAGGAAAACGTGGAGGTACTGAATCAGATGAGTGGCTCCCACTCAAGATCAATCAAGTTGATTGAAAACCTCTTGGATAGCACATTGCCTCGTCTCTACCCAAGCAGTAAAGGCGGGTTGCCTAGTGGCACTAGGTCTAACCCAGAGACAAAGTTTGACTGGTAGCTCACATCGAGCCATGACGTTAAATATGGCATTTCTTGAGCGGCAACCCAAGGTTTTAAATGCTTTTGTGTGTCTCAGAAATAATGGTGTGTTGAATGAACGGGTTAAAGTGCGGAGAATGTGTGGAAATTGCGTTTGGCAAACTAATATCTCCATACTGCGAACTACCAAATAGGTTGGTGGTTCGGATGAAAATCGCCGTTTAGACCTTCACTTTGACTGAAGTTCCTGTAAAACTCGGCAAGGTAAATAACCACTCGGCGTGCCGCTGACTGGATCGGCAAGTGCGACTAATGTCGCTGAATGCTTGTGAACTGCATGGTTTATAATGGCCAAAGGTCCAAAAATTTGAAATCCTTCACTTTCTCTCGCTTTAAATCTTCAGAAATTCACACCAAGGTAGTATTTTCACTATTCTTATATTCTACTAGTATTTTCGTTGGGTGATCTGTGCTCTGAGTTGGATTTATTTGCTTCCTAGCTTTTCAATCACATTTTAATTAGCGCAGAAGGTTAGTTGTCCAAACCCCAATTTTACTTTCGAATAGTTTGAAATCTTTTGCAAATATCGTATATTATTGATGTGTGCTAGGCCTCTCTACTAGGATTAATGTTTGTTTCAATTTGAAAATCAGCTCCATAGTGTTTTGATCGTCAAATGCCCATATTTGTTTGATTGTAATTGAATGAAATCCCATTGGGTTGTGCTTTCATGATGTTTTGATTGTTTGGGTATTTTCGTAATAGCCCGTGTTTGTTCTAAATGACAAAATTTGCTTAATGATAGAATGGGTAACCATATTCTTAAGAGAAAATATCGTCAAATGGCCAAATGCGGCAAGTCCGAGAGAAATCTGAGTATTCTGGGGTGATGGGTAGTATGGGTCTTGTTCAAATTTCATTAGTGCATGCTTTGATTTTCCTTTCGTGGTTTGCGAGATTGAATTCGAGAAGATGGATTGAAAATGGGCACGTTGGACCATTCGTCAAGCTGGGTCGAGCTCGCCGAATCATTCGGCGGTTCGCCCAATGTCTCCATCTTACCCTTGATATCTGGTCAAATTAGATGAGACTATAACTTTCGGCTAGAAGCCATGGGTCGCCGAACGCACTCGCCGACTCGCCGAAAGTACTCTTGATCGCCTTCTGTATGCTACCCCTGAGACACTTATGCACTGTAACTTTTGATGGACAAACCCTTGCTTGACAAAAGAGGTTCGTTGACTCGCCGATCCACTTGGCGAGCCTTTCTACAGTAGATTGCTTGTGATTATATTTGTTTTTTTTCCTTAACTCCTCCCAAATATTTTGCAGGTATGACTAAACCTAGCAAAGCTGGTAGCAACATATCACCCTGACGCAAAGGAAAAGGGATCACAATCAATGAGGATGCAACTGTATCCAGTCACAAGGCCACCAAAATTTCCACAACTAGTGGGAAAGGCAAGTGCAGGGACAAAAATGTTGAGCTATCAAATGCAATTTCTAACAATTGGGTTTTATACTAATGACCCAACAACATATAACAGTGAGAGCTAGGGCTGGCAAGGGGAAGGGGACTGGGGGATAGAACGAAGGGGGACGGGACGGGATGAAGGACGGCGCTGGGGGGATTTTGCCGGGACTAGGATTGGGGGGACGAAAATACGTCATATCCCGTCCCACTATATATAAGGGATGGGACGGGGTTTGGTGAGACGGGACGGGAGGGGACGTGAGATTTTTTATTTTTTATATACTTATTTTTTTGTATTGAAATTAAATGTTAATGAATAACATTTTTAGTTTATTTGGTTTTCTATACATTTTTAGTTAATAAATAATGCTTAAGTTTTCAAATTTCAAATTTGAGAAGTTCAAATTTGTATTTTAAATATTTTAAAGTAATTTAAATTTCAAATTTCAAATTTCAAATGTCAAATTTTTATTTTTAAATTAAATATTTTAAAGTTAGTTTAGTATATATGTAAATATGTATCTACATATTAAAATTAAAATGCAAGACAATAGTTGTATAAAAAAGACTTGAATAAAGCTTTCAAATTTATTCAATAAAATGTAATTGCAACTTAGAAATTAGAAGTTAGAACTTACAATTTACAAATATTAGTGGAGTAACTAATCTACGCAACCAACTTCTAGGAAGGGTTCTGTTTCAATAAGTTCTCATATGTAAAACTAATATTTGTTACAAATATTAGATGAGTAACTAATTTACGCAACCACCTTCTAGGAAGGGTTCTGTTTCAATTAGTTCTCTGATGTAATCTAATATCTGTGTTTTCCTTTAAAATTCAATTCTAATTGTCGAATCATATCGATGGTGACATCCTCCGGTGTTGGCAAACTTGCTAGAAACTTTTGTAACTCTAATTCATCGTCAGTAGATTCAATTATCGCTTTAACCCAAGCTTCGTGTCTAGAACTTAACTTTGGCAAATTATAATTCCTTCTCTCGGCATTGATCCAATCTCTAAATAAAACTGATGTTTCCAAACTTTCTTCCGTCAATGAATATCTATGATCACCAATTTGAAACCTCGTCACACTAAAAGTAGCCTCTGATGCAACTGATGAAGCTTGAATAGCTAGAACATCACGAACCATTTTGCTCAAAATTGGAAATGCAACACTCCGCCTTCTCCACCATGCTAATAAGTCTTCATTGCCATCTTTGTCTTCCACTGTTTCTAAAGATTGATTAAGATATTCTTCAAAATCATCACGATTAGTAGAATTAAGTCCAAGAAAACCTCTCATATAACTTGAAATTCGAGCTTTACTCTGAGGATTAGAAGTTTGACCAACTTCTCCTTGAGTATTTCTTGTAGTTCTATATTTTTCATACAAAATTTTTGCTTTTACTTTTATGCTAGACTTACACATTTCACAAGTTGGACTTTCTTCCGGTAAAATTTCTAAAGTATCATAAAAAGTATCAACAAGTGCCTGCACACCTCGTAATTTATACTCAGGATGAAGTAAAGTAGCAGTTAAATAAATTTGAGGAATAGGAAACAAATATTTTTTAAATTTTACAATCATACCTTCAATTGCAACTCTAAATTTTTCAATTTTTTTGTACTTAGAAAATTGAATTGACATAGCACAAATATTTATTAATATTATAAAATAGTAGGATAATAAATTTCAGAAAACATGGTTGTAGCATCATAAAAAAATCTTAAAAATTATAATAGTTTATTAGTTTGTTCCCAATCTTCTTCACAAATTCTATCTAATGGGTTAGCATTATGAGCATTAAACACCATTTGTATGGGTTTTTTTATATGCGTAAGCAACTGAAAGCATTTCGTAAAAAGAATTCCACCTTGTTTTAATATGTCTTGGAATTTTTCTTGATTGCAAATCACAAAGTACACAATGCTCATTAAATTCCCTAATTCTAGCAACTCTATGAGCATAAAAAATCTAGGCAACAGCATATTCAATTTTCATACAGCCACAATCAAATAATTCAGCACCATCTTATACAACTAAATTTAATACATGTGCAATACATCTAACATGAAAAGCATTAACATCAATTGGACATAATCTAACTTTTAACATACTAGCAGCATTTGTATTATTAGATGCATTATCTAATGTGACAGTCATTACTTTATCTATAAGTATGTAATAATCTAAAACACTCAAAATATTTGAAGCTAAATATGGACCAATTTTTTTTTCTACACATTCTTTATAACTTATACTTCTTTTTTGCAAATGCCAGTTATTATCAATCCAATGTGCTGTAATAGTTAAATAATCATGTCCATTAACACTATGACCCATGTTCAAAGTTATAGACACTCTACAATCTAATATGCTAAACAAACAACGAAGATATTGACAATGTTTACCTTGATATACAAAAACATCAAATTTAACAGTATTTCTTGAAAAATCTCTAAAAGAAGGATTATAAGTTTGTTGAATATATTCAATAAAACCGGGATGTGAAGGAAAACTATAAGGTAAACCACAAACAAAAACCATTTTAGCTAAATTTCACGATCTCTTTCCTTATTATATTTACGTTGTGTTAGTGGACCACCAGGGTTAGAAAGATCTAATGTTCCTTGAACCATGTTAGAAGCCCCTACTGATTCATTAACATGAATATCAAAATCATTAACTGGAATTCCTTTTTTCCTATCGGCTAATGCTTTAGCTTCTTTATATTCAATCGGCACATAAGATAACAAGTGTCTATTTAATCCCCCCGTCCCACCTTGACCCCCACCTTGTCTATGTTTAAAAGATTGCTAACACTTATTACAAATTACAATAGAGTTTTATTTATCTAATGTCATAAATTGCCACACAACAGAAGTTTTAGGGTGTTGAGACTTCACCTTCTCCTTTGTATGAGGTATAAGAGGTGGGCGTCCACAATTTTCCTCCGTTGAATTTGTAGTTTCAGTTGGAACTTCTGTCACCGGAGATGTAGGTGTATCTTCTAAATCTTCTTCTCCCAGATCAACTTCTACTTCTTCACCTGAATATTCATCAAGATTAGGATTAATATTACCATAACGTCGTTCTAAACTTTGATGATCGAGTTGAACAATTGAATAAATATCATAAGAAGTATCATCAACATAAGTAGAATCATTTGTAATAAATCTAACTTTAGACATTGATTTAGAAGAAGTACCACCATAGTTACTCTTATTTTTTTCCTTACTACTTTTTTATTAAAATTAAATAATTTACTAATGCCACTTGGTTCTTTCTCTTTTCCTTTACCGGTATCTTTTTTGCTAGAACTCATATTTAACTATATGTAAACTGTAATATAAAAATAATAATTATACAAAAATTAATGGCAAAAAATAAAATATAAATATTATGAAACGAATGTACCAAACATCTGCGTTAATAGTAGACGATATAACCGATTCTTGAAACTTGTATTTTGTTGTAACTTGTAATTTGGAACTCCAATACTTGATAACAAATATGAGAATTATATATATTATAATATAATATGAAAATTTAGAATTGAAATATATGTATTATGATATAATATGAGACTTAAATAGAATAAAAAATTAAGATTTGAGATTGAGAGGATATAGAAAATAGATGAGAGAATAGATGATTTTGTAAGAAATAATAAGGGATAGAGGGGTATTTATAATATTAAAAATGGGTTAAAGTGTATTTATGATAACTTGAGGGTTTAAATTAAAATATTAAAAGTAGGGGGCTGGTAGGGGGTGTTGGGGAAGTGAAAAAGTGGAATAAATCCATTTGGGGAGGGGGGGCACTAGCCATTGCCCCAATGGATATAATTCAAAATATTAAAAAAAAAAAAAAAGGGATCCCACAAACCGGCCGGTTCAACCAGGCCGGGTCGACTGGAACCAAAGGGTGAACCGGCCCCTAACCGGTCCCCTAACCCCAATGTCCCCCCAACCCGTGAAATTAATGGGACCGGGTCCAACGAGCCGATTCTCGAACCGGTATCGGGTCGGGCCTGGCCGACCCGGTCCCCCTTCCACCCTTAGTGAGAGCATGGTTTCTGATGAAAATGATTTGCTGGAGGCACAGAAGAATGAGTTACGATCTAAACAGTTGAACGACCCATCTCGAATAAAAAATCCTCGATCCACCACTCAGACCCCTCCAGTTCCAGAGCAGGCAATAGTATTGGCACCTCCAGTACAAGACCCCCACCTAAATCAATGAACAGATTAAAGTCTGAGGGGCTGAGAACAATTATTGAGGAAAAATGGCTCTCCATAGATGGGGCGATCAATAAGTACCCGAACATAATAAAATGCCTGACATATCACAAATTTCAAATATTCACAAAACCCTATGGCTTTTACATACCAAACTGGGTTATAGAGTTTTACAATGTATACAGTGCATTGGTACCTCAATGGAAGAGATTAGTGTCGTCTTTCAAAGCATTTGACTACGTGGTTGTCATAGGAAGGAAGGTAGCTTGTGACAATGAAGCTATCAACATAGCTTTGGCATGACCAATAAGATTAATGATCATTGCTAGCACTTAATTAGAACAAAGAAGCTAGATGAAATGAAAAGGTGGTTAACCCCACTGATCTCATATGATAGTGCTCCGAAATGGATAGCAGAAGGAGTTTTGATTGAAAAGAAAGATTTGAGCGTAGCTGTAAGATACTTGTTCAGGTTCATCCGTGACACAATTATGTCATCACAGAATGAATCAATCCTTTACCTTGCTAAGGCATCTTCTCTTGGATGCATCATAGAGAAAACTGGGATAAATCTAGGGATGATCATTGCTTCTGAGATCCATATGCATACAAAGTAGAGCCAGACATATCTCCCTTTCTTGGTATTAATCACTGCATTATGCAAAAGAGCTCGGGTGCCTAGAGATACAAAGAAGGATGTGGAATTGTTTGCCACCGCCTCCTCCAATATCCAAAGGATCGAAGCCGAATATCTTATGGACCAAGCAGGAAAGATGCTGAAGGATGCTATGGCCACTATTTCTACACCTGAAGAGGCATCTTTGCCTACTCCGGACCTTGGGCCTTCAGGTATATTTGATGCCATCACCGCTCCTACTGACCCTCTAGATCCTCTGCTTCTATGTTACCACCCAGACCCACTGCTATTGTTGCATCCTGTGAATCGATCACTCAGACATCCGTGATCTGGATGGGATAGCTTGCATAATCTGCTAATTTCCGAGCTGCCAACATAGAAAGCTCCATTCCATGAAAGATTCAGGATACCCTTCATGATTGTATGAAACCACTGAGCACTACCATTGATGCTCTAGCAGCTAGGATAGCAATGTGTGAGCACGACCAAGGAGCCACAGAAGAGGGGACAGGCTTAAAGACCGCCATTGCAAAGCTGAGGAAAGATGTGGACTACCTAAAATCCACTGATGTGTCCATGATCTTTGGAACAATGGAGATTCCAAACATGCCTGAGATGCCTCAAACAACCACTGGACATGGGGATAGAGCAAAACATATAGCCGATCGTGACTTAGAGGAAGAGACTGACGAAGAGATGGCTGAGGGAGCTGCAATGGACGACATAGCTGAGACTGAAGAAATTATGATATATGTTGCTGTGAAGGCCTCTCTAGCATCTGCTGCTAGATCCAGTGGAGTTGGTCCTTCTGGAAGTCACTTGAGGCACTGATGCCTAGATAGATAGAGTGACTACTTAGACAGGATCCCCTTTTTACCTCTATCTTTGTCTTTCTTTATTTTGCCTTTCGGATTCTATGTTAATTGCATTTGAGGACAAATGTTTTTATTTATGGTGGGGTGAGGCTCATCTTTTGTGTGTTATTTGTGTTTGTGTTTTGTATATATTTGGGTTGTTCTGTTTAAAATTATTTTTACACTGCTTTTCGTGGATGTTTGAGCTTATGGCTCCTTTTATTTCATTGCAAAATGATTTTAATTTTGATCCGTCCGAAAAAATTTTGCCACCTCTTGTGTGCGAATGTTGCAGTTCTTTTGCAAAATTTAAGTCTCGGTTCCGATCCATACCGATAACTTGAATAGTGCTTACAATCAAACGAACATGAATGTGCGGCTACGACAAGGCCAAATAAAATTGCATAGACAATATGTGAACTCGTTGCATCTCGTTGTGATTAGCCATTTATCGAATTGAGTCTCTTGTAATGACCGTTGCACACTAGCGAAAGTGTGGAGTCTTAATTGACTTTAGTGTTGATGCCTTTTGTGATGAGCTTACTTTGAACCATGAATGATAGATCCTAGAATTTGCTCCATTGGTCCAGTCAACTAAGTGATGCTATCTCTTGATATGATCTTAGGCAGCTTATAAGAGTATGAGCCAATTTGACATATACCTTTTTTGTGACCTACCTTATGAGTGTGTGAATCTTTTTTGAACACATCTTGAGCTTTACCTTTCTTTGGAAGAAACTTGATGAAACCATAACTTTTTTTTATCTACTACCTATAATCCTCTTGAATTATGGTCAATTGAATAGCCAACTTACGCCAGAAGCCTAAGTTAGGGGTGTGGTAAAAAGAAAATGGGAACTCAAAAAGTGCAAGGAAAGTCTCCTCTAACCCATGGTTTTAAGAAAAATGGAACCCCTCCATATAGAAAAAAAAAAAGAAAAATAATGAAAAAGAACGTTGTAGAATAAAGTACAAAAGAAATGGGGTTCCCACACAATCCATGGAAAGTGAATAATAGGATGACTTATGAGCACTAAAGAGAATGATGAAGAAAGAGAAAAGGAAGTGTTGTGAGCACCACATTTCATGAGGATGAAAGTCACTGAGCCTAAATTACCATACCTTTGCACTAAGCCTAACTACAAGCCTTGAAAAGACATTTTTGATCTTGAGTGAGCTGAACCAAATGTTGATTGGAAATTATGGGCAAACTTATGGGTGAAAGCATGCATTATGTTCTTCCTTGTGAGAGTGAGTGTTCCATCTAATTCCAAAGCTTCAAACTGTGAACCATTGTATGATTATGGAATCATTCTTTCTGTGAGGGCATTCGAACACTTTAGTTGAGCTTAAACTTGCATTAGAAGCAAGTATTGTGAACATGAGGTTCTTTGATATTGGTAAGTCACAACTAGAATCTTTAAGTGTAGATTTGATCATTGCATAAGTAAGCTGAGTCTTATTATGTACATTCATGATTGAGTCTTATGTAGCACTGTTCAAGACACCCTTTTTGAACGACTAAACTTGAGTTTTCTTAAGGACAAGAAAAAGTTTAAGTTGGGGGTGTTGATGAGTCCACAAATTGGACTCATTTAGGGCTATATTTTAATAAAAATCGTGTCCTCAAATGTTTATTTTATCTCAATACCTAATGAAAACCCTTTAGTTTTAGGTATTTGAAGTTTGAAGGAGAACATGGACGCTAATTCGAAAAAAGAAATGAAAAGGCTAAAAAGACCAAAGGAAATGAAGGTCTGAGGATTGTCAAGTCCACTTGGCGAGTCGCCGAAGGGTCTCACTTCGCCTTTTGTTTCAGTGTGTTGAGCCCTAAAGGAAAGGATCAAGTCAGCGGAAAAAGAAAATAGTCGACACATCGCCAATAAGTTCTGCAAGGTAGTACCATATCGCCCAATGACCTAGAACACAACTAAGCTGAAGGATGCTGCAAGACAACGATGAACTACAACAAGGGGTGAATCGCCGAGTTGATCGGCGATTCCGACTGATGTCGCCAAATGATCCACTGCAGCATAGATTTTTTAAAACTATAAATACTCGTTTAGAGTTATAGCTTGGTATCAAATTTTTAGTATCAGAGGATTTTTAGTGTGAAACAAGCAATATAATTTTAGTACTTTTTATTTTTGCTCTGAATTAGAGAGGGTTTTGAAACTTGAAGAAGAAAAGGGTTTCGTCTCCAAGGATTTGGACTTGGGTCTCTTGGATTCTTCATTCTTGGCCTGTAATAAGACTTAAATCTTCATACCCATTTAAATGCAAGCTCATTTAGGTATAAATTTCTATCTCTTGATGTGTGGCTAAAAACCCCAATTCTTGGGGTGTAATTTAGCGAATATGGGTTAAGATTGTTGTTGGGTCTTGTTTGCTGATAGATTAGATGTAGTTTAATGGTGATTTCATCTAGTAGTTGTGGTTGAATTTAACAAATTTGTAGCTGCAAATACAAGTTTATTTATATGTTTTCAGCTTTCGAGAGAGAGAGGTCACGAAACCAAGACTACTAAATTGATGGCCTAAGGAGTGGGTCGACGTGAGGTTAATCTCGAGAGAGTGAACGCTAGACCCATATCCTAACACTCAGCTTGAGAGAGTGAGTGGGGTAAGGTATAGGCTGGTCTTCATGCGGCAATTGGTTGTCCAAGAGGAACCCATTGGAAATGGGGTGGGTAAGTTGCTCGAGAGAGAATTTATTCCCACGTATAGCTTAGCCTAGTCAATATTACTCTACAAATTTTCTAATGAAAGCATGTACCCAATAATTTAGATTAACCCGTATTCTGGTCACATCCCAAGAATGCCCTCTCATTCATATATTTCTTTGTTGTTTTTACTGTTTTTGCTATACTTGTGACAAAACCCCCCAAATCGATATTTGACACTTTTGTGTCACTCCCTTTAATTTACAATATTTTTAATCGTTAATGTCTTTAGCTATGAGTAGTTAGAACAAATTTTATTTATCTATTTATTCTTAAAACCACTCCCTTGGGATTCGACCCCAACCCTTGGTTGGTTTATGATACTATTGCACGATCGTAGACACTTGCATCGGATGTTGTGTCATTGATTATGCAAACATCAATTGTGACACCTTGGTCGTCCTCCACAGCCCCGTAAAGCT
Organism: Solanum bulbocastanum; assembly: GCA_037074985.1. Classification (NCBI taxonomy): domain Eukaryota; kingdom Viridiplantae; phylum Streptophyta; class Magnoliopsida; order Solanales; family Solanaceae; genus Solanum; species Solanum bulbocastanum. The sequence goes on from CM073604.1 coordinate 7,381,987, forward strand.
CTCTTCAACCCTACTAAATCTTGGTAATGAATTTCTATGATCTAACAACCTAAATTCTTGAATTTCTACAAGATTATAACATCAAAATCACTCTCCTTTCTCTAGTGAAATTAAATATTTAATTCTAGGGTTCAAGACTTAATTTTTATACAGACCATTCAAGAATTCTTCCTTCCAAATCAAGGTAATCATACTCTCTCAATTTCCTAAAGATATTAATATATGATTATGTATCCAAAGAAATAATCTTCCATCAAAACATATGATTTTAAAGAAAACAAATCCAAGAATTTCAAGAAAGGGTTTCTTGACATTCTTCTACAAATTACAGTTCTTTTTCAAGATTCATTGAGCGTTTAAGGTATGTAAGACTGTCACAGTGAGGAATTTGATCCTTCCTCATGCCCTATATTTAGAATTTTAGTTGGTAAGATCAAAACTAGGTTTTCACCCAAGGTTCATGTTTTAAAATTCTCTATAGTTTCCTATTGTTGATTCTTGATTTTTATTCTAGAAAATTATGACACTTCATATCATTAATGATCTTCGATTCGTTGTTCTTGCTACCACATATATCAGTTTTCTAGCGATATATATATATATATATATATATATATATATATATATATATATATATATATATATATATATATATATATATATATATATATCCTTTTTATAATAGTTTATATACATTGTTTTCATAAAAGAAGTAAGTCGAAGATTTTCAATCAGTATTTCAAGAAAGTGTTCAAGAAATTATGGTTTTGTGAAATTTATTTATACTTTTTAAAAATATTACATTTTATTGAAAGTGTAATCACTTAAAATATTCATTATGAAAGATTACAACATTCCATTATAGTGGATGAGTCGAGGATTTCGACTCATTTAGGGCTTAATATTCAAGGAATTAGTGTCCTCACTGTTTATCTTAAGCTTATATCTAATGTTAAAGTGTTAATATGAATCACTGAAGGAAAAAGAGCAAGGTGAGGACATTACGAGGCAAATAGGAGTGAAAAAGCAGAAAAAGTTGAAGGAAAGCAAAGTTGGTACCCACCAAAGATACTCGGTGACTAGCCGAGTGGACCTTTAGCTCATGCAAAGTTCCAGCATGCCAGCCCATGGACAATACCAACTTGGAGACCAGACTATAGATTCAGTAATGCACAGAAGTGATCGGCGATGCTGCTCTCGATCGCCTAATGTTATAGAATGAGGTATTAAAAAGGCACGCCAAGAAGGCGAGAAGAGGTGCATTCGGCATATCACCAACTTTTCAGCGATCTTAACCCATTTCGCTGAAAGTTATAGAACATTTCGCTGAAAAAGGCACGCCAAAATGGCGAGAACAGGAGCACTAGGTGCATCGCCGATCAGTTCGGCGAGCCCAACTTATTTTGTCGAGTGGACTCCATGCTGAAATTCTGGGAACATATAAATGCAATTTTAAAAAGAATAAAAGGAGTGCTCGCATTGCTCAATTTTGGGTTTTTGAGTTCTTACATTCTAGAACATCGTTTTTACATTTTTGAACAAGGATTTAGAGATTGTGAGATTTTTAGCTTTAATTTGAGCATTTGGAGACTTAAGGATCGTTGCCCAATTAATGAAAAACATCGTTGGTAACAATTTCTCGTTCTTTATTATGTTTGGCTTAAACACTCATTCTTAGGGGTGAGATTATGTAGTTGAATGCACTAATTAGCTAATGGGTGTTGTTAGTTACTGATTTTATTGTTGATTTGAAGTGGATTCAATTAATAGTTTATGTTTGAATTCAAAAATTGTAGTTGCAAATGCAATTCATGCTTAGTACTCTATACTTGCTTAAGAAAGAAGTGTTGGAGTCGAATTATTAGTTGATGAATATATGTCACGACCCGAGCCAACACCCCGGAAGTGACATGGCATACAAGACTCCGAAAAGTCTCATACAAGCCTCATAGCATGTCATCACATAAGATAATAGAAATAGTACAAAATTTAAAACTCTTTTAATCCATACAATCAAAAACATCCTTTAAAAACAACAGAAGTCTAGTCTCACATGGCTATCTAAAAACAATCTTCAAATCAAAAGTAGGGTCACGTCCCTTTACAATTGAAGTCTAAAAAGAGTCTATTACAATGAAAGACATGAAACATCAAAAGTAGTTGTCCTCAAATCAATAAGGACATACCACAAGTCTTGGAAGAACTCAATCCAAGCTTCAACTAGAAGAACTCAACTCACTTGCCACAACCTACACTTTGTAGAAAAATAGAAGAAATATGGGTTAGCACATTTAATGTACTAAGTATGATAGCCATGCAAAAACCATGCTTAAAAAGGACATTTTATTTTAAAATCATGCTTTATGCCAATTTTGAGAAAACTTCATGAACATAAGTATAAGAGGCATAATATACAAGCATAATCATCATACAAGTCATTTCATCACGTTAGACATTCACCTTAAGTAACCCTCAAGCTATACATTGTGCAATGTATGAATAGCATCCCATACCACCATCCACACTAAGTACCACTTTAAGGCCACCAAAAGTGAACTTACCATTCTTCCTTTTTATCTTTAGACAATACTCATACATAAGGAACATAAACATTTCATAAATCATGACAAGGAAAGTAACTCTTAATACCATTCAAGTAAAGCATGCATTATTACATTAAGCATTTAAGTCAACATTCTTCATTAACTTCATTAAGAGCACTTTCATTCATTAGCCATTAAGAAATTAGAGAACTCACCATAGCCCTCTCAAAGCCTACTAGTGTAATACATAGATAACATCCCATACTACCACCCACACTTCATAAAACCTCTCAAGTAACCATAGTACACATCTCACATGATGGGAATAAGCATTAACCGACATAGACCATGAGAGCAACCCATGGAATTCGATGTCATAAGATCCCACACCAAAGAAAGGTGTCTTACTTGCCTAAGGTAGAACTAGGTACATTTTAGCTTAGGTGTATCTACTAGCTAATATCCTATGTGGGTACATAGTTATGGGATAAGAAAGATGTTCATTGAAACCCGACCTAACGTAGGGAGAGCTTCCATATTACCATATCCACTCAGTACTTAGGCTTCGTTCCTATAGAGTAGTTCATTTTCATTAATATTATTGTACTTGAGAGGACCACCAATATTAGGTCTACTGACCCAAGGTACATTACACATGAAAGGGCCCACCACCATTAGGTCTACCAAATCAAGGTACATTACATGGATAGCTCATTGAATCCTCAAGAAAGGCCATCACCGTTAGGTCTATCGATTCAAGGTTCATCATTTGACACATGAAAAGGCTACCACCATTAGGTCTACCAATTCAAGGTTTATCATCACATTAGTTTCTAGACTCATGATGAAGGGCTACCACCATTAGGTCTACCGATTCAAGATATAGCCTAGAATACTTCATCATTCATTTATGAAAGGGCTACCAACATTAGGTCTACCGATTCCATGTTCATTAAGTCAAGACACATTTATTACACAAGAAGAGGATGCCTAAGTCTACCAATTCAAGATACAACATTTACATTACTTTCATTTATACAAGAAGATGATTCCTAAGTCTACTAATTCAAGATAAAACATTACATTGAAGAAACCCTTCACATTCTATCATCATCATTCATGAGTGTTAATTGAGAATGAGCTTTAAATAATAACACAATTTCATTCTAAACATGATCACAATAGTTTCATTGTAACCACATGCAAATATTTCACATCATAATCATACATATATCCTTCATACTTTGCCCTTCAAGGCAATGAATCAATCTAAACCCAAACATATAGAATACTACGATAGATAAGAGGAATATCATGATTCAATAACTAATTCCATATAGACATAAACAATTCAACATACTGTCATAATCAATAAACTCAAATCACAAACTTCCAATTTAGTATTTTGGGGAAAACATGGGTTCATAGGGGAATTCATCATAATTCACCATTAATTCATTAATTCCATCATAAATAATCATGTATAAACCTTTGAAAACATTTTTGAATTGAACCCATGCATAGATTGAAAAACCTTATGTTTTGGGGGGATTTTGGAAACAGTGAAATCATCTTTTGAAGGGGATCCTTGGATGGAAACTAGACAAGGATGAAAACTACCATACCTTGAATGGAGTTTTCCTCAAAATTTAAGAATAAAAACCTTGGTTCTTCATGCCCTAGCCTCCACTTCTTCTTCTTCTTCAATGGAGGTTTGTAGAGAGAGAAATATTGAGAGGGATCAATTCTTTTGGGTGTTTGGGAATAATGAAGTAAAATAGGTGTTTAATGACTTAAAACCATTTATATATATCTGAAATAAAATAATTAAAAATGACCTCATTAATTAACTAATTGAATTGGAAATTACCAAATGACACTCAACTTAGGCAGCTTGTCCAAAGACCACAGCCATCTATACGGCCTGTCTAGGGGACCACGGCTCGTGGTGGTGCCTGTGGTCCCTTAACTAGTAGCCTTCACAACTTGACATGCCTCCCTAAAGCCAAGGCATAACTATGAGACCTCCCAGGATTCATGGTCAAGACCACAAGTCTTGGTGAAGGTCGTGATCTTGAGGTAGTGTCAAGGCTTTGAAGCCTTGCCTCCCATGTGCCTAAGGGACCTTCACGACCACCCTTCACTCCTCATCAAGGGCACCACGACCTGTGGTGGTGCCCGTGGTCCCTTTAACAGTAGCTCCCTCAACCATACACAACTTTCGTGAAGCTAAGGCAACCCCCTGAGCCTTCCCATGGCCTGTGGTCATAACCACGAGCCGAGAAGTGGCTCGTGAAGGGAAGCCTTGTCTTGGAACCATTTTAGGGCACACTGCCTTGCCAACCACAGGTGGTGGCACCATGACTCGTGGTGGCCACCATGGGTCGTGAAGACCCTCGTGGTCATGGTAGGAAGTGGCTAGGCCTAGTTTTAGGTAGCCTTGGCCCCCTAGCCATGACTTTCACCCAAAACCCTTAGCCCTTGCCCTTAACCCTCGATGTTAACCCTCATGTTTAGGCTCTAGTTCAATCTACTTATTTCTGAGGTGTTACATTGTATTGATTGTGTTGTTACGGATCTAGCTTGAAAAAGTGGGTTTGAATGCAATCTTACAAATCTAGCTTGAAAAAGTAGATTGATTAAGGTAATGGGTTGTTAATCTCTGTTGTGCTTGTTGAGGTTTGAAAGAACTCAGTTGATTCACAATAGTTGATTGAGAAATGACTACTGCACCCAAAACCTAGCCTTCCCACTAGATTCAATGACTTTGAGAAATTAGTAATCACCCATTACGCGAAATTAGCATTCAACTTTATCACACTCCCAAGAAACCTTCTCTACTTACTTACTTTCGGTGTTAGTAGTCATAAATTGGTTACCTGAATCTCCTTATTTCACATTAATTGTCAAAACCTTGTGATTTAATTTATTGTTGCAAAATTTCTACATCTACAAATGATTAAAACACTATTTTACTTCTTAATCGAATTATTTATCATATCACTCCATGTGGGATCGACCCCAACTCTTAGTTGGGTTTATACTTGTTAGCAATCGCCTACACTTATCAATAGATAGATATGCTTTTCAAGAAAATTGTCTTTGATTATGAAAATTTAGAATATAATATTGGTATGTTTTAGATAGTTGTTATCTTAGTCTCACGAGCAGTACAATTTTACAGATTTGAGTAATGACTCACTATATGATTTTAGTTACAGTTTTCATAATATATTATGAGCATATATAGATTATTTTCAGATGATTATTTAGCACCGATAGGATGTAGATTTTAAAAAATTAAAATCTTATAACTACGTGCCATCATATAATTTGAGTATATTGCTTTGTCGGTCTACTTCTTTAGCCCTCTTAGGCTCAGTTAGTGGATCCACATCACATAGATATGTTTTATATTGTTAGCCCTCTGAATGGGGTTAGTTCTTGGACATCTTGAGCTCATATGATGTATGTATTGTTAAAAGCTCCCCAAGAGAAGTAAAGTAATGTTATTTTCAGTATTTGCTATTATTGTGTGTGTGTGTGTGTGTATATATATATATATATATATATTCAATTTTAAAGTTTTGAAGTACACATGCATGTTTTACTATTTAGTTTACCTTGTTTCACTTTATATTCAGGGTTACTCATTTCAGCTCAACATATATGTTTAATTTTAGACAGTTGTTTCAGTTAGCTATTTTACATACTGTATATTCTATGTACTAACACCATTCGGAACTGCACCATTTTATGATGCACATTCAGGTACTCATGACAGCAAGTGCATCATTAGGACCTACTTCATACAACTTTGGTGAGACCCCCTTCATTTCGGAGGGCTCCAATTTATCTTAAATATTAGTAGTTTGTTTATATTGTTAGCAATGTATTCAGGTTTCCTGAGGTCTTGTCCCAATAACCTATCTTCAGTATGTTAGAGGCTTAATAGACGAGTTAGTCTAGTTATAACTTTCAACATTATTTGATAGACATATATTTATTATTAAGATTTTTAAATCTTTAAATAAAGTATTTGAGTTTGTTTCTAAAGTTATTACATCCTTATATTTTAAAAGTTTCCGCATATGTGTTATATTTAGTATAGTAGTAAGTCAAACCAAGGATTGCTTGGACCAACAATCATTCGGAGTGCCGACACGCCTAGTGTATAGGCTCAGGGCATGACACTAATACACGATCAAATAGAAATTTTACATTAAAATAGATATTTGGGAATATAGAGGGCTGGTGAAATTTTAAGTGGTCACCAAATAAATAGGAAAATACTTACAAGAACCACTGTCAAAGAGGGATTTGATAGTGATACCCAAATCCTTGTCTTGTAAGTAAGATATGATTTTAGAATGGCAATAATAATTTCTTCCCTATTGATTGTTAGGTCTGATAATTATAATGTCAACCAGTTCAAGTTTATAGGTTTTAGTTAAAATTATTGTAGTAGTTGAAACAAAACAAGGGCCTATTTTCTATCTAAGTTATAATATGATATGTAGGCCTTTTTTATGTTGGTAAGTGAATTGAGACGTTAAGAATTTGGAGATTGAATTATTAAATAATTTAAACATTTTGCAGATGTTTTGGAAAAAGAATAGGATATTAAATAATTCGTTCATAATATTTTCTTTGAATAGTGCATTTTCTGTTGGATTTTTGTAAAAATGTTGCAGCACAAGAGAAACCTACTTTGTTTATCTAGTGATTATTTAAAGATATCTAGAATTATATTTTTTTTATAGTAGTTGAGAAACATATTGTTATGATATTTGCATGAACATATTTTTTTGGTAATGTGATATTTTAATTTATTGTAATTAGGAGTAATGTTTACATGAAAGTTTTCTATTTTGTATATTTTTGAAAGAAAATGAAATAATGATTACTCTTTGATAATCTCAAAAATCAGTCATAAAAACATACAATTACAAAATGCATTCTTATTGGTCGATAAAAGTACATGTAAAGATAGTTGTTGTAGTGATTTATAAAACTTCCATTGATGAAGTGATGAAGATCTTATAGATCATTCTTAGAGCTTAACACAGAAAGTAAATAACTAATTGTATGTATTGATTAGAATGAAAGGGTACTTGAGTACGACTACGGCTATGAAAAGCTTATCGAAAGAGGAGGAAAGAGCGTAAACTCGACTCTAAAAGTTTCGGTTGCCTCCCTCTCTCCGCCCTATAACTGAAAAAAAAAGAGCACGGCGAAAAGCCAACCTTCTATTTTTTATTAGTTTGACTCGAAACAAGGAGCTGAAAGACACTTGACTGTAAGGAGAGGAGGCCATAGAGAAAGTTTTTTTTTATTCCTTTGTTTCAAACTTCGTGAAGAACTCCATTCTATCTCTCCCTCATTATGAACAAAAAAGTTATTGAATAATTACATTTAGTGTGTTAACTACTATTTATAGAATGACTAATCATCTAACTAGTCACTTTACTAACTAACTAGTACATATTCTGTTAACAAAATTTAGTGACACATTTACTATTTTACCCTTTCTCTACAATTATCTCAACATGCCTCCTCAAGCTAGATGTTGTAAACACATTCAAGACTCCAAGCTTGGACAATAGATGATAATGTTGAGAGCTTCCAAGTCCTTTTGTCAACAAATATGTTTCCTTCCAAGTCCTTTTGTCAACAAATTTGCTTCCTGCTTAGTTGTTGAGACATATTCTGCATGTATCAAACCTTCTTGCACCTTCTCCCTTTATGAAGTGACAATCAATTTCTATATGTTTTGTCCTCTCATTAAACACATGGTTATTTGCTATTTGTATGGCTGATTTACTCTCTGTAAACAACAAAATTGGTGTACGAACATCAACACCTAAACATTTGAATAAACCAATCAACCAAATTAACTCAAACACTTTTAGGGTCATACATTGTATTCTGAACTCCTAGCTACTGTGTTTTGCTTCTTGGACTTCCATGATATCAAGGATTGACAAAGCTTCACAGTGTAACCAATTACATACTTTCTTGAGTTAGGACAACTTGCCCAATTAGCATCAAAAAATGCTTTCAGAATACCTTTGCCTTCTGCATGCATTAGAACACCAAATCTTGGCTCATCTTTGAGATATCTGACTACCCTATGTGCTGCTTCTAAATGAGACTTCTAAAAGCATGCATGAACAGGCATAGAGTCTGAATACTATAGGCAATGTCAAGCCTAGTTAGTGTCAAATAGAGTAGCTTTCCTATCAACCTTTCATAGCCTTTCATATTTCGTAAAGGTGGATAATCTTCCAAACCACATTGTTGATCATACTCTAAGTTTGTGAGCTTCTGATTATGCTAAAGTGGTGTAAGTGTTAGCTTGAAACCAACCAAACCCAACTCAGCTATAAGCCCTAAAGAATACTTCTTTTGGCATAATAAAATACCATTCTTAGATCTTCATATTTCTATTCCCAGAAAATACTTTAATGTTCCAAGATCTTTGATCTTGAAGGCAGCATGTAACACACATTTTGCCTCCTGTATAAGGTCCTTGTCATCTCCAGTAATCATCAAGTCATCAACATAAACAAGGATAATCACCTGTCTAGAATTTCTTTGTAATACAAACAAGGAGTGATCCTGTTGACTTTGAATAAAACCAGCTGACAGTAGTGCATTTGTGACCTTCAAATTTCACTGTCTAGATGCTTGCTTAAGGCCATAGAGAGATTTGAGGAGTCTACATGCCTGATGATTTCCCCTAGACTACCAAATCCCGGACAAAACTACATAAACACCTCTTCCTCAAGGTCACCTTGCAAGATTGCATTATATACATCTATTTGAAACAAGGGCCACTGTTGCATAGTAGCCAAAGCAATGATAGCTCTAGCAGTTACCATTTTGACTACTGGGAAAAGGTTTCTTAATAGTCCAAACCTTCTTGCTGATTGTACCATTTAGCAACTAATGTATAATACCATTCTTGACCAAGAATTCTGAGAACTCTTTACTAAAAAACTCAGCACCAATGTCAGTCCTAATCATTTGCACCTATTTAGTAAACTGAACATTCAGCATTTTGAGAAAGAATAGAAGTAAAACAAAGGAATCACTTTTTAGTTTCATTAGAAATACTCTTATCATCTTTGAATGATCATCCACAATAGTGAGAAAGTACCTATGACCAATAATATTAGGGACTCTATAAGGACCCCAAATATCAATGTGCAGTAAATGGAGAATATCCATTGCTCTGGAAATACTAAGAGGAAATGGTTTTCTTGTTTGTCTAGCTAAAGGACAAACAATACAATCATTAAAACTACAGAATGTGTAGACTTTTCATCACAGCAGCAGGTACATAACCCAGCCTCTTATGCCATACTTGGACATCTTTAGGTAACTTTTCTGCAACATTTCTGCTAACTTTTATCCTGTTATCAACAACCTTCTCAGAAGTTCTAAGAAGTAGGAGATAGAGACCTCATTCTTTTTTATAAATCCCCCTCACCTTCCCAGTACATAGGTCCTGGAAAACACAAAAATATGGGAAGAAAAGCATTAGGCATTGCAATTCTCTGGTCATCTTTGAGACTAACATCAGATTCTACTTGAAGTCAAGCACCTATAGCACATTTTCAATGGTACAAAAATATGAAATATTATACCTTCCCTGAGAACTGACACATTCTTACCATTTGGCAAATGTACATTACTCTTCATAGGATCATGTATATTACTCAAGTTATTCAAAAAATCCAAATTACTAGTCATGTGATTTGTTGCCCCACTTTCTATTATCCAAGACTTGCATGGCTACATAGCGGAGGAGTTATGAGAAGCATTACCTTTTATGCTCTCAGCCAGCTCTACTCCCTTGCCTTTGTCAAGCATATTCATTATCTAATTGTATTGTTCATCAGTGAAGTAGTTTTTCCTTTACTGCCATCAGGCTCAACTTTTGAATGACATCGAGACCTTTAAACATTACAACTACCATTGTTTCTAGTATGTTGTGTGAAGTTAGATCTCTAATGGTATGGTTGTAGCTTACATACATTATGAGAACCATTAAGGATCCTCTAGAAGCCTATTTGGGTTGATTGATATCTTTCTTTTGTAACACCTCAGTTTTAAGAAAGGATAGAAATGGGTAAAGTGAGAAGCTCACAAGCCCAAAAAAATAAACCATGGAACTCTCCACGGAGCCCCAGATGGGCCGTGAAGGGGACCACCATCTGTTAAGGGGCTCATGGTATGTTTCCAGAACCTACCCCATGAAGGCTTCACTTTGAGAGGCGCCTAGACGACCCGTTGTGAGGTTGATGGGCCATCAAAGTGGTCGTCAAGTTGCCTAATCTGTAGAGGTTCTCCCCTAGCCATTAGTCAAAGGCCACGGGCGTCACAATGGCCTGTGAAGCCCCACACGGATCATGAAGTCATTCATGAAGGGTTTTCATTATACTTAGATTTAGGGTCAACTTCAAACAATCATATCTTTTAGCACAAAATGAATTAGGTGGCCCATGACCTATTAAATTAGGGATCTCTTAGTCTTCTTTCCAATGCCACAAAGTTTGCCTAATTCTAAGCTTAGAGTACAAAAGTTATGCCCAAAATAGTGAAGCTTTGTCGGGTAGAAATTCTTCATGACCCGTTTGATGGGCCGTGGTAGTGCATGACGACCCGTTTTGGGCTTCCTGTGACCCAATTTGGCAGTTTTTAGTCAGGGGTTATACGGCCTTTTTCTAATTTTGTTAACTCAATACTATGTTGTTTTTCCTTCTACCCAAAGCCCTATATAGTGATTTTAAACCCCCAAATAACCCAAACTCAATTCATTCTCTTCAATTCTCAAAAGAAGATCAAGCTCTTCCTCTCAAATATTTCTCTCTCTAGAAGTTAAAGAAGGAAGTTAGGGTTTCAAGATCAAGCCTCATAATCTCCATTACTTCCAAGATTTTTGCATCAAGATATGATAGTTTTCATCCATGGAGTCATTTTCTCCATGGAGTTCCCAAATTCTCCAATTTTGTCAAGTTAGTATTTTCTTCAATTGCCATGTGTTCTCTTAAATGTTGGTTCAATTGATTGTTTTATGACTTTTTATGCATGAATTGAAATAATTGCATGTTTTTAAGTTGATTTCCCATGAACCCATGCATAACCCAAGTTTTCTAAACTATGTTGATATAATGTGGGTCTTCAACTATGAAAGATAAATTTATGAAAATATGCATGTCTTCTCTTTATGAAATTTATGTAAATGAATTTAAAGATGCTTTGACTTTGAAAATATGATGAAGCTTATGAATTATCAAAAAGAATGCATGTTCATGAAAGTATGTTTATGACTCAAGAAAACTTATACATGAGATTGTCTATATATTTTATGACACTTAGCCACATGACATGAATGACATCTAGATTTGACCATAATGCTTTTTCGGCTATTTTTCTAAATTAATTCTTGATCAGTATGGTATCCGGATATGCCATCAATAATTAGACACCATGATTTCAAAAATATTTCCATTAGTATTAACAGCATCTCTAGCATGAAGTGAATGACTATGGGCCTTAAATAGCTTAAAAAATCATGGAAGGTGAAATGTTTTCTAATGCATAGTCTAAGGAGCTATCCTACGATAAGACAAGTGACGACTACCCACATCTTTTAAAGATAAGACAAGTTAAGATTAATAACTACTCCGTGGGATTTCTGCTTAGCACTGAAAGGATATTGAGATGGAAGCTCCACCGTGTTGAGGTTGGGTTTCTAGTAGAAATCTCCTTATCCCTTACCGATGTGCCCCCATAGGATGATGGTATAGATATACATTAGCTAGTGGATCCAATTTATCTTAATTTTATGGTTCTACCTTGGCAAATAGGACAACCCTTTTTGGTATGGGAGACACTGGGGTTCCATGTTATAGCTCACATTATCTCTATGTCGGTTAAGACTACTTCCCACAATAATAATGAACTAAGGTTACTTCAAGAAACATCTCATATGTGTTCAAAGACGGTTTTACATACATTGATCATGACTTCATTTTATGTTTTCTAACCTTGTTATCTTATGTTTTAACCTGGTCTTTGCATATCACAAAAATATCCTTTTAGTGTTTTTCATACTTATATGCATGGCTATCATACTTAGTGCATTTTTGTACTAATGCATACTCTTTCCTACACTTCCCCAAATGTAGGGACCAACCTTACAGATTTGCACTTCCGTGGTTAGGATCTCATATAAAAGCTTTGAAGATTGGTGAGTCCTAATGTTCTGAGGACCGAGCTTGATTTCCTTTTTTTTCCTTACATTCAATTTTGGAACTTGATGTATGGGCAACGTTCCGATCATTTATTACGTACTAGATGGCTTTGAGATGATGTTTAGACTCCACTTTTCTCTATAAAACTCTTATATGTTGAAACTACTTTTTAAGTCTTTTAAATACTATGATCTTGTATGATGCATGCTAAGTGGCTTGTATGGGGCCTCTTGGGTTCTTGTATGCCATGTCACGTATAGGGTGTACTTTGGGTCATGACAAACTTAGTATTCAGAGCACAACATTTAGAAATGTACTAGGATATCTCATAAGCCACGTCGAGTAGAGTCTTGTTCATGAGTGTGAAACACGCCACATTTATGAACGAGAGGCAATAAGATGTTTAGGAAACTCCACTTCTTTCATTACTCTAAAGTCATGCGATAGAGTGTAATTCTAGGTGTTTTTATCTCCTAACCCCTATTTATGCTTTTCAGAATATTCCTGCATGAAGGAATTTGGTGAGAAGGAGTAGGAATGTTCGCGAAAATGTGAGACAAGAGGTTCCCCAAGTGTCGATGAACCTTTTGGCCGAGCAAGTTACTAATGATGAGTTTTGAGCCGCATTTCATGCATTGGCCCAAGCTATGATTACTCAAGCAAATAGAAAGGTTGTGGCTCCCGTGAACCCAAGGGTGGGTACGGTGGCAACAAGGGTGAGGAACTTTATTAGAATGAATCCTCCAAAATTTGATGGGTCTAAAGTTGAGGAAGATCCTCAAGAGTTCATTGATGATGGGTATAAGTTGTTGATGATCATAGGAGTGACGCCAGTAAAAAAGGTGGAATTGTCCACTTATTAACTTAAGGGTGTTTCTCAAATTTGGTCAAACCAACGGAAAGAAGAGAGAGCGGTAGAAAATGCTCCTCTTGATTTGGAGAAATTTAAGGTTGCTTTTCTTGATAGGTTATTTCCAATTGAAATGAGAGAGACAAAGGTACTTGAGTTCATTAACCTTCACTAAGGAGATATGAGTGTGAAAGAGTATGCTTTGAAATTCATACAATTGTCTAGATATGCTCCAACTATGGTTGTCAATCCAAGTTCAAGGATGAGTAAGTTCATGTCGGGTGCTTCCGACTTAGTGGTCAAAGAATGCCTAACTATCATGCTTGTTAAGGATATGGATGTCTCCCATTTGATGGTTCATGCACAACAAATAGATAAAGAAAAGCTTAAGGATAAAACTAGTGATTCAAAGAGGGCAAGAAGGGATGATGGCGAGTCGTCACATTCAAGGTCCGATGGAGTTAATTGTTCCTAAGGTAAGGGTAGTACTGAGCAAATGTGGTCGGAGTGTCGAGAGTATAGAAGAAGACATAAGGGTAAGTGTCTAGCTGGTTCAAACGCATGTTTTGGTTGTGGAAAGTTGGATCATAAAATAAGGGATTGTCCTTCAGTTGCTAGGAATGAGGGAGATAATCATCGGCTGGCTCAACTGTACCCTTCCTTCGGTCATAGTGGTGGTCGGAAACAAGATGGTTTCTATGCTCTTCAGACTCAACAATATCATGAGGGTTCCCCGGATGAGGTAATTGGTGAGTCAAGGCATTTTAGATTATGGTTATGCATTTCTTGCTATTGTGTGTTTCATTGGATATGGTAAGACTCCATTTATGGAGATTGTGTTTGGAGTAGTCCTTGAAATCCTTGTGGAAAATTCTTAAGATTTTACTTGTGTCACTACTTTAGTGGTTGTTAAGACTTTGGTGTTATGTTTGGATTGAGGGAGATGGATTTGAAAAGACTAGTGGGGTTTTCTCCAAAAGAGGAGATAGTGTGCTTCATCGTTGGTACCTGAGTAGAACTATGTTGGTTTTAGAAAAGTTTCTTTTTATGGTTTAGTGGGTGAAAGTTTGGAGGTTATGTGACTTCTTAGTATCCCTATATATTTCCTTTATCTTTATGTCTAGCTTGAGGTATTAGCCCTTCATGGTTCACTCTTTATGATTCGTGCGTCTTAGTCATCCTCATATTTCCTCATGCATGCATTCTCATGAAAAAAAAAATTAATTTTCAAAAATATGATTTAGTTTAATTGATTGATTTCTTCATGCTTATGTGCATTGAGTATGAGTTGCATATAGACCTTATGAAAATATGTTTTGAATATGCTTTAGCTTGGAGTTGAAATTTCCTTCTCGGATATGTACATTTATGTGATTGCATTCATGTTGGGTTGCTAGGTCTAGTTCATATCTTCCTTATGATATTTTGAACATGTCGTATCTTGGAGTCAAGGTTCCATCTTGGTTATGTCCATTTTGATGAAGTTTCATTAATGATTAGGTTGTTCGTCTCTCTCCTACTCTTTTCATGCTAGTTTGAGTTCCATTCGAGGATGAATGTTCCTAAGGGTAGATATTGTAATACCTCATATTTGAGAAAGGCTAGAAATAGGTCAAGTGGGAAACTCACAAGCCACAAAAAATGGACAGTGGAACCCTCCACGAAGCCCGAGATGGCTGTGATAGCTGTGAAGGGGACCATGGTCCATTAAAGGGCTCATGGTAGGTTTCCAAAACCTGCCCCATACAGGCTTTACTTTGACGGACGCCTACATTGCTTATGGTGAGGTTGATAGGCCGTTAAAGTGGTTGTCAAATGGGCCAATCATTAAGGGTTCTCCCCTAGCCACTAGTCAAGGACCACAGACGTCACAATGGCCCGTGATGCCCCATACGAACCGTGAAGTCTTCTGTGAAGGGTTTTCTTTACACTTAGAGTTTACAGTCAACTTCAAATGATTTTATCTTTTATCACAAAATGAATTAGGTGGCCCATGACATATCAAATTAAAGATCTCTAAGTCCTCTTTCCAACGCCACTGAGTTTTCCTAATTCGAAGCTCAGAGTAAAAAGTTATGCCAGAAATAGTGAAACTCTGTCAGGCAGAAATTCTTCACGATCCGTTTGATGGACAATGGTAGTGCATGACGACCCGTTTTGGGCTTCTAGTGACCCAATTTCGCAGTTTTTATTCAGGGGATGTAGGGTATTTTCCTAATTGTTTTAAACCAATGCTATGTTGTTTTTCCTTCTATCCAAAGCCCTATATAATTCTTTTAAACCCCCAAATCACCCAAACTCAATTCATTCTATTAAATTCTCAAAAGAAGTTTAAGCTCTTCTTCTCAAATATTTCTCTCTCTAGAAGTTAAAGTAGAAAGCTAGGGTTTCAAGATCTAGCCTCTTAATCCTCCATAGCTTCTAAGCTTTTGACATCAAGGTATGATAGTTTTCATCCATGGAGTCCTTTTCTCCATGGATTTCCCAAGTTTCCAAGTTCTCCAATTTTGTAAAGTTAGCTTCCCCAATCAAGTTAGGGTTTTCTTGAATTGCCATGGGTTCTCTTCAATGTTTGTTCAATTGATTGTTTTATGACTTTTTTGTAGATGAATTAAAGTAATTTCATGTTTTTAAGTTGATTTCCCATGAACCGATGCATAACCCATGTTTTCTAAGTTATGTCGATATAATGTGGGTAACTATGAAAGATGAATTTATGAAAATATGCATGTCTTCTCATTATAAAATTGATGTACGGAATTTTAATATGCTTTGAATTTGAAAATATGATGAAGCTTATGAATTATTGAAAAGAATGCATGTTCATGACAATATGTTTATGACTCCAAAAAGCTTATAGATGAGATTGTCTATTTTTTCTATGAAGCTTCGTCACATGACATGAATGACATCTAGATTTTCCATCAATGCTTTTCAAGCTATATTCCTAAATTAGGTCTTGATTCATATGTTATATGGATATTTCATCAATGATTAGAGACCACGATTTCAAAACTATTTTTATTAGTATTAGGGGCACCGCTAGTATGAATTGAATGAATATGGGCCTTAAAAGCTATTATGAAAAGATCATGGACGGTGAAAGGTTGTCTCACGCATGATTTAAGGAGCTATCCTATAATAAGACAAGTGACGACTACCCACATCTTTTGAAGATAATACAAGTTAAGATTAATAACTATTCCATGGGATTTACACTTAGCACTGAGAGGATATTGAGATTAAAGCTTTACCGTGCTGAGGCCAAATTTCTAGTAGCAATATTCTTATCCCTTACCTATGTGCCCCCATAGGATGATTGTCTAGATAGACATTAACTAGTGGATCCACTTTAGCTCAGATTCATGGTTCTACCTTGGCAAGTAGGACAACCCTTTTCAATATGGGAGACATCGGGGTTCCATGTTATAGCGTGCATTGTCTCTATGTCAGTTAAGGTTACTTCCCACAATAATAATGAACTAAGGTTACTTTAAGAAGAATCTCATATGTGTTCAAAGACGGTTTTACTTGCATTGATCATGATTTCGTTTTATGTTTTCTAATTCTCCTATCTTTTTTTTAGCTTGGTCTTTGCATATCACGAAAATGACCTTTCTAGCATGATTTCATACTTTATGCATGGCTATCATACTTAGTGCATTTTTGTACTAACGCATAATCTTGCCTACATTTTCCCAAATGTAGGTACCAAACTTACTGATTCGCACATCCGTGGCTAGGAATCTCATATAGAAGCTTGAAGATTGGTGAGTCCTCATATTGCAAGGACCAAGCTTTATTTCATTTTGGTCCTTACTTTCATTTTTTGAACTTGATATATGGGATACATCCCGATCATTTCTTATGTACTAGATGGCTTTGAGACGATGTTTACACTTCGCTTTTCTCTATAAAACTCTTATCTGTTGAAATTGTATTTTAATTATTTTAAAATTTATGATCTTGTATGATGGATGCTGAGTGTGTTGTATGGGGCCTCTAAGGGTCTTGTACTCTAGGTCACGTCTAGGGTGTACGTTGAGTCGTGATTCCTTGTCACTAACATATTCATGTACAATCATACTTGCTTGTGTTGATGGTTTATCCCAATTGTTCTCTCCCATGACATTGTGGTTAAGCTTGATTGGAGGTTTTTTCTTTCCCTTGTAGCCCGGTAGATAGCCTATCACCCTAGAGCAATTACCTTCATGATGACCTTTCCTTTCACAGATTTCACAAAAGGAATTGTTATTATAACTACTATTACCCCCACAATTATTGCCATAGTTATTAATATTGTTAAACTTTCTTCCTCTTGACTGAGTATCATGAATGATAATTAGGAATATACTTTCATTCCACTCATATCCCACACATGAACTGGACTCACATATCTTCCTTTGACTCTCCTCATGCACAAGCATAGCATGGGCATGGCTAATAGAAGGAGATGGCACCATAAGTAAGATCTGACTCCTAATAGCACTGTAGGACTCATTTAATCCCATCATGAACTGAAACAATTTTTGTTATTTTAGATGAAGCTTAAAATCCTTCGATGCAGCACATTGACATATAGCAGGAACTAATGAACAATACTCATCCCATAACAAACGCAAACATGAATGATAGGTATAGATATCAGAAGTACCTTGAGAAATTATGGCTATTTCTCTGTGGAGATTGTAGATCCTTGATCCATTCACCTTATCAAATTGCTCATGTAGATCTATCCACACAACATGCGCATTGTATTTCTATACTATCCCATTTACTAGCTCTTTCAAAACCATATTAATAATCCAAGTCAGAATCGTTGCATTCATTCGTTCCTATTCTTCTGCTAAAACTTCCTTGTAGAAACTCTTCTTGCATGTTCCATCAATGAAGCCTGATTTTTGTTTGGCTCGCAATGCAATCTTCATTGCTCTACTCCAAATTGAGTAATTCTCTGATCCACTGAGCTAAAAAGAGATTATTACATTTCCAGGATTGTCTGATGGTAACAAACATAGAGGATGTCGAGGATCTGTAACCTCCAATTCCACCATTGCTAATCTTTGGAGATTTTGGGG
Organism: Solanum bulbocastanum; assembly: GCA_037074985.1. NCBI lineage: Eukaryota > Viridiplantae > Streptophyta > Magnoliopsida > Solanales > Solanaceae > Solanum > Solanum bulbocastanum. Next base: position 7,400,723 of record CM073604.1, read on the forward strand.
AAAACCTTTTGCAGAAAGTAAAACTCAAGCTACTTCACTACTTAACTCTTGTAACACCCTGGATTCGAAAAGGAGAAAATGCATATTTTTAGAAGTTGTAGATGCCACCAACGGGGGCCACCTATGGACCGTAGGGTGACCCATAGACCATAGGTGGGGTCTGTGGTTTCCCACCTGTAACTCTTTCCCCAGAATCCAGAAAATCTAGCCAAGGCGCAACCCACGCCGGGAGCTACGCACAGTAGGCGGGATCACGGTCCGTGGTCCAGGTCGGTGGTTCAGGCCTCTACTTACTTTTCTTTGAAGCCAAATGATGCCCTGCTAGGATGGACCGTCGGTCAGGGGACGGTCCGTCGGTGGTTTTGATAGATTTTAAGTGAGGGTCGTTTGATATTTTCCCCTATGCATTGAGTACCTAAACTACATCGTTTAACCCCTAAACTACATCATTTTTGTTAGTTTTGGCATAGACACTTAATCAGAACTTACCCAGTCAATTCATTCTCAAAAAAATCGATCAAACCAGAGCAAAAGGAGAAGAAATAGTCGACCAAAACCCTTCCAAGAACGCAGAAAGTTCCCTTCGATTCCAGCTCCAAAATCAAAAGGTTCTTTGTGGAATTCATCACAAGGTATGTGGGATTTCACGGGTGGATTCCTTTCATCCACTAGGTCCCTAGAATTCAGTCAGATTCTTGATCCCTTCATATTATCTAGACCTAGAATTTCATGAACTGTAGAGAGTTGTTGTGATTTAGCTGTTAGAAAATTTCTAATTAGATTTTCATGTTGTTGTAACACTATTGCTTAGTGCCTTGAATGAAATTTAGAACCTAGTTGTCTAGATTTGTTTAGTTCATGAATTATTCTAGCTAAAAACTATGAGCATATATACATGCCTCAGTTTTTCAAATGTTTCATTATTAGTATTTACTGTTGCATTTTTAGTTAGCATGTCAGAATATTAAGCTATTCAGTGTACTTCAGTTATGTTGTATTGTACACATTTCCAGTTGGGACTAGGCTTAAGACCGAGTTGGACTAGGGTTAGTCACCCTTATAGTCTCAGAACTACGTGCCCTCGTAGGTTTATAAGTCCCCTATATGGGCATCAGATTTAGTGATCATGCCAGTCATGCATTTATACCTTTGTCAAGGTTTATTGGGTCCTCTCGATGGGGCGTAGACATCGGACTCCACGTTTAGCTCACGTGATTTTATGTTGGTTATTAGTAGCTCCCACTGTCAGACTCTAGTGCATTTGACCAGGTTCCCAATTATATTTCAGTATTCAGTTTCACCATGTTATGTACTTGGTCATTGCATTCAGCTTAGTTCATATTCAATATATTTTAGTATATTCATCATGTTCAGATTATATCATGGTTCAGTATGCTTTGTTCAATTATATGTTTGTTCAACTTTTTCCTATCTTGCTTGCTCAATACCTTCCAAGTACTGATGCATACTCTGTACTACATCTTTTCGTGATGTACGTTTAGATTCTCAGCATTCAGCTCACGTGTAGATCGATTCCCGATTCGTATTCAGTAGTATAAGTGGTGAGTCCTCATTCTTCGAGGACGATAGACATGTTCTTTTACATTTAGTCTTTCATTTTAGTTTTGTTTTACTAGTGTTAGCTGGGGGAATGTCCCATCATCTCTAGTTAGTTAAAGGCTTATTTCAGACATAGACAAATTCAACTTTAGTATTTGAGTTATAGTTCAGTATCTTAAACTCTTTTCAATAATTATATATTCAAACTCAAATTGGGTATTCCCCATCATTTAATGTATCTCATCTTTTTAGCTTCTGCACAATATCTGTTTAAGTATGCTTATGATATGTCAGTTCAAGGTTAGCTTGAGATCACTTTAGGTCCCATGTTTACGTCAAGAGGGTAGCCTCGGGGCGTGACAACTCTGAAGCTTCGATCCCCCTAACTTATGCTCTGATACCATGATAAAACTTCCATTGATGAAGTGATGAAGATCTTCTAGATCATTCTTATAGCTTAACAGAGAAAGTAAATAACTGCGTATATGTATTGATTAGAATGAGTACTGAATAATTACATTTATAGAATGACTAATCAGCTAACTAGTCACTTTACTAACTAACTAGTACATATTCTGTTATAACAGAATGCTAGTGACACAGTCACTATTTTACCCTTTCTCTACAATTATCTCAACAGTGATAGTAGATTTTTAACGACCAAAATGACAATTAGAGAAGGGATATTTGGTTGCTAAAGGCAGCTACAATGACTGAATTCTTTTTCGCCGCTAAAGATCTTTTAACAATCGAATTTAAAATTCGATTGTTAACTTTTAACAACAATGCTTTTAACAATCGGTGACGACTTTATGTTTTTCCTATCATAGTTGATCAGTAACGACTACATAGGAACCTTTAGTGACAAAATTTTTCCTCGTTAAAGACCATTTTTCTTGTAGTGGTCAATCTAACTTGAAACCTGGTACTCCCTCCGTCCCATATTAGATAAGCACTTCCATTTTTACACAGTGATTAAGAAATCATTAATACATTGGAAGACTTTACCATTTTGCCCTTTGTTTATATCAATGCACATTAAAATGTGTTACAAAAAATACACATAGAATATAGGAATAGTTAGTATTGGGTCTTTAAATTTTGTTTAAACTACCAAAGGTCATATTAATTGTAGGGATAGGAAGGGAAAAAATAATTAATTATATCCTAATTTAGTAAGTGCTCAAGTAATATGGGACAAATATTTTTAGTAAGATGTCCATCTAATATGGGACGGAGGGAGTATAAGATAATAATTAGTGAGACAATATGTAATTATTTCAAACTATAGAGAATTAGTAAATATAATATGAATATTTATGTAATTAGATAGTTTTGCCTTTAATTTATAAAACTATTTCTCACTTTCCATTTATTAAAGGTCCCTTATTATAATTCTTTTATGTTTATTATGATTTTCTTCTTATTTCCTTTTTTCAATGGATGTTAATTAAAATTAATGTCTTAACAAAAGACACAAGGTGTTAATTCATCAAAAAATAATTGCAGAAGTACAAGAAAGGAAGCCTTACATTTTGTCCTCTTCCATTTAAGTAGATAGAACTAGCAATGGGTAGTTGATATCCATTTTTTTTTTTTAATTATTGGTAAATGAAATTGAATTGCACTGCCTAACACACCTACAAATTATGTTACGTAAAATTCATAACATTGTCTTGTTATTAAATTCTCTTGAAAAGAAACTATGCCTGATAAGGCGAATAAAGACTCATCTTCTTTCATATCATATGTGTCAGAAGCATCAAATGATGTTTTATGAGGTGGGGGAATTTCACACTTTTTTTCCCATATATTTTAGAAATAATTTAAATCATCACACCATTGAGTAACAATGTTGTATTTATTGACTTTATATTTAGGATTGTCACTTTTTGGGAAAAATGAAAAAGCCACAATATAGGAAGATGAACCGGTAGGAAGTAAAATCGTTAAGTTTAATATGGAATACAATGTTTTCCTTGAGAGACTTTTTATGTAGTATAGTATTTAAAATTGTAAATACTAGTTAGGAGACTTGCAATTTTTTTCTCAGTCGAAGTGGATCTGCAATAATCACTTACAATAACAACAAATACAATGTAATTCCAGCATTGATCACTTATGTCATCAATTATTTAAAATTCTTACAAAGAGGATAACTTTTACTTATTTCTGTAGCCTTAAAGGTCCTTCTAGTAAAATGCAAAAAATTAACCCTAACCCTAATCTTAATCGTTTTCCAAGGTATTAGCACTCATATTAATAGTGTTTATATAAACTAACTTTAAAGTTTAAAATTGAAAATGAACTGTCTAATTAACTAACTCTTTTTTTTATTGATGTACTAGGCCCCATTTTTTTTTTAGAAAATTACAAGGTTAAGCAAACATATACTAGTTAATTAGTTATCATAACTATAGTTTTAGTTCATTACCACTCACGACCAACATTAAGTGATAATTACGTGGGCTTGAGTTTCAAGTTTGTATAATTCACATGTTTGTATAATTCAGAACTTGTATTAATATACTTTGTATAACTTTTGTATAATGTAATTTTCTATAATATAATTTGTATAACTGTTTAAAATTCAAATGTTTGTGTTTGTATAAATTCATTATTTGGAGTTTATACAAGAATACATCAATTATACAAACATATTGGTGAATTATACAAATTAAACTCACCCGAAAATTATACAAACCCGCAACTTATACAAACGAGACAACTTAAATTATGCTACAACCTGTAAATATGCAAACTATAACATTTATTAAAGTGACTATTGCGAAAATTCCTTTTTTTTTTTTTCTAAACCCTTAATATTTGGTTGATTTAGCTTATTGAATTTGAACATAGCTTACCCCAAAAAAGGGAAATTATGTTGCGTTTATGGAAGTTCAAAGTTTTTGTTTTCTTAACAAACATCTCAATTCTTATTTGGTAGTATCGTTTACTTCAGCCATTAAATAAACATTGTTGGTTGATCTTCTCAACTCAAAAATCATCAACCCACCATTATGCACATGTGACATGTCTCACCCACCTCCCTCTATTGTAATACCCAACCAAAGTCTTGAAAATAATTTCCTATACCAAATGCACGTAAACAGAAATGATAGTTATCAATATATATCATTCGGTCATTTGGTTTATAAAAACAATTGAAATATACATTACATATACACTGTTGCATATGTTGGATATATTATATGTATCGATATGTATAAATATGTCTATTATATTTTGTAAAGTAAATGACTCAAAGAATATTTAGCTGGAATTTTCTCAAGAGAAAACGTAAGTGGTAAGAAGGAATAAATATTATAAGGATATGTTTAGATCAAATTTTGTTTATGATAAGGAGGAAAATGCATTGCATGCATATAAGATGGTAATTGAAACTAGAAGAATTTATGGTAATGTTACATAAAATTTGAATATGTTCCTTGACTAAAAGAAATAAATTGAAAAGACTAAATTGAATATTTGGATATGTGTCTTGTGAGAAACCACATATATCTAAGATATCAAATAAATTTAATAAATTAAGATATAGTTTGATAAGTACTATTCATATGTGGGGTCAAAAGTATTTAAATTGTGGTAGACCATTTAAAATGAAATATGAGCATAAAATTCCCATTATAAGAATATCGGAAAGCTAGGAACTAGCATCTTCCCTCATCTACTTCTCAACAAAAGATGCCTATACTAGAACAGTCAAGTATCATCTACCATTACTGTATATCAAAAATGATTATTAGCGACAATTAATTAATGATAATAGTTTAATAATCACTAAATATATATTTTTAGCAGCAATAAACACTCTTTATAAATGTCCCTAAAACCTATAACAACACTTGATCAAATGACAATTAACTAATGTCAATAAAGGCTTTTGCACTTTTTGTTAATTTGTATCTATATTTATTAACACTAAAAACTATTTTTTGCTATAGTAGATATGAAAAACTAAATAAATAAACAAACTCAAGTTGAAGGTAATCTTAAATCATTGTCAAAAGTTGAGGATGCATTTAAACCTTTTTATATGAAAAGCATAAACACATTAAGTCCACTGATCATTTCATGTTGGGTTTTTGTTTATAATAAGGGTAATATATAAAATAGTTTGTTAACGTGCCTAAATAAATTTATACTGTTTTCCTAATAATTTAAATACTAATAGACCATTTCCATATCTCTTGGAATCATCAAATCACTAATTTGATGTCATCTTGATTAAATATTGATCGTGGTCAACTCAAACTTTCTAAAAGGCTAAAAATCAACTCAATAGTCCTAATCACTCCCTAGTGCTTAATTAGGGATCTAACCAAGTCATAAATCACTCTTTGAATCTAATAAAATCGTCAAAATTTAAATCTGGCCTTGTTAAAACAAAATATTGACTTTGATTAAACTTTCATTTTTAAAAATTGCTCAGTTTGTAATATATTTGTGAGTGGAGTGGCACAAAACAAAAGCTTGTGGCTCAGGATAAATAGCAAGAGGCAACACAAGGGTGGTTGGGGAAAAAAAGATGTGCAAATGTGAAGAAATAGATTTACTAGTTAGTGACATTTGATATATTGTCCTTTGAGAATAATAGAAGTGTAAATTATCAACTCATTGAAAGAGGTTGTGACAATCGAAGTTTTTCAAAGCAACATGAAGAAGACAAGATTCTGAAAGGTACCTTCATTAGAGTATTACTTTTATTTAGGAGAGTTAAGTCCAATACACAATGATTTCTTAGGGTTCAATGGCATGCATTAACTTTGTGCATCATTATTATCTTGGTTGTTATATTTTTTCATTTATGTATAATTAATGTAAATATTAGTTATATATTCTATTTGGTCTGAAAGTTTGCATAACTAATACATCAAAAATTCATGATATACCAATGCAAAGGTTTTAACTTTTAATGCATGCATTATCATATCTAAAGACACAATTGTTCTCAAAATCTTTTTCACCATTTTTGTGGATGATATATTTGAAAACAAATATTTCGTTTTTAAAAATTATGCAATACATGTTGTTTTTAATATACTAAATCAAATAATGTATAAGAAATAATCTCAATAGCATTACTAATGTTAATTTTATGAATACAACATATTCAACACTATTCTTATATATCTTATCGAACGACACATTAGTTTCAAATTAAACTCACCATCAATATAAAGTATTATAAGTGGGATTCTGATAAGTAACTTTATGGGAATGTTATCAACTTGACAAGAATTGTGTCATACAAAATATTCTCCTCTCACACAAATTAAATTCCAAACGTGTGTACTTTTTCTTGATATAAGTTACATTCAAATATTAAATAATATCATTTGAATCACGGATAGTACGGTATATATATTGTGGTATTGTTGGATCGCATTTAGAAGAATAAAATTAATAGTGAGTCTCTTCTTTTTGAGAGTTTTTATCTTTTATTTAAGGTTATTCTTTTTCCTATATGAAACATGTGGAGTAATATTTTAGATAGATGCAGAAGAAGTTTTTATCAAGTTGTCAAAGTATATGAAATAGTAGAATTGCCTTGTTTTAATTCGTAGTTTGTCTTAGTTTGATTGAGCACGGAGTTTAAGAAAATATAGAATACTTTTAAATCTTATGATATATATTAAAGATATATGCATAATATATATCAAAATGTCATTTAATCTTGTGGTCTTAAATATAACATGTAAAATATATAAAAATGTCATTTAACTTCGATTCACTAGAAAACAAAGTTAATCCACGAACTAAATTCCTTTCACGATGATCTTTTTACTCGCAATACTCCATATATCATCATTTGCTATTTCAATAACTGTTTTTCCTATCCCTTATCTTCGAAAGAGGCAAACTGTTCATATTTAACTTTATATTCACAATTATAGTTGACAATCCTCATGCTAAGTGTAATGCGGTCGACCTATGCATATAAGTTAAGCAATTAAATTAAATTGTCTTTTTTTTTTATTATTAGATGCCTATTTCAATCAACTACTTTTTTAGACATGCTTTGCATTTTAAAATCACTCATGGCTATAAGGGGTTGTTTGGTACAAACAATGATAACGCAGGGAGATTCTTGAGTTGATTCATTCATGTCTATATTTTAGCATGAACCCTATGAATTGCCTGTTTTTTTTATGAGTAGTATCGTTGAGTTTTGAGTTCTTGACATCTGAGTACTAAGTTTTGATATTGCTATTAAGATCCCTGAGTTGAGTTGTTCATGTCCATAATTCCGCATCAAACCTATGATTTGAGTTATAAATTTTGATAAGCTTTTAAAAGCCAACACTTGAGTTCTTAAACTGAGTTTGGAAAAAATAAAGATGAGTTTTGAGAAAAGAGTTTGCTAAAACATGATTAGTATGACAATCGAGTATGCCATCAATGTTTGAGTAGCATGGTATCTAGATATACCATAAATATTTATGTAGATGACTTCCCGAGTCATCAATGATCATATTATAATATGATTTTGATAGGTTTTTTGAGAAAGACTATTCAAGTATGAGTTGAGTAAGAGTATAGGAGGACTATGTATTTAAGAGGTATAAATTTTTACATTGATAAAAAAGAAACTGAGATTTCTAAATAAGTTACGAGTTCAAAAGATATTTCAAGAGCAATTACCTCTTTTAAGATGGTAGTTTGAACAATTATCTCCAATCATAGGAAGAGTTATGCTTTTATACATATGAACATGAGTATTATTATTGGGAGTAGTATTGAGTACCGATATGGGGATGAATTCAGACAACTCAAAATCCTCATAAACCATGTCTGCCAACATGGGTAAATGGTCATACTTTTTAGATGATTCCTTATTGTTTTTAATCATAGCTTAGTGTATCCACTAAGTTGAGGTGTCCTATATCCCGACAAGGTATAGGACAATTCTGGCAGTGCGGGCGAGACGTTGTATAATCATGTAGCACATATTGATGGTTGTTATTTAGATAATCTCCCAATAGAGTTAAAGTGTATTTTTATATATCACTTATTACATTGAGTTCAGAGATTAAAAAGTATTTTGTAAAAATTTAAATGATTTAACTCCTTTATTTCTTTACATTCATCTTGAGTACAGTGTTATATATTCTAGTCCTTTCTTTCAATTATTTGTTATTCAACTATATTACGTACTCGTACACTCAATGTACTAATGTCATTCGACCTGCATCTTTTAATGATGCAGATATAAGTTATTAGGATCCTTAACAAGGGTCTGTTGAGATCACTTCATCCTCTCATTTTCTTATAAGTGAGACCTCCTTGCTTTCGGAGTACTCTAGTTTTATGAGTTGTTAGTAGTAGTTATTTTGAAGATTCCTGGGTCTTGTCCTGACACTCTATCTTTTTATAAGAGAGGCTTCATAGATAGATAGTTTGGAGAGTCTTTCAGTTTCAGATATTTTTTGTAAAACTTATGTTTCATACTCAGTATATTCAGTAAAATTTTGAGATTTAATAAATTATTTTTAAACATTTCTTTCAATTTGATGCTTATGTATGCTTGAGTTAGTCTTCCTCTTGTAATTAACCAGGATGAGAGCTCGCTGAGGACTAACAATGATTCTCGAGTGTCGTCCACGTTCAGGTTGTAGGCTGGGGTCGTGACAAACTTGGTATCAGATCATAGAGTTCAAGTTTCCTAAGGTTTCTATGAAGTCGTGTCAATTAGGATCTTGTTTGTGGTTGTGAGGGCCCCACTTCTAAAATGAGGGACTACAAACATTTAAGAAAGTTTTCCTTCTTTCATACTCTAAATTGTACATTAAAACTGTGTCATAAGGAATTTATTCTAACTCGTGCTTTCCTAAGATCCATTCGACTACCCCTCATACTCAAGGTAGTTAAAAGCAAATCCAGTTCCATATCGATGAGTTACTCTCAGCAAGAGTCTTGAGAAAGTCATGAGACTGCAGATGGGCTTGAGAGAAGCTCGTGAGTGAGCTTAATTGTTGAGTTTCAAAAGAATGCACTCTTATTTATATTAATCGTGCGTTCGAGCTAAAAGTGAGATGTATTCCCAGACTCTTTTCTCTAAATATTATTTCATAAGAGATCCTTATTAGGAAGTGTGCTGTAGAGCTTGGTTAGTATTTTTCAGCCGAAAAGGTAGCATGAGCTATGATATCATGAGAAGTGGTAGTGAAAGTGCCTAGAGTTAGAGGAAATTATGTAGAGGTTATTTAATCTAAGAAAGGGAGATGGTATTTTGGTAAACTATGTTACTATAGTCATGCACCTATAAGTTATTAATGAGGAGTTTTCCCTTATGGGTAGACTAAGAAGTGATGAGTTGTGAAGATTTCATGATAGGAGGCAGAGTAAGAGTTGCAAGTTATGATGAGTTAGAGTAATGCTTTAACTAGAATGGAGTTTATGATGAGGTGTCATTGTGCTGGTAATGACCAAGTGTAGGTGTTGAATAGAAGAGTAAGAGTACACATGAGGTGATAGATCTAAGCTAGTCTAATGATATTTAAGGGAGAGCCCATCATATTCAAAGTGTTATAGAACTAATTAGGCAATGATGTATAATGAATGAGTAAATAGTATTTAAGTCGTGAAGTAGAATGTGATAGTGATTTGTAAGTATGTAGATTGAGAGATAAAGATTGACTACTTGACATGAGGTTTGACTAGGCGAGTGTTTCTTAATTTGTATCTAGTAGTTGTAAGTTAGTATAGTAAGAGAGCAATCATATTGATATCCGGGTTTAGTAATAAACATTAAGCTTGAATTTGAGATGAGTGTCATGATCAAAAGAATGGTAGACTTAACATGGAGTAGGTGAGGAAAATGAGATGTTATTTGCAATGAATGTGAGTGGTATAAGTGAGAGATCTTAACTTTAAGATAAGGGCACTGAAGTGTAGCTAAGTCATAAGAGTAACAAGAACATTAAGAGGTGTACTGAAATGGTATATAATAAGATGAGGTTCCAATTGAGTTAATGATCTTCTTCATGTGTGCCTAGATAGTATAACTGAGCTATTAATGTGGGATAGGCAGATGTAGGCATTAAATTTTCCCTTAAGAGATAGATGAAGCTAAGCCATTGAGAAGAGGTTATGTCACGACCGAGGGGTACCCCCTAGATGTAACAGACGTATAGAACCCCGAAGGACTCCATACAAGCCACTTAGTCCTCATAACATAAGAAATAGAACAATAAGAGTAAAACAACATTTTCAGTCTAAAAACAATTTTTATAGAAAAGCGGAAGTCTAGACACTTTTTCTTATCATATCCATCTATTACAATCAAATGAAATTGGGCCTATCCCACACATCATGTCCAAAAGAAGAAATACATGAAAGAAACGGAAAACAATAAAACTCCATCCTCGAAGCATGAGGACTCACCAAAGCTCGAAAAATCTCTAGATCAACACTTAGCCATGAAACTGATGACGCTGATTGTTGAACCCTACATTTGGGGAAAATGTAGGCAAGAGTATGCGTTAGTACAAAAATGCAATAAATATGATAACTATGCATAAAAACATTTAAAACACACTAAAAGGGATATTTAATTTCATAACATGCAATTTACCAAGTTAAATCATCATATGAGAGAGTAGGAAAATATAAGTCATAACATCATCTCTAATGCAAGATAGTATCATCTTTAAAATCTTTGAACACTACAAGATACTGCTTTAAGCATGTCTTAGTTCATTATTAATCTTCTTATTGTGGTAATAAGCCTTAACAGACATTAAGACCATATGAGCTATAACATGATCACCTGTTGTCTCCCACATCAAAAAAATGGTTGGTTTACTTGCCTAAGGTAGAACCGGTAACTCTTAGCTTAAGTGGATCCACTAGCTAAATATCCTACGGGGCCACGTAGTTGATAAGGAGATTTCTACTAGAAACCCGGACTCCACTACGTGAGGGGTCCCATCTCATGAGATTACTTTGGAAATTCGGACTCTACTACGTCAGAGTTTCCATTTGGAAGTCCGGACTCTATTACGTGAGAGCTTCCATCTCATATTCAATATCCACTTGGTGCTAAGCATAAGTCCCAGGAGTAGTTATTACGTCTTGACATAACTTATCTTAGAATAGCTCCTTAGACCATGCGTAAGTAAACCATCACCATCCATGATCTATTTGTAATGGCTCTTTAGCCTTTGATTTAATTAGGTGAGAAAGCCTTTCAACCTAAGAATCCTTACTATGTGAGAAAACCTTTTACATCAATGTTCATATGTGTTTATGGGAATGCCCTTTCAAAAACGCAACAACAATATCGTAATCATTGATTCTTTACTCTCAAAGCATCCTTAAAGCATTTGTCATAGATTTCATAAATACATGCATAATCTCATACTTTACCTCCTTGAGGTTCAAAACCTACTTTCAATCACCACATCTAGAATTCAAGCATTAGATATGAATTTCATCATAATTCATGTGATTCTATCACTTCATGCATTAATTCAAAAAATTTATCTTTCATCAACAAAGACCCACATCATATCATCACACTTGAGAAATATGGGAATTACATGGGTTTATGGGGTAATATCATAAAAACCATAAGAATTCATCAATTCATGCTTAAAATAACTCAATTTAATAATTTTGAAACAAGTTTCAAAGAAATCCATGGTAATTGAAGAAAACCCTAACAATTGGGGATATCTATCTTTTTGAAATTGAAGATTTTGAGGGAACTCCATGGACGGAAGCTACCATACCTATCTTCTCCTTCTCCTTCTCCTTCTCCTTCTTCTTCTTCTCCTTCTTCTTCTCCTTCTTCTTCTTCTTCTCCTTCTCCTTCTCCTTCTCCTTCTCCTTCTCCTTCTCCTTCTCCTTCTTCTTCTTCTTCTTCTTCTTCTTATTGCTAGAGAGAGAATTATTTAAGAGGAAGAAATTTTAGGGATTTGTTTTGGGGTTTTGGAAATAATTACTTGAATGGGTTAGTTTTAGAGTTAAAATCACTTATATAAGGGTCCTAGGCATAGGCAAAATGACATAGCTTTAGTTTAGTTAAAATCAAAAAAGACCAATTAATCCCTAGCTACAGTGGTCTGCCTCACCTTTCATAAGGGGCTCCACGAGTCATGGTCTTCACCACGAACCATGGTCCCTTCCGTGGTGAGGAACCAGCAGCTTGGCCACCTCCCTCCTTAACCCCAAAAACTAAGTCATCTATATGAGCCTTCCTACGAGCCGTGGTCATCACCACGAGCCGTGAAGAGGGGGATGTTTTGGGTAGCCTTGAGGAGGTTACTGCCTCACCATCACGAGTAGTACCACAAGTTGTGGTGGCCACCATGAGCCGTGAAGGCTCTCATGGTAAGGTGGGAAGTGCATAGGGAAAGTTGGGCTGCTCTAGCCCTCTCAATTGGCTCTTTCCCTTCTTCCTTAATTCTTGTTCTCATAGTTAGCCCTAATTTAGTCTTCTAGTTTCCGGGGTATTACATTACCTCTCCCTTGGAAACATTCATCCTCGAATGACATTTCTAGACACCTTACGGAAGTAAAGACCCAATACTAGCAGCCCATCATGCATGCAGCTCATTAAAATGGATAAAACCAAGGGGAACATCAATTCCAAACTCAAACATACTTAATGCATCACAAGGAAGTAGGAACTACATCTAACAACCAACATGCATGAAATTTCAACATTTCTCATGTTCTTAGTAGGAACTACCTTCTCTAAGCTAAAAGCATGCTCAACACAATCTCATGGAGCCTTTATGCAATTTACTCTCAAATACCATAGCTAAAGCATGTTCAACAATTCATCTCATGAAGTCTATAGGCAACTCATACTCAATGCATAACAACATGAGGAAAATTAATCATATAAACTCATTTTCTTCTAAACACAAGTTTCTCTTGAACATGCACAACATATGGAAATCATGGGAACTCATAAAACATATATGACTTCAAAACAAGAACAAACCAAGAGGAACTCATTCCCTCAAGCCAGAGTAGGAGTAGAAAGAAAAAGATGAGGATATCGGGACATCATATCGTTCTCGGCCTCCCAAGTAGCACCCTTAACTAAATGATTTCTCCACAACACCTTTACGAAAGCAACTTCTTTCTTCCTCAACTTCTTAACTTGCCTTTATAAAATCTCAACCGAAACCTCCTTATAAGAAATAATTTCATCAACTCCCAACGCTTTTAGGGAAACTATGGATGTCGGATCTCCAACACACTTCTTAAGAATAGAGACATGGAAGACTGGATGCACCGATGCCAACTCACTTGGAAAATCTAATGTCACGCCCCGAGCCTATACCCTGGGTGGGACTGGCACTTTAGAACCATTGCTGGCCCCAAGCGAACCCTTGGCCTAACTTAACTCTCAGCAGAAGACTTACTCAACAAAGATAAATCTGTGAAATAAACTAGAATGTTATAAAGGAAAACATTCCACTGGACATAAAGGTAACTCAAGTCTTATAATCAAAACAACTTAAATGAATAAGACTAATGAACTATAAATATATGTCTATGATGCCTCTAATACTATGAGGGATGTCGGGACAAGACCCTCGATCATCCTCACAACTGAAATGACAAATCAATATAAAATGGATCCTCCGAAAACCAAGGAGGCTCAACAAATGACTCTAAAAATGCTCAACTGGATCAACGAAGCGCTGGGTGTTGATCCTAGTTACCTGTATCTATATCATAAAAGATGCAGGCCAAATGGCGTCAGTACATGGACTGTACGAGCATGCAAGGGGAAAACTAAACATAACATAACAAATCTGAAAGAAACACTTACCTCATCTTTACTCAACTCAATGCAGAAATAAACGACAATAAAGATGCAATTTATATGAAGCATTTAAAATAGTTTATAACTTCTCAAAATATTGGAAAATACAATAATATATTAGTTGTATATAAGAATACAAATATAAACTCTGTTTGGGAGATTCTCTAATCGAAAACCATCACTATGAGCTATGTGATGAAACAACGTCTTACCCACACTGCCAGAACTATCCTATAACTTGTCGGGATATAAAATGCCTCAACTAAGCGGATCCACTATTCTATGCTAAAAAGCATTAAGGAATCATCAAAAAAGTATGACTCTTTCTACCCACGTTGGCTACATGGTTTATGGATATTTGAGTTATTATGAACTCGTCCCAATATTGGTGCTCAATACTACTCCCAAAATATTCTCAGCTCATATGCTTAAAAACATAACTCTTTCTCTGTGGTTTTGAGGTTATTACTCAAAGGCTTATCTCTTAAATGAGATGGAACTCAAAACTACTCATGAAAACTCTTTTGGAAATCGGTGTTTCCTCTCATCTTAAATGTAAAAACATTTACTCCTTGGGAATACTTAGTCCCCATATAACACTTTAAAGAAAATGAACTCGGATCTACTCTTACTCAATCTCAATGCTTAAGTCTTAAAACAAGTTTAAAAGATTTGTAAAAGACTTCTTAATGACTCGAAGAACTCTCAAGACTTAACTATTAACTATACCTTGAATTTGAATTATGAATTAAAGGTTATGATTTGTGATAGAAAGGATATCATGATGCTTAAGAGTGTTTTTAGATAGTTAATCATGAGAAATGGACAAGAAAACACTGTTTGGGAGCAAGTCCATGACGCGGAGATGCATTTTAATAGTGGGGTCCGTGATCTCTCTGCGACTCGGAGAAGGATTGTCATGACCCTTGGGTTCCCCCTAGATGTACCACGGCACATAGAACCCTGGAATGCTCCAAGTAAGCCTCTTAGCATATCATCATCACATAAGTAAAGAATAATAGAGAATAGAAACACTTTTTTAAGTCTTTAAGAAAATTTTCATCAAAGTAAACCGGAAGTCTAGACATAGTCTCATTTAACCTTATACTACAATTGAGGTCTCAAAATAGGGTCACAACCCTTACAATAGAAATACGAAATGAAATACAAAGAAATGAAGGAAGCAACAAAATGTCATTTGTCCTTGGATCCATGAGGACATACCACAAGCTTTGGAGAATTGTCAATCCAAGCTTGAACAACAGTGAAGGATCACCTCAAACGCCGGAACCTACACTTTGTAGGAAAAAGGTAGAAGAAATGCGTTAGCACAAAAATGTTCTAAGTATGAAAGTCATGCATGAAAATCCTTAAAACATGCAAAAAGGGTCAATTTAGTTGAAACCATGCTCTTTGTCCACTTTAAGAATCATCATGCACAATAATGTAAATACATAAGTCAACCATACCATAAGCAACCCTAAGCCATACTTGTGCAATGCATAGACAAGATCCCATAATGCTATCTAATACTAAGTATCACTTTTAGGCTACACATTCATGCATATCATACCTTGAACTCAATCATAGTCAATACTCATAGACAAGTTCTTAGCTTGTAGCAAGTAAAGTCACTCTTAGCAACAATTCAAATCATACATACATAACTTCATATATCTCCATAGCATAAGGAAATACCACACAATAACCCCTTTCCAAAGCCTACTTGTGCAATGCATAAGTGAAGTCCCATACCCCCATTCACACTAAGTAGAATTCCTTGAGAAGTCATAGGTATAGTTCATGTTCATGTTCTTGTCATACTTATATTCTTGTCATGTAGGGAAATAGCCTTAACCGACATAGACCATGTTGAGCTACATGGAATCCGGTGTCATGTCCCACACCAAAAAGAGATGTCCTACTTACCTAAGGTAGAACTAAATGTATTAGCTTTTAGGTGGATCCACTAGCTAAAGACCTATGTGGGCACATAGTTATGGGATAGGGAGTTTGCTTCTAGAAACCCCAAACCTATTGCATTGATGGTAGAGGTTCCATCTCATGAGGTTACTTTAGATGATCCGGCATATTATATTGATGAGAGAGCCTCTACCTCACATTTCATATCCACTCGGTGCTAAGCATAACTTTCCCAAAATTTACATATTTAGTCTTGAATTGTATTTACATGTGTGAAGGAGTATCCTACCCTTCATCCAACACAATTCATAAAATAGCTCATGGATTCAATTAGGTGAGAATGGACTTCCAACCTTAGAATCATCAATATGTAAGTAAACCTTTCACATCATGGTTATAGTGTATTCATGAGAATAGCCTTTCAATCAACACAACATCATTATCATTATCCTAGACATTGCATACATATTCATGTGTAAGGTTAAGGGGAAAATGATCTTTCAACAATACCATAATTACACAATAGTCATAGGATCTTCACATTCCAAGTGAATCATAAGCTCATACATAATTCTCATCAGTATGTACAAACCCTCATAATTTGCCCTTCAAGGCTAGGAATCAAACTCCACCCAAACATCTAGAATTAATTCATTAGATAGGGGAATATAATGATTCAATAACTCAATTAATATAAACATAATCAATTGGCATGCTTCTATAATCAATCAACCCATATCGTGAATTCACAATTTAGTAATGTGGGGGATTCATGGGTTCATGGGGGGATTTCATCATAAATCAACAATAAATCATCAATTCAATCATAATCCATCATAAATAAACAATTGGAAATGTTTTGAAAGAGAACCCATGACTTAGATTGAAACCCTAGCTTTTAGGGTAAATTGGATGCTCTGAAATCAAGTTTTGAAAGGACTCAATGGGTGGAAACTACCCATAGATGAAAATCCAGCATACCTTATGAAGATTTTCACATGAAATTGAAGAGAAAAGGCTGCTCCTTGAACCCTAAATTTCACCTTGTTCTTGTTCTTCAATGGAGTCTTAGAGAGAGAAATATTGGAAAGGGAAGTTGGTTATGATTTGAGTCTTGTTAGTTATGAGGTGTAAAGGGGTGTTTAATAGTTAAAAGTACTTATATTAGTCTAAAGAAACAATATAAACCATCCCCACACTAAAATAATTAATTAGGAATTTCTTAAAACTAGGCACCGTTGGCCGAGATTGGGGCAACTTGGCAGGCACCCATCCACAACCCCCACCCACGGGGCATGGATGGACCCACGGACCATGCTAGTCTCTCGTGGGTTGGGTCTGCATCTCCTTATTTTGGCCAGCTCCAGCCCTCACTCATGAGACCACACCCACGGGGCGTGAGTGGGTCCACGAGTCGTGTTGCTCATTCCTAGTTTGTTACCTATGTTCAACCCCATTTAGGCTACTAGTTTACATATTAGGCTCTAGCTTAGTCTATTAATTTATCAAAGTGTTACAAGGATTTTGTGCACTGGGGGAGCAAGTCCGCGACACGGACTTGTGTGCTAGATTCTGCCCGACTTTTTTCTTCTTCATTTTCTAACCCCAATACGCCTAAATTCGATTCTTTTTCTCAATTTCTATTTAGATTTTGATACCCAATACATGTACACAAGAATCTAATCAAACCCAACTCTAAAATCAACATGATTTCCTCAAGAACTCATCATTCTTATCTTAACTCAAGAACGGAAGCTAATTTTAAGAACACAATTCAAGAACATGAAACCTTCAGCTTTCTAGAATGAATTTAACACTGAAATTAACATGATTGGTGTGTGGGTGAATGAACTCAATGCTATGTGAACTCACATACCTCTTAGGGATTAACCCTTGGCGAAATTGGCAAGAGAAATCTCAAGAACGCGACGAAACCTTGGCTTTTCTCCTATTTTCTCCTCTCTCAAAGCCCTAGCGTTAATTTGGAATGTGTAAACTGAACCAAATAAGTTTAGACCCCTAATAAATTACCAAAAATGAAATAAATCTGATAGGGTAAATAAAAGATCAAAATAACTCTCTTAAATCCGGGTAACTTTCCTTAACTAGACAACCCTACTTCAAATGGGTATATCTCCCTCATACGAGCTCAAAAATCAGCAAACTTGGTGGCGTTGAAAAGAGGATTACAAGACCTTTCATTTGATATCTTATAGGCCACCTAAATAATTATATATTGAAAGTTATGGCTGTTTAAAGCTGACCCAAAACTTATACTTAGCATAAGTTGCCAAAATTTCCAAATTTAATCTTTTCGAAAAAAATAGCTCTTTCTAATTCTAGGTCTTTCTAAGGAGGGATGTTACAATATCTCACCCTTGGTATCATACGTCCTCGACTGAGATTATTCTAAGTAGACTATGAGTGTAACATCACCTATTCAGCTCAAACACCCAACAAGAAAAATATAAATACAACATGCCAATTTAAAACAAATGTCAAGAAAAGGATTTGTACCTTAGTTTGGAATTTCTCAGGACTCAAAGTGATGTGGGTATCTCTTCTTCATGTCCTCCTCAGCTTCCCAAGTAGCTTCCTCAACAAACTGATTTCTCCACAGAACATTGACTGATGCTACTTCCTTGGTCCTCAACTTGCAAACTTGGCGATCTAAATCTGAACAAGAATCTCTTCATAAGATAAGCTATCTTTAATTCTAATATCTTCAGTAGGTATGATAAGTGAAGGATCGCCCATACACTTCTTCACAATAGAAATGTGAAATACTGGATGAATTGTTGCTAACTCTTGCAGTAGGTTCAACTCATAAGCTACATTACCAATCCTCTTGGATATCCTATAAGGACCAATATATTGGGGACTAAGCTTCCCTTTCTTACCAAATCTCATGACACCTTTCATGGGTGAAACCTTCAACTATACCCAATCATCTACTTCAAAGTCTAAGTCTCTTCTCCTAACATTAGTGTAGGATTTCTGACGAGTCTGTGTTGTTTTCGACCTCTCTTGAATAACCTTCACTTACTCCATAGCTTGATGAACTAAGTTTGGTCCTATAAACCCAGCTTTATCAACCTCAAACCATCCAATAGGAGATTTACATCTTCTCCCATAAAGAGCCTCATAAGGAGCCATCTGGATGCTAGAATGATAACTATTGTTTTAAGGAAACTCAATGAAAGGTTGGTGATCATCCCAATTACCCTTGAAATCGATCACACAAGCCCTCAACATATCTTCTAAAGTCTGGATAGTGTGCTCTGCTTGACCATCAGTTTAACGATGTAAAGCAGTACTCAAATTCACTTCAGAACCTAAACTTTTGTGGAAATACTTCCACAATTGTGCACCTCTATCTAAAATAATGGACAGTGGAACTCCATGAAGTTTGACTATCTCTTGAATATATAGCTTGGCATAATCCTCTACTGAATAGGTAGTGTTTATCGACAAAAAGTTGGATGATTTAGTCATTCGATCTACAATCACCCATATGAAGTCATGCTGCCTACGAGACCGTGACAAGCCAGTAATAAAATCCATAGTGATTATCTCCCATTTCCATTCCATAATCTTTATATTCTGATCTATACCACTGGGCGTCTGGTGCTCTACCTTAACTTGTTGGCAATTCATGCACTTAGCAACAAACTCTACAATGCCCTTCTTCATACTACTCCACCAATAAACCTCTCTCAAATCACGATACATCTTTGTGGAACCCGAATGGATAGAATATCTAGAGCTATAAGCTTCATTCATAATCCTCTGTTGAAATTCATCCACCCTTGGCACACACAACCTACCTTAATACCTCAATATACCATCTCCCCCTTGTCTAAAATACATCTCTTTTTGCTTATGAACATTTGCCTTTAACTCAAGAAAAATAGGATTTTGTTCTTGTTTCACTTTCACTTCGATCACTAATGACGATTCAGCCCCATTCATCACCATTACTCCACCTTCATTGGAATCCAACAAACTGACTCCCAATCATACAAGTCTGTGACATCTTTCGCTAACTCTTTCTTTTCTTCCTCAACATGGACGGTACTACCAATAGATAACATGTTCAAAGCATCAACAACAACATTAGTCTTGTGGAGGTAGTATAGAATACTCATGTCATAATCCTTGAGTAATTCTAGCCACCTCCTATGTCTGAGATTAAGCTCTTTTTGACTGAATACATACTAAAGACTTTTGTGATCAGTGAACACATCCACATGAACACTATATTTTCAAAGCAAAGGTAACTCTAGATCATGGGTTGGGTAATCCTTCTTGTGAACCTTAAGCTCTCTGGAGGCGTAAGCTATAAATTTTCCATTCTTCATCAAAACACAACCCAGTCCAACTCTGGACGAATCAAAATATACCACAAAACCTTGTATACCTTCTGGTAAAGTCAATACTGGACAATAGTCAACCTAGTTTTCAATTCCTGAAAGTTTTTCTCACAAGCTTCAAACCATTGAAACTTCATTGTTTTCAGAGTCAACTTTGTCAAAGGGGATGAAATAGATGAGAACCCCTTAATAAACCTTCTATAATATCCAAGCAACCCCAAGAAACTCCTAATATTAGCTGGAGATGTGGATCTAGGCCAATTTTGCAATGCCTCTATTTTTTGAGTGTCAACTTGAATTCCATCACCAGAAACAGTGACCCAAGAATGTTGTAGACTCAAGCCAAAATTCACACTTAGAGAATTTAGCATATAACTCCTTATCCTTTATAGTCTGGAGAACTATTCTGAGATGACTAGCATGATATTCCTTATTCCTCGAATAGATTAGAATGTCATCAATGAATACAATAACAAACGTATCAAAATAAGGATTGGATACTCTGTTCATAAGGTCCATGAATGCTGCAAGGGCATTGGTCAAACCAAAGGACATAACTAGGAACTCATAATGACCATCGCGGGTTCTGAATGCTGTCTTAGGGATATCACTTTCTCTTACTCTCAACTAATGATAGTCAGATATGAGGTCTATCTTATAAAAACAAGTGGCACCCTGAAGTTGATCGAAGATATCATTAATTCTCGAAAGAAGATACGTGTTCTTGATAGTAACCTTGTTCAACTGATAGTAGTCAATATACATCCTAAGTGAACCATCTTTCTTTCTCAAAAAAAAAGAATGGAACGCCCCAAGGTGAGACACTTGGTCTAATAAAACCTTTCTCAAGAAGATCTTTTAATATTCTTTTAACTCTTTCAATTCTGTTAGAGCCATTCTATATGGCGGAATAGAGATAGGATGAGTATCAAGAAAAATATCTATACCGAAGTCTATCAACCATAAGAATTCATCAATTTATGCTTAATATAACTCAATTCAAATAAGTTTGAAAGGAACCCATTGTAATTGAAGAAAACCCTAACAATTGGGGATTTCTACCTTTTTAAAATTGAAAAGTTTAGGGAACTCCATGGATGAAATAAATCCATATATGAAATCTTCCATACCTTACTATCAAATCCTAAAGAAATTGATGTATGAAATCTTGATTTTGAACCCTATCTTAAATTTCCTTCTTCTTTTTCTTCAAGTTTCTAGAGAGAGAATTATTTGAGAGGAAGAACTTTTGCGGATTTATTTTGGGGATTTCTTTTGGGGTTTTGGAAATAATTACTTGAATGGGTTAGTTTTAGAGTTAAAATCACTTATATAGGGTTCCTAGGCTTAGGTTAAACGACATTGCTTTAGTTTAATTACAATCGGAAAAGACCAATTAACCCCTAGCTAGAGTGGTCTACCTCACCCTTCACGAGGGGATCCACGAGCCATGGTCTTCACTACGAGTTGTGGTCCCTTCCTTGGTGAGGAACCAATAGCTTGGCAACCTCCCTCATAAACCCCAAAAATTAATTCATCTCCACGAGCCTTCCCATGAGCCGTGGTCATCACTACGAACCATGAAGAGGGGTTTGTTTTGGGCATCCTTGAGAAGGCTACCATCTCACCAACACAAGTGGCACCACAAGCCATAGTGGCCACCACAATCCGTGAAGGCTCTAGTGGTAAGGTGGGTAGTGCATAGGGAAAGTTGGGCTGCTCTAGCACTCTCCCTTGGCTCTTGCCCTTCTTCCTTGATTCTTGCCCTCACACTTAGCCCTAGTTTATTCTACTAGTTTTTGGGGTGTTACAGGTTAAGAGAAGCATCTTAGAAAAAGGCCTCCCTAGGATTTGAAGGAGTCTTAGTACCTGTTTATGGAGAGTTCAGTAGCCATGAGATAAATTTTTCCCAAGTATTAGAATAAGGCAATTGTAGACCAATTTAGAGAAGATAAAATAGGTCTATATCTTTCTAAGTGTCAGCTCCAAACCTAAGGGGGAGATGATAAGGTGAGAAATCAATTAAAGTGTTGAGAATGATATAGTTTTGTCTTAAGAAAGAGTTAAGGAGGTACATCAATCGATTCATACTCTAGCGTATTCCTCAGAGTTCAATCATTAAAACATCATGATGATGTTTCTTATATAAGAATTGTGTCTATGACCTATGCTCATACACTTCAGAGAGATTCACATCTATGTTCAGTTTCCAGAATGAGGGGTAAAATACTTTAGCCCATTAATCTCAAGCTTAATCCATAAAGTTATGGATATCAGCCTCAGGATATGAACCTATTCATATAAGCTTTCATATCTCATAGTATGTTTAGTCTCGCAAATTTATGATGTACTTTCAATGGCTAGCAACATAATATTATGCCATGCATATTCTTATATAAGATATCTCGAGCGAATCATGCTTATGATCTTTCGCCCTCAAGCTCCTTCGATTACTTTTTTTATTTTGAGAGTGGCATTGTTAATAGTCATAGTGTGATGATAGAGAAGAATATTATTGTTCTTATTGTGATAGTGATGGTCTGTTTATTCCATCTAAGGGTATGAATGTGGAGGGAGAAGGAGATAAGGTTTTACGATAAGTAATAAGTCAAATTTCTAGTAATAATGCATGAAAGTTCTGTTGGTAGAGATGATGAAAGGAGGTTGAGTTCTTATAAGGAGTGGTTAGTAGGAGTCCATGGAAAGGTTAAGGTTCTAAGCTTGAATGTGGTGTTGTTAACATGTGGGCAATGCATGATACACTAGGTGTTTTGTGATATAAGATCAAGGTTAGTTGAATGCAGCAGTAAGGAGTAGTGTCCTTGGGATGGGATATTTCCTACAAAGGTATAGTACCTGAATCTTTTAATTAGAGCAGAATAATCACCTTTGTTAGGTACTTGGCGATTTTGAGTTAGGCCTGAGTATAGTAAGAGTAACCCCTTTCTATTCTCAGTCCAACCGTCATTCTAGGACAAATTATCCCAAGGGGGTGATATTGTAACACCCTAAAAATTTCTAAGTTAAGCTCTTAACCATTCTTGAATTGCGTATAAGGTCGTACTAACAGTTACATGGTCCATAACCTATCAAATTAAAGGTATTTGAATCTTCTTTCCAACGACACCAATTTCATGTCTATCTGAGTTTTGGTGAAAAGTTATGACCATTTTAGTAACCTGATACAGTGTAGTGACGAATTAGTCGATGGAAAAACATTAAAAAGGGTTGTTTTTGTCTTTTTACCTGTAAGAAAACCCTAAATGAATTTCTTGACTAATTAGAGACCATAAACAATCAGATTTTCATCTCTTAATCCATCATTCTCTTCTCTCTCAAACCCTAAGGAAAAACCCTAAAGAAAAATCAAAGTAGAAGACTCCATTCAAGATTCTTTCAATCTTTTCAAGATTCTTCTTCAAGGTAGGTCTTTCTCCAAGAATTTCATTCTTTCCAACTCAATTTTATTCATAAAATTATGAATCATTAGTGAGAATCCTAATTCTTGTGCATTGTGTTTCAAGAAACTAATTCAGATTTTTCTCCTTCAAGCTAGGATTTCAAGGCTTCTAATTTCTTCTTCAAGATTATTTAAGATTCTTAAAGAATCTTGTTCTTCCAGATATGAAAGTCTATTATAGTATTGGACTAGTTCATCCTCACGCCCTACATCTACTTTCAAATTAGTAAAAGAGTAATCTAAGATTCTACCCCTAAATTTGAGTATTATTCAGATAAGTTGATTTGAGTTCATGAGGTCTTGTTTGTTTTTGAAAATCTATTCCTAATTATTCAATTGATATATGTGATGAGTCCACAAATTAGACTCAGTTAGGGCTATATTTTGATAGGATTAGTGTCCTAAAATGCATATTTTATCTCAATATCTGATGAAAACCCTTAAGTTTCAGGTATTTGAAGTTTGAAGGAAAGCATGGACACTACTTAGCAAAAAAGGAACAAAGGCAGCAGAATGAACGAAGAAATGAAGATCTGAGAATTGCCAAACCCATTCGGCGAGTCGCCAACAGGTCTTATCCTCGCCTTTCATTCCAGTGTGCTGAGTTTTGAAGGAAACGATCAGATCAACGGTGAAAAAGAGTAGTCGGCAAGGTGCCAAGTAGTTCTACAAAGCTGTACTATGTCGCTCAATGATCAAAATATGACGATGCTGAAGGATAGAACAAGACGGTGATAAAACCTACCAAAGGGTGGATCGCCCAATTGATCGGCGATGTCGACTAACGACATCGAATGATCTGCTGCAACACAGATTTTTGAAAACTATAAATACTCAGTGAAGAGTTGTAGCTTAGCATCAGATTTTTAATATAGAATTTTTAATAGACTTTTGAGTTTTAAATTTGGAGAGGGTTTTAAAGAACTTGAAGATTTAAAGGGTTTCAACTCCAAGAAATTGGACTTGGGTCTTATGGACTCTTCAATCTTGGCTTGTTTTGAGACTTAAATATTTATACCCATTTGAATGCAAACTCATTTTGGTATAAATTTCTATCTCTTTTACATGTCTAGCCAAAACCCCAATTCTTGGGGTGTGATTTTGTGAATATGGGTTAGATTATTTGTTGGGCCTTGCTTGTTGATGATTTATTTGTTGTTTAGATGTGATTTTGTTAAGTAGTTATGGTGGAACTTAATGAAATTGTAGTTGCAAATACGATTTCACCTTTGTGTTTTCGACTTTCTCGAGAGAGAGATCGTAAATCTAAGACTACTAAATTGATGGCTGGTGGGATTGGGTCAATATGAGGTTCAGCTCGAGAGAGTGAACCCTAGTCTCATTCCCACACACTCAGCTCGAAAGAGTGAGTGGACTAAGGCAGAGACTGCTCTTCATGCGGCAAGTGGGTGCCTGAGACGAACCCATTTGATTCGGGGTAAGTTGCTCGAGAGAGAATTTACCCCCACTATAGTCTAGCCTAGTCACAAATATTCAATAGATTTATTGTCAAAAGCATGTACCCAATAGTTTAGTTTTTCCCGTATTTCTATCACATTCCAAGAACCCCATCTCCCTGATTAGTACTCTTTGTATTTTTGTTGTTTTTACTTACCTTTGACAAAACCCCTAATGATAATTGACGTTTGTGTCACCCTTTAGATTTAACATATTTTTAATCGATAATATCTTTAGCTATGACTAATTAGAACTAAATTTTATTTTTCTATTGATTCTCAAGCCCACTCCCTTGGGAATCGACCCCAACCCTTGGTTGGGTTACTTTAATTGTACAATCGTAGACACTTGCATTGGAAGTTGTGTCTTGATTAAGCAAACATCAAAATGTCGCCACTGTCGGGGAGTGGTTTTTCTTCAGAATTCTTAATTTAATAGAATTTTTTTTATTCATAGTTATAGTTTTACTAACCTTAGTTGTAGTTTTGTTTTGCTTGTTTGAATATCAAAGCAGGGAAATAAGAATGGATAATCATTATGGGTACCACATGGATCACCCCCTCCTTAAACTATTAAACCTCAGGGACAACCTCCTGACATTCAAACAAACAGAGGATGAGACAATTTACAAAATATGGCTAAAGTTCCAAGCAGTGCTACAACCGTGCCCATCTCATGGGATGACTGACAAGGCTTTACTGGAGTGCTTCTATAGGGGTCTTGGACCCAAAAATAAAAGTATAGCCGATCAACTTTGCGTGGGGGGTATGCTATACCAGCCCTACAAATTCATCGCAAAAATCCTTGATGGTAGGGCTAAAACCAACAAGGAAGCCAAAAAGAAGCAAGAGTGGGATACACTAGTTACTCAGCTGGATGTTCTGTCCAAACGAGTCGTGGAGTTGGAAGTACAAGCAATGGAAAAGGAAAAGCAATTCTTCCTTCATGAATGTAAACACGGGAAAAAGCATAGGGACGTGCAGAATGATAAAGCCCTTTCACTTATTCAACAAAAACTTGAAGAACAAGACAAGAAGTTGAATGAGATGAAGGACAACATTGAAATGCTGAATGAAACGTCTACCTCAAACCCTATGACTATTCAGCTGTAGGATGCTCAAATCACCTATTTAATGACAGGTCGCTATCCACCATTTGTTTAGGACTCGCCTAACTACACCATGGCTAACTCCGAGGATGAAGAATAGTTGTTGACTTGTGTCGTGCCACGACGTTAACTAAGGCGTTGTTTGGGAGGCAACCCTAAACCATTTATTACTTTCTTTTGCTTTGATAAAATAATGGCGTGTTGATTGTGCTGATGGAAGTGTTGAGAGTGAACGAAAAGTGCAGATTGGCGAGCAACAGGTTCAATCAACGAATCGTCGAACGATTTGACAACTCCGA
This sequence comes from Solanum bulbocastanum, assembly GCA_037074985.1. Lineage (NCBI taxonomy): Eukaryota > Viridiplantae > Streptophyta > Magnoliopsida > Solanales > Solanaceae > Solanum > Solanum bulbocastanum. Next base: position 7,427,715 of record CM073604.1, read on the forward strand.
ACTAGACCGCCATTAGACTCAAGACCATCTTGCATTGGAGTCTGTAAAACTCAGCGAGCATAGAAAATTATTGGCAAACCATTGACCGTGTCAGCGATTGGACTCCCACAATACATGGAGGTTCTGTAAACATCGGTGAAGCAAATGACTACTTGGTGTTCCGCTGAATAGATCGGCGATTGGGACTACTGTCACCAAATGGGTGAAAACTAGATGGTCTTGCAAGCCAAAGGATTAAAAGTTTCAAACCCATTCACTTTCCCTCACTTTTTCATCTTCCCAAACTCACACCTGCACTCTAGTTTTACATTTCTTGCAATTTTAGAGTATTTTTAGTATCGAATTGTGCTACGAGTTAAATTACATTGCTTCGTAGCATCTCAATATCCATTTGATCGGCATAAAAGGTTGGTATTTCAAACCCCGTGTTCCTTTCCTCGAAAGTTGTACTCAAATGAAATGGCATTAGTTTGATGATGTGTGATGGGCCTCTCTAGTAGGATTAGAATATTTGTTTGCCTATTAAGTTCACAAATTTTGCCTGTACTAAATTAAATAGTTAATTCCTTAAGGTTTCACTTTAATTTGGATGAAAAAATAGTGGGTTGTGCATGATTTTCACTGGGTCTAAGCCTAATTTGAGTTGTGCATGCCTTAATTTTGTTTTTCAGGGGTTTCGAGTTTGAATTCAGGAAGTTGCGTCAAAAGCAGGCATGTTGGGTCGTTTGGCGAGCTGGGTCATTTCTCATCAAGCATTTGCATCTATATGTGTTATATTGGTACTATGCTACTATGTGATAGTGCCTTGTGAAAATGATGAGAAATAGGGGTTGGGCCACACGCTTTGCGGCAGGTACTACATTGAAGGGTTGGGCTACACGCTCTGTGGGATGTTCTACTTAAGGAGTTAGACCACACGTTCCGTGGTAGATGCATAGAGTGATAAATCCCCTGGGTCCAGGATTGAGAGACAACAGGTATGTATTGATGAGTCCACAATTTGTACTTATTTAGGGCTTCATTTTGATAAATTTAGTGTCCTTAAATGCATATTTTGTCTCAATAACTTATGTAAATCCTTGAGTTTTAGGTATTTGGAGTTAGAGACAAAGTGTGGACACTATGGAGCAAAATGGAACAAGGTAGCTGAAAGAACAAAGAAAAGAAGGCTTGAGAATCGCCGAAGCTGTTGGGCGAACCACCAAACAGCCTTAATCTAGCCTAATGTTCCAATGTGTTGAGCCCTTGAGGAAAAGATCAAGTTGGCGATGAAAGGGAGCAGTCAGCGTGTCGCCGAACAGTTCTGCGAAGCAACACCATATCGCTCAATGATTCAAAATGCGAAGATGTTGAAGCCAGAAGATGAAAGGTGATGAACCAAACCAAAGGGCGGATCGCCGAATGCATCGGCGATCTCGACTAACTGCGCCGAGTAGTCCTTCGCAACACCAATTTTCAAAAACTATAAATACCCATTTAATTTTGTAGCTTAGTATCAAGTTGTAGCCAAGTATTACTGATTTTTAGAATATTTTCAGTTTGAGTTCTTAGAGTTTTTGGGAGACATTATTCTTGAGCTTTAAAGATTTGAAAGTTTACAATTCCAAGAAATTGGAAGTGGGTCTTGAAGAATCTTCATCCTTGATGTATTTAAAGACATTTTCTATCGTACCCATTTGATGGAAACACTTTGTGGTATCAATTTATATCTCTTTATCATGTCTAACAAAAACCCCAATTCTTGGGGTGTGATTATGTGAGTATTAGATTTACTGTTGGGTATTGCTCATTGTTAGTTTGTTTGTCGTTTAAATGTGATTTTGTTTAGTTGTGTTTGAACTTAATGAGATTGTAGTTGCAAATACGATTTCACCTTAGTGTTTTTGGCCTGCTTAAGAGAGAGGTTTTAAAACTAAAACTACTAAATCGATAACATGTGGTTATTGGGTCATCGTGGGTTCAGCTTGAGAGAGTGAATCCTAGGCCTTTTCCCACACATTTAGCTCGAGAGAGTGAATGGGCTAAGGCAAAGGCTATGCTTAATTGCTGCAACTCAGTGTTCGAGAGAAATCGAGTGATTCGAGGTAAGTTGTTCAAGAGAAAACTTACCCCACTAAAGTCTAGCTGAGTTACAAATCTTCAGCAATTTACTATCAATAGCATTTACCCAGTTATTCATTTTGTCCCATATTCCTATCACATCCCAAGAATCCCGTCTCCCTATCTCAGATCTTTATATTTTTGCTATTTTCATTTTATTAGTTGATTACAAACCCCCCATTGATAATTGGCATTCGTGTCACTTCATGATTTAGTATGTTTTTACTCGTAAATAATTATAGCTATGATTAACTAGAACATAATTTTACTTTTCTATTTAATTCTCGATTACTAACCGCTCCCTTGAGACTCGACCCCAACCCATTCGGTTGGGTTATATTAATACACGCGATCATTGACACTTGAATTTAAAGTGGTGTCTTTGATTACGTCAAACATCAAAATGGCGCCGCTGCCAGGGAGTGATGTTAGTTGAGAATCTTTAGTTAAGTTGGATTTTTTTTCTTGTTAGTTATAGTAATACTTACTTAACTTGTAGTTTTAGTTTGTTTTGCTTGTTTGTGTATTCCAACAGGAAATATGAGTTTGAATGGTAATTTTGGATATCAAACGAATCACCCCCTTCTGAAATTATTGAACCTTAGGGATAACCTCCTAACGTTCAAACAAGGGGGGGGGGGGGGGGGGGGGGGGTTGAAACTATCCATGAGATGTGGCCTAGGTTTAAGGCACTACTATAGTAGTGCCCAACTCATGGGATACCTGATAATTGTTGCTGGAATGTTTCTATCGAGGGCTTGGTATCGAAAATAGAAGCACTTCTAATCAACTCTCTATAGGGTGTTTGACACAACAACCCTATGAAGTGGTAGCCCAACTCATTGATGGCATGGTTAAAGCCAACAAGGAAGAAGAAAAGGACCAAGAATGGGTTGCATTGTTGATTCAGCTGGATGATCTATCCAAGAAGGTAATGAAATTAGAAGCAAGGTTTAAGAAGAAGAACAAATACCTCCCCCTCGCAAGTGTAAAAATATGAACCAGCACGAGGGTGGACAAAATAGAAAAGTCCTCTCACTCATTCTACATAAAATCGATGAATAAGATAGAGTATTGAATAAGATAAAAGAGAATGCTGAAATGGTGAATCAGATGATGACCTCCCATTCCATGATCATTCAACTACAAGACGCCTAAATAGGCCAACTGTTGTCAAGTCTCTACTCACAACATAAAGAAGGGCTGCCTAGTGAGACTATGGCTAACCCCGAGAATGAGGTTTGAATGGTGACTTGAGTCATGGCATGACGTTAACTAAGGCGCTGTTTGGGAAGCAACCCAAAACTCTTTATTGCTGTATTTTTGTTTTACAAATAATGGTGTATTGATTTTGCAGGCTAAAGTGTGGAGAGTGTTGGAAATTATAGGTTGGCGAGCTACAAGGTCCTGTTGGTGCATCGCTGAATAGGTCAGGGCACCCGATCTAAGCCACCGTTTGACTCAAGACATCTTAAAAATAGAGTCTGCAAAACTCTGCAAGCCCAGGTAATTATTGGCGAGTCGCTGACCTAGTCGGTGAACCCGATGTTGACCACCATTTAGACCCCTACATTAACTAGAGGGCCTGTAAAACACAGCGAGGTAAGTGAACACTTGGCGAGTCGCCGAGTGGGTCGGCGAGCGCAACTAACGTCGCCAAATGGGCGAAGAACTGGACGGTTTATTAAAGGCTAATGGTTTCAAAGTTTCAAAATCTTCATTTTCCCTCGCTTTCAAACTTCCCAAACTCACACCTAGTTAGTATTTTTAATATTTTTGTATTCCATAAGTATTTTGGTTGTTGATTGGTGCTAGAACTTTGGATTACATTGCCGCCTAGCATTTCAAAGTACTTTAACCGGCATAATTTATTTTTATTAAATTTTTACTCATTTGCAATGATCTTATCTTAGTGATGTGTGTTGGGCCTTTCTGATAGGATTAGAATGTTTGATTGCGGATTATAATTTGATAATCTTTCCCATAATGTTGATTGTCGAAATCTCATAGGCTTGTGCTTAAAATGAAGTGATTTTTGTGGGTATTATGATTAGTGTTATGGGTCTGAGCTTAATTAAACTAATGCATGCTTTGATATTGTTTTTGGGGGTTGTGGGGTTGAATTCAAGAAGTTGGGTTGAAAATAGGCACGTTGGGTCATTTGGTGAGCTGGGTCGAGCTCACTGAACCACTCAGTGGGTCACCTAATGTCCCAATCTCACCTTTTATTTCATGCTTTATTTGATGATTGATTCTTTCACTTTCGGCAAGAAGCCTGAGGTCGCCGAAAACACTCAGTGACTCGTCGAAACTTCTCTTTATTTCCCCTGTCTACTCTCCTATATACCTTTGCACTATATCTTTCAGTGAACTAACTCTTAATCGCCGAATGATGGTGGCAATTCACCGATCAAGTCGGTGAGTTTGCCTGCAATTAATTTTCTGTGCATCTATAGAATGTTTTTCTAACCTTGTCTCGAACTTGCAGACATGGCCAAACCTAAGGTTATAGACAGAAACAGGCCACCCCGAACGAAGGGAAAGAGGATTGTCACCAATGTAGAGGCAGCAGCATCCAAAGGCAAAGCTACCAAACCTCCCACATTTGGTGGGAAGGAGGATAAAGGAAAGGGCAAGGAAGCCCGGGGAGTCTATTGATCTTCTTGTCGAAAACCCATTTCAACTACTCCACAAAACCCTAATGTTCCTTCATGGGCCCAGGGGTTCTATGCAGTTGTGCAAGCCTTTTGGGTGGATTCATAGGTGGCCACTCCTAGTGGGCCTGGCACTGTTGATGCTTTTTTAGATAGTTTCAAATACTGATGCCCAGATCTCAAGCACTACTCCGGGCATTGATACCAAGAAAGATAGAGCGACTGCTCTCTTTACCTCCCTCTTTGTCTTACCTTATTTTAAATTTTGGATAATGTTGTTTTCATTTGAGGACAAATACTTTTATTTGTGGTAAGGTGAGGCCCACCTTTGTGTGCTTTTGTAACTGATGTTTTGATCGTGTATTCTGGTTGTTATGCTTAATGTTGTGTTATACACTGCTTTTTGTGGAAGGTTTGAGCTTGTGGCACTTTGCTTTTAATTATAAATGATTTTTAACCCATCCAATAAAATTTTGCCACCTCTTATATGTGTTGAATGTGGTTGTTCTCTTGCAAATTTGAATATAGGTTTTGATCAATACAGATGACTCAAATAGTGCTCATAATCAAACATAAATGAATGTGCAGCTACAACCAGGCCAATTAAAGTTGCATAGACAATATGTGAACTCTTTGCATCTCGTTCTGACTAGCCAATTATCGAATTAAGTCTCTTGTGATGAACGTTGCACATTAGAGAAAGTGTGAAGTCTTGTTTGACTTTAATGTCAATGCCTTGTGTGATGAGCTTACCGTGAACCATGCATGATGACACCAAAAATTTGCCCAATTGGTCCAGTTGACTAAGTGATGCAATTTCTTGAGATGATCTTAGGCAACTTTAAAGACTGTGAACCAATTTGAAAATATAACTCTTTTGTGGCTTACCTTGCGAGTGTGTGAACCTCTTTTGAGCACCCTTTGACCCTAGACCTTTTCTTAGAAGAAGCTTGGTAATATTGTAACCTCTCCTTATCCATCATCCATAATCCTCATGATTTGTGGTTTGCTTGAATAGCCAACTTAGGCCAAAAGCCTAAGTTGGGGGTGTGGTGAAAAGAGAAGGCAAATCAAGTAAATACAAAGAAATCCCTTGTGCCCATGTTTCGAGAAAATAGAACCCTTCCATATAAAAAAAAGAGAAAAGATTGAAAAAGAAAAAGAAGAAAAAGTTGTGAAATAAAGTTGTGGAAATACAAAGAAAATGAGGGTTTCCAATGAATCATGAAAGATGAATAAGAGGTTACTTTTGAGCTTGAATGAAATGGTAAAGAAAAGGAAAGAAGGTATTGTTCACATCATATTTCATGAGGATTTTCAGCCTATAAGCCTAAATGATCATGCCATTACACTAAGCCCCGTTTCAAGCCTTGAAAAGACCTTTTTGATCTTGGATGAGTTGAAGCAAAAGTCAATTGGAAAATAAGGGAAAACCTATGGATGAAATCATGCATTGTGTTTATCTTTGTGAGTGTGAGTATTGATCTTGATTCCAGAGCTTTAAATGATTGAACCCTTGTGTGTGAATATGGAATCCTTCTTTGTGTGACAGCATTTGAATACCTTTGTTAAGCTTGAACTTGCATTTGAAGCAAGTATAGAGATCTTGAAATTCTTTGGTAATGGTGAGTCACAACTTGAATCTTTGAGTGCACAATTGATACTTGCGCAAGTAAGTTGAGACTGTTTGTGTGCATTCATGATTGAATCTTGCATAGCACTGTTTGATACATCCTCTTTGAAATGCTGAACTTGAGTTTTACTTGAGGACAAGTAAAAGTTTAAGTTAGGGGTGTTGATAAGTTCACAATTTGTACTCATTTAGTGCTTTATTTTGATCAATTTAGTGTCCTTAAATGCATATTTTGTCTCAATGATGTAAATCCTTAAATTTTAGGTATTTGGAGTTAAGAGACAAAACATGGACACTATGGAGCAAAACGGAACAAGCCAGTTGAAAGAACGAAGAAAAAAACTGAAGATCGCCGAAGCCATTGGGCAAACCGCCTAATAGCCTTAATCCCGCCTAATGTTCCAGTGTGCTGAGCCTTAAAGGAAAAGATCAAGTTGGCGATGAAAGGGAGCAATCAGCACATCGTCGAACAGTTTCGCGAAGCAACACCATACAGCCCAATGATTCAAAATATGAAGATGTTGAAGGCAAAAGCTGAAAGGGGATGAACCAAACCAAAGGGCGGATCACCAAGTGCATTGGCAATCCCGACTAACTTCGCCGAATAGTCCTTCGCAACACCAATTTTCAAAAACTATAAATACTCATTTAATTTTGTAGCTTAGTATCAAGTTGTAGCGAATTATTACTGATTTTAAGAATATTTTCAGTTTGATTTCTCAGAGTTTTTGGGAGACATTTTTCTTGAGCTTTGAAGATTTGAAGTTTTACAATTCCAAGAAATTGGAAGTGGGTCTTGAAGAATCTTCATCCTTGACATGTTTAAAGACATTTTCTATCGTACCCATTTGATGTAAACACTTTTTGGTATCGATTTCTATCTCTTTATCATGTCTAGCTAAAACCCCAATTCGTGGGGTGTGATTATATGAATATGGGTTAAATTTACTATTGGGTATTGCTCATTATTAGTCTATTTGCTATTTAAATGTGACTTCGTTTAGTAGATGTGTTTGAACTTAATGAGATTTTATTTGCAAATACGATATCATCTTAGTGTTTTTGGCCTGCTCGAGAAAGAGGTTTTAAAACTAAAACTACTAAACCGATAGCCTGTGGTTATTGGGTCGTCATGAGTTCAACTCTAGAGAGTGAATCCTAGGCCTTTTCCCACGCATTCAGCTCGAGAGAGTTAATGGGCTAAGGCGAAGGTTGTGCTTAACTGTTGTAACTCGGTGTTCGAGAGAAACCGAGTTGATTCGGGGTAAGTTATTCGAGAAAAAACTTACCCCCACTAAATTCTAGCTTAGTTACAAATGTTCAGCAATTTACTATCAATAGCATTTACCAAGTTGTTCATTTTTTCCCATATTCCTATCACATCCCAAGAATCCCATCTCCCTATCTCGCATCTTTACATTTTTACTATTTTTGTTTTATTAGTTGATTACAAACCCCCCATTGATAATTGACATCCGTGTCAGTTTTTGATTTAGTATGCCTTTACACGTAAATATTTATAGCTATGATTGACTAAAACATAATTTTACTTTTCTATTTAATTCTTGATTACTAACTTCTCCCTGGAGACTTGACCCCAACCCATTCGATTGGGTTATATTACTACACGCGATCGTTGACACTTGAATTGAAAGTTGTGTCTTTGATTACATTAAACATCATGTATCGTTAGGATAGACATGCATCACTCTTTATGACATTGCACTACATTGCATCACACTTCATTTGAATCACATTGATTATGATTGTTGATCTATTATTATGAATATGAACTCATGAAATACGTGAATGTATGACTAAATGTGTTAAAGTGTAAGTTGTGATGCTCTATTCGTGCTCTGCTATATTTATGTGAGAATTGTTAGGTTGGGCTGATTATCGGTTGAAGCTTGAAGTTATGGAGGTTCGGTTAGAAGGGTTTGGAGTACTTGTGTTCTATAATGATTTTCCTTGAGCTTAATGGTTTGTTTGTTAAGTACCATGTTGTTTTATACTCATCTATTACTTCTACACTAGTCTAGGTTATGAGCCCTGATCTTCGTGATTATAATCTCTTCCTTTCTATGTCTGAGGCTTAGAGCACATTTGTCTTAACTTAAAAAATTATCTTTTTAAAAGTAGTTTACAAAAAGTCAATATGAGACTTAATTCTATCAGTTGTATAGACATGCTCTGGTTATTATTCCTGATGAGATGGAGAGACTCCATAAGTTTGTCAGGGGTTGACTTTCTCTAACGGATTATCATAGTTTAGGGCATCTCAAGAGGGAGATTCCTTCCCATCCATTGTGAGTGCCTCTAAGGAAGAGGAGCTGATGAGAAAGAGAGAGGGGAGTTTGGGGACCCTAAGAAGGCCTATTCTTCCGATCAATTTTCTGGTGCCTTATCTAGAGACAGGTATCCTACAGAGGGAGTAGTTTTTTTCTATATCGAGTAACATCTCATACATCTATGCTGACATTTAAGGGTGTTCAAACACCTCATGGGTCCTACAATGCAAGGCAGGGTTCTCACGGCTCACAACAGCGACATGGGAGATGACACAGTTATGGGAGTTCATTAGGGTCGTCTCAATGATTTTCACATTTGAGGTTTTGCTGTACTTCTGAGGCACATATCCTCTCTCATGGTAGTTACCTACTCATGGTCTGGGAGGCCTCCAACGCAATTCTTCAGCCCAGACTAGATCACCAGCACCACTGGTCACAGGCCAAACCAGAGTTCAGTCAAGTAGAGGCGATATGACTTCTAGTAGTGGTGATATAGTACAACGGAGTTGGGGTACAGGTACTACCCAGGATGGATGTTTCAGAGGAGATCTGTGCTATGCATTCATAGGGAAACCCAAAGTTGAAGCTTCTGTTGTAGTTATTATAGGTAGCGTCCCAGTGTGCCATCGATCTGCATCAGTATTGTTTGATCGAGGATCTTCTTTCTATTATGTGTCTGCATATTTTGATGTTGGGTTTGATATGATGTGTGATAGCATGGCTATACCCATTCATGTTTCTACACTCGTGAGTGACTCCTTAGTGGTAGATCAAGTGCATTAATCTTATCTTGTCTCTTTGGAGGGGTACGATACTTGGGTAGACTTGATTATTTTGGGGATGGTGGACTTGTCATATTAGGTATGGATTGTCTCTCTTTTTATCATGATGTTCTTAACTGTATTGCTAAGTCTATGACCTTAGCGATGCTTGGTGTTTCGAGGGTTGAGTGGAAGGGTGCTAGTGGTTCTTTCCCTAACAAGGTCATTTTTTTTCTCTATGCTCAGAGATTGGTTGATAGAGGGTGTTTGTCTTACTTAGCCTTTATCTGGGACACTAGTGTTAAGTCACCTCACATGGATACCATTCCCGTAGTTCATGAGGTTCGAGATGTGTTCCCTTAAGATCTTGTAGGTGTTTCTCCTAATAGGAATATTGATTTTGTTATAGATTTGGAGCCATGCATCAAACCCATATCTATTCCTCCCTATCGTATGGCCCAAGTAGAGTTGAAGAAGTTAAAAGATCAATTGCAAGACTTGTTGAGTAAAGGGTTTATTCGTCCAAGTATATCACCTTGGGAAGCACCAGTCTTATTTATGAAGAAGAAAGATGGGACTATAAAGATGTGTATTGACTAAAGGCAGTTGAACAAGGGAACAATGAAGAACAAGTATCCTCTTCCATGCATTGATGACTTTTTTTATCAACTTCAGGGAGCAGTGTTCTTCTTTAAGGTAAAGTTGAGGTCCAGTTATCATCAATTAAGTTCTAGAGCATCAGATGTCCCTAATACAACATTTCAGACTTGGTATGCCACTATGAGTTCTTGTTGATGTCCTTTGGATTGACAAACGCACCTACAACATTCATGTAGTCGATGAATGAGGTTTACTTAGACTCTTTTGTGATTGTCTTCATTGATGCTATTTTGGTATACTTTAGGACTAAGGAGGACCATGTTCTACACTTGAGGATAGTACTTCAGAGATTAAGGGAAAAGAAGTTGTATGCAAAGTTCTAAAAGTGTGAGTTCTGACTTGATTCTGTGGCATTCTTAGGACACATGATGTCCAAGTAAGGTATTAGAGTGAATCCTCCCAAGATTGAGGCAATTCGAATCTCCACAAGACCTACTTCTCCGATTGAGATTCAGAGTTTTTTGGGGTTGGCAGACTACTATAGACTGTTTGTGCAAAGATTTTCTACCATTGCAACCCTATTGACCAGATTGACTCGGCAGAGTATGGGCTTTCAGTGGTATGATGAGTGTAAAGGGAGCTTCCAAACTCTCAAGACCTTATTTATTGTGGTGCATGTGTTAAATGGTGGAGTTTACCGTATATTGTGATGCTTTAGGGGTCAGCTTGGGTAGTGTTTAATGTAGAAGGGGAAGGTGATTTCTTATGCTTCTAGGCAGTTGAAGACCCATGAGAAGAACTAATGTACCCACGACTTGGAGTTGGTGATCATGGTGTTTGTGCTTAAGTTATGGCATCACTATTGGTAACACCCCACAGTTTCTAAACTAAGACCTAAATCATTCTTCATTTGTGTATAAGGTCATCTCGGGTGATTCTTAAATTGTTCTTAGGTGTTAAGTTCAATTCTTTAGTGTGGAAATGGTTTTGGATATGAATTAAGGTCACTAGAATCCCCTAGCACAAAGTTAAGTTGAAAGCTTCCTTACCGATTAAGTTTTGATATAAGATTCTACTTAGGTTAACTTCAAACAATCATATATCTTAGCATATAATGAATTAGGTGGCCCATAACCTATCAAACTAAAGGCCTATGGGTTCTCTTTCCAAAACCACCAAGTTTGCCTCATTTCGAGTTTGGAGTAAAAAGCTATGCATGTTTTAGTGAAGTCATGTCAGCCAGTCGATGTTCTACGACTTAACCTACAGATGGTGAAATTTCGACGAATCGTAAACCCTCCAGTGAAGGCTTGCAGCAATATATTTTAGCAACTTCCTGCACATGTTCTAGGGTTATTTTGGTACTTTCCCATGCTTTTTAACCCTATTATAAGTCGTTGTTTGAGTGTTTTAACTGAGTATTTCATTCAACTAACTAGTTTTCCTCTCAAAATCATCAATCTAAATATTAAAGTATCTAGAAATTCTTTCAGAACTCACTTAGGGTTCCTCTTCTCCATCAAGAACCCTACAACTTTCATGCCAAAAATTCAAGATACAAAGAGAAGCCTTCCACCCAAGGATTTCCCAATTTCCTCCACTCTAGAAACTCCATAAAAGAATTAATTTTGTCAAGATCAATATCTTCGATTACAAGACCAAATATTTAATCCAAGAAAGATTGTGTTCTTACTTCGCCTCAAGATAAATCAAGTCTCCACCAAAGTTTCCAGTCTAAAAGCTTCATAATTAGTTATATAAGGCTATCATAGTGCTGAACTAGTTCATCCTAACACCCTACATCTACTTTTAAATCAGTAAAAGAGTAATCTAGGGTTCTATCCATAGATTTGAGTATTCTTGAGATGAGTTGAGTTATCACTTCTTGAGTTCCTAATTATTGAATTTTTATTCCTAAATATTGAATTGTTGTATATTGTGCATTGAGATTTATTGAGTTGATTGTTCATGTCTATTCTTCAGCATGAACCATATCCCTGACTATTCAATGAGTTCTTATTGAGAATCTTTTAAACAAATGTAAATGTTTTAAACTAAGTTCTGAGAAAGCAAAGAGGAGTCTTAAGAAAGAGTTTGAGAAAAAGTATAAGGGAACTAAGTAGTCCAAAATGTATCAGTTTGTTACACTGTGAAAGAAAATTTTTTATTTCTAAATGAGTTTAAGAGTTCAGAGATACTTTATAGGACATACCTCTTTTAAGAGGGTATTTTGAGTAATTACCACAAAACTGAGAAATACTATGTTTTATACATTTGAGCATGGGTATATAATTATTGGTAGTACTATTAAGCACCGATATGAGGATGAGTTTAGACAACTCAAAATCCTCATAAACCGTGTCTTGCCAACATAGGTAAAGGATCATATTTTTTAGATGAATCCTTATAGCTTACTAGATCAACTTAGTTGAGAGGTTTTATACTCTGACACGGTATAGGACAGTTCTGGTAGTGTAGGTGAGATAATGTATCATCATGTAGCTCATAGAGATGGTTTTCGGTTAGATAATCTCCCTAATAGAGTTAAGCTGTATTTTTAGTATATCTCTTATTGTGTTGAGTTTCAAAGATGAGTAAGTATTTTTATAAAGTGATTTCATTCATTTAATTCTTTACATTCAGTTGAGCTTATGATATATCTATTGTAGTCCTTTCATTTAGTTTTTTGACTTCAGCTATATTACATACTCGTACATTCATTGTACTGATGTCAATCGACCTGCATCTTTTAATGATGTAGATACTTGCACTTAGCATCTTCAACAAAAGTCCATTGAGCTCACTTCATCCGCTCATCAGCTTTTGAGTGAGGCCTTCTTGCTTCCGAAGGACTCCAACTTTTATGAGTTTTTAGTATTAGCTTTTTGAGATGTCGTGGGTATTGTCTTGATACTCGTCTTTATATAGTAAAGGCTTCATAGACAGAAAGTTTTGTAGAGCCTTTCAATTTCAGATATTTTATTTGAAAATTATGTTTCATATTTAATATATTGAAAGAATTTGAGATTCAGTAAATTGTTGTTAAATGTTTCTTTGAGTTTTATGCTTACATATGATTGAGTTAGTCTTCCATTTGTTGTTAGCCAGGATTAGGGTTTGCTTGGGGATGGACAATGGTTCTCGAGTGTTGTCCACGTCCAGGGTGTAGGCTTGGGGAGTGACACTATTTGTATGGGGTGCATTGTGAAGTCTTTACCAATCATCAGAGTCTTCAGTATATCTTTAGCTAGATGGATATAAACTTGAGGCACCGTAGATAGCTTGAGTTGCTAAAAGACTATGACATGACTATTATATATCATCAAAGCAAGACCAATATGGTGGCTGATGGTTTGAGTATGAAAACTTATAGCATGGGGAGTCTTGTTGTGATCAGTGTTGAGGAGAGACCTTTGGCTAGAGATGTTCAAAGTTTAGCAAACATTTTGGTCTAGTTGTGGATTTCATATGGAGTGGAATTATTGCTTTTATTGAGGCTCGATCTTCTTTGGTTGAGTAGATCCTAGAGCAGTAGATAATGATGAGAAGTTATGCCTTATTTGAGAAAAGGTGTTGAGGGGTGAGGCCAATGAGGTAGCACTGGATTTTAATGAAGTGTTGACGATTGGAGGTAGGGTTTGTGTTCCCAAGATGGGCGAGTTGGTCATTTTGATATCGGAGGAGGCTCACTATTCTAGATACTCTATTAATCCTGAAGCGGCTAAGATGTACAACAATTTGAGTTAACATTACTGGTGTTATGGTATTAAAAAGGACATTTATGAATTTGTGTCTAGGTGTTTGACTTGCTAACAGCTTAAGTGTGAGCACCAGCGGCTTGAAGGTGTGTCCTAGAGGATGCCCATTTCAACTTGAAAGTGAGAACGTATCACCATAGAATTTGTTATGGGTTTGCCCTACCACCATGATGGTTAAAATTCTATTTTAGTAGTTGTTGATAGGTTGACCAAGTCTTCCCAATTCATCCAGTTCAGGTGAAGTACACGGCGGCGAATTTAACTCGATTCTACATTAGTCATATAGTTTGGCTACATGGAGTGCCTATTTCTATTGTCTCTGATCGAGGTTTATTGTTCACTACTCACTTCTGGAGGACCTTGATGCATGGTTTGGGTACTCGACTACACAGAAGTACAACTTTTCACCCTCATAAGGGCAAAAGTATGAGCGGACGATTTAGGTGTTGCAGGACATACTTCAAGTATATGTAATTTACTTTGGTGCTCTTTGGCATCAAGGCTTGCCCTTAGTGGAGTCTACCTAAAATTATAGTAATCACTCCAGTATTCAGATGGCCGCATTTGATTTGAGGTGTTGTATGGCAAGCATTGTAGATCTCTAATCGGTTGCTTCGATACAGTTGAGTTCAACCCATTAGATATAGACTTGCTTAGAGATGCCACGGTGCAAGTCTAGATGATTCATGGTAGGTTGTTGACGACTCAGAGTTACACTGATATAGGGGTTTGAGCTTTGGAGTTTATGGAAGGTGATCATGCTTGACTCAGAGTGGCACCCATGAAGGGTGTGATGAGGTTCAGAAAGAAGGGTAAGCTTAGCCCAATATTCATTGGTCCTTATAAATTTTGAGATGGATTGGAGTGGTGGCCTATAAGTTGCCCTTGTAACCTAGCTTGCCAGTTGTGCATCCTATTTTCCATGTGTCCTTGCTTCGTTAGTATGTGCTAGATGAGTCCCATGTGTTGTCACTCGATTTAGTGGTGTTGGGTCCAGACTTGTCATTCGAGAAGGATCCTATAGTTATATTGGATAGGTAGGTTCAAAATCCTAGAATAAACGAGATTAGTTATGTTAAGGTTCAATGGAGGAACCATTTAGTTTGAGAGGCAATTTGGGAAATAGAGTCTGACATGCGCTCCAAAAATCCTCAGCTTTTCGAAGCTTTGGGTAGTTTATTTTACTTCATTTTCGAGGACAAACGTGATTTTTAGTGCTGGATAATGTAATGAACCAAAAGGTCATTTTTGGAAATTTGCATAAAATTACTAGTTTACCCCTCCTGATAGTTGCCCCAAGTTATTTCTGATCAGTTTGTGAAGTTGATTTTGAAATTTGATTTAAATATTATGATTTTTTGATGTTTTGAGTTTTCAAAGGTTTAAAATTGTTAAAAGTAGTTTTTCATATCAATCGAAGTTTTGAGTCTCGAAATGGAATTTTGTTAGTTCTATCTACTCCGAAAATAGAACATTGTCGAGAAGCATCCTCATTTTTTTATTTGGATTCATTTCCTAGATTTGAGGTGTTGGGTTGGAAATGTAAGTGAAATTTGGTCTTGAGTTGAATTTGTTCAATATTTGAAGTTCAGATGCTCGAACAGATTTCCGAAGGCTCCATTAGATTTAAGGGATAAATTTAGGCCTATGTGAGGTCTTGGTTAATTTTCAAAAGTTCTGAGGGAATTTGGTATTTTTGAGTGTTATGTTGGTTTATTTCGATTTTAACATAGTTTGGGTCAATGAGGCATCAGATTCATGTTTCGATGGTTCCATTGAGTCTGAAACATTAATTTTTGTTGGGTAACATATTTGATTTGTGTGTACAGGATTCCCTGAGGGTCCATTTGATAAATTTGGTGATTGCTGATTTGTCTTGTTGTATTCTACTTCCCAGCCCTTCACATTTGTGGGGATGGTGACCGCTTTCGCGAAGGATAAAGTGTTGGGACCCCGCGTTCGCAGAGGCTTGACCAGAATTGCAGAAGGTCAAAGAGTTGAACTCCGCATTCGCAGGAGATTTGTTGTGTTCACAAAATGTTAGGGATCCTAGTCTTCGCATTTGTGGGAGAGGGCCCACATTTGTAAAGTGTTAATTATGGTTAAATTTCGCGTTCGCAGTCGGGGTCCGCGTTCGTGGATAGTAAAATTTTGCTGCCAGTGTTAATTTCCTAAAATTGGGGTTCTTCTCCATTTCCACTATTTTGAGCTTTGGGAACCCTTGGGAGGCAATTTCAAGAAGATTTTTTTTATGGTAAACCTTTTGGGTAAGTCTTTCTGAACTTAAAACTTCATCTTCCAATTATCATTTGTGATTTAAACATCAAATTAAGACTTTGAAATTTCAAAGTTTGAAAGGTTTCAAAAACTTCTAGTTTTACTAAAATGATGATTATGGGTTGAGTTATACTTTATTTTTGAAATGGTTTTCACTGGTGAGTGCCAAATTCTTTGAGTAACAAAATTTTATATAAATTTCCAGATCTAAACCTCATTTTCATAAGTAGATTTTTGGGTTAATTTGACCCCATTTTCTAAAAATCCATATGGGTGTTGTTAGTTTTGAATTATTCTTTTGATTACTTATTAGAATAACTTGTGTTGATTTGGAGACTCAATAGAAAGGGAAAGCTCAAGTTGCTGAGTGTTTTTTTGATTTCTTAAGGTAAATGGACATTTTACCCATTGTTAAGCATTCTTGAACCTTATATGTCTTTGTTTGATGGGGAGTAATGAAAATTGGTGAAGGGTTCTAAACACCTTTGTGTATTGTTAAATTACGAGAATAAATTGGTAATGGTTATAGGGTTAACATAAGAATTTTGTTGGAATTGTGATGTATTGGGATGTCTTATGTAAAATATGATAAACGTTGTAAATGAATGGCTAATTTGTCGTGTTGATTATCCATGATTATTTGTATTTTCTGGTGATTGTTTGGGTTGTTATCATTTCTCATCAATCATTTGCATCTATATGTGTTATATTAGTACTATGTTATTGTGTGATAATGCCTTGTGAAAATGATGGGAAATGAGGGTTGGGCCACACGCTCCGTGGCACATACTACATTGAGGTATCGGGCCACACGCTATGTGGCAAGTTCTACTTGAGAGGTAGGGCCACATATTCTGTGGACGATATATGGACTTATAATTCCCCCATGGGTTGAAGACTAAGAGACAGCAGGTGTATATCATTAGGACATACATGCATCACTTTTTATTACATTGCATTTCAGTTCATTTGAATCCCAATGATTATGATTGTTGATCTATTATTGTGAATATGAACTCATGAAATACATTAATGTTTGACTATATGTGTTGAAATGTAAGTTTTGATGCTCTATTATTGCTCTGATATATTTGAGTGAGAATTGTTAGGTTGAGCAGATAATTTGTAACATGTTGTAGTGATGGAGGTTCGGTTGAAGGAATTAGAGTACTTGTGTTCAATACTGCTTTCCCTTAGGCTCAATGGTTTGCTTGTTGAGTATCGTGTTGTTTGGTACTCACCCCTTTCTTCTACACTTTTGTAAGTTACAAGCCCGATCTTCATGATTACTCTCTCTCCCCTTCTACGTTTGAGGCTTATTGTCATCTCAATAAATATTCTTGCTCCTTATTTATGATCTTGTTCTATTCTAGAATTAATGTCATTTGAGACTTGTATTTTCTTTCAATTCTGTTATAACACTTTAGAGGCTTGTACACGTGACAACCAGGTTTTAGGGGTTTATTTAAGTTGGTTGTGTTATTTGTATTATCTTATTGTGTTAGAATTTCATTTATGATTTACTTCTGCATTTGTTGTTATATTTGGATTTTAACGCTGACATTTTTTAGTGTGATAAGACTAGTGTCATCACGTCCATTTTGGGATCGTGAAAATCGCTTAGCACGCATGGTATGAGACATCTTTTATGGTGTTCTTACCCTATATTGACGTGTATATTTTACTCATTCAATATTGTATAAATCTTGGTCTATACACCTTTATAATGTATAATCTAAGTTTTTCGACCAAACATTTTCTAAATCCAATCGTTCGAAAAAAACTCATACCTAGCTTATGAAACAAGTCACAAGAATATTATAATTTATTAGTCTAAGAGTCAACACCAAACATTTAATCAAAATATATAGAGGACCTTACACTAGTCAAGATTTTAGTATGTCTCATTTTTGTATGTTCCTCATCAAGGACGATCACTTGTGTGAGAGAGTCAATCTCACTACTTGTTCGGCACACTTATATCTTTCACAAAGATATCATTTTATACATCCAGAATATATATATATATATATATATATATATATATATATATCGTTGATCAGCACGAAGAATATACGGCCCTCCAAGAGTGTATTACTTTAGGAATTCCAACAATTTGTTTAACCAATACAAATTGTGACCCCGATCTCGCAGCTTGGGCTTCTGTTGCTGACATAAAAATATCTCTCTTTCCATATCTTCGTGTACAACCCAGAAGGGTTTGCCCGTTCTTTCTACATAAACCCTTGTTAGGGTTTCACGCAGTTTCATCAGTTCTACCGCTTCCATGACAAATTCGCGTACTTGTGCCATATAAAAAGCACTATAAGGGTTTCCTAGATATGGCCGGCACTCGAGAATAATTATTGGTCCCCGAGAGAACATTTGTATTGGATGACTACTAAGTGCAATACTAACTCAAGCATACACAAGCATCAAAACTGAAAAAACATTTAAAATAGTTTACTGAAACTCAAAACTATTTGAAAATATTAAGTTTGAAACATAAATTATTAAATAAAACGTCTGAAATTGAATACAAAAAGACTAACCAAGACTGTCTATCTCTGAAGCCTCTTTTGTATAAATTGAGCTGATGGATCCACTAAAAAGACTTCTGGAGACAGTGAGGATTCATCTGAATGTCGGTATGATCCTATCCGATGATGGCTACGTAGTTTATGAGATTTGAGTTGTCTGAACTTTTACCCTATATTGGTTCTCAATACTACTCTTAAAATAATAAACTTATCTGATATGCTCATAGTTTGGTAAAGTATATGTCTGTCTAAATAATGGGTGATACCAAGCTCAAATTTGTGAGTCAAAGATCAAATCATTCTAAAATATATCTTTCAAAGTCATGTATATAACTTAAATCATGAGGAAGTCTTCTAACGTGCATAACTCATAAATATTAGAAATATTTTTCATAATAGAATGAAGACTCTAAAATCATGCTGTGAAATATAAGCTTCATGAAATCATAACAATTTCATGTCAATAACTCACTAGAACAACAATGTAAAACCTTACTAAGTATAAAAAGGAAGTACATAGGTCAAGAATCTTTAATCATGAATAATTAATTTAAGAAATTATACAATTCGGATCATAATTATGGATAAATTTGAAAGTGAATTTGATAATCCTAACTATGGAATTTAGTTCATGAACATTGATAAATCTTGAACATGAGAATGAAAGGAATTCCTCATTGAAGTCTTACATACTTTAATCGCTTTGATTACCGAAGAAAAGTATGACCTTGAAAGAAGAAGAACCACAAAACCTTTCTTGAACCTTGGAGATGAGTTCTTGAGGAGCATTCAAATCCTCAGAATGAATTTCATGAGTATGAACTATGGAGGTGAACTACGTTTTTGGAGCGTCATTAAAATCCTTAGAAGTGCACCTTTCTGTACAAAAATGCCTCAGGCGTGCAGCCAACCGCACATAAAGGTAGTAGTTGTTGCATCAGTACGCTAGCACGCGCAAATTGCCTCAGTCATGCGGCCAGCGTGTAACCAGGTAGTGTCCAGTAAAATGGACATAACCTTTTCCTCCACACTACAATTGATACAAACTTAGTGGCGTTGAAAAGAAGACTCAAATACCTTTAATTTGATAGGTTATGGGACATATAACTCTTCATAATCTAAGAGATATGATTGTTTGAAGTTGATCCAAGTAGAATCTTATATCAAAACTTAATCGGAAAGGAAGCTTTCAACTCAACTTTGTGATAGCGGATTTGTCACGCCCTGAGCCTACACCTTGGACGCGACTGAACTCGAGAACTATTACTAGCCCCAAGCGAACCCTTGACCTGGCTCAACTCTCAACGGAAGACTTACTCAACATTTAAAAAAAAACTCAAAAGTAACTTTACTCATAGTTTCAAAAGGTAAACTAAGAACATTTTTAAAAATAAAACATTCACTAGCCAAAAAGGCAACTCAAGTCTAGAACATTAACATTGAAAATGAAAAGACTCATGAACTACTGTCTATCTATCTATGATATCTATAATACTATGAGGGATATCGGTACAAGACCCCCGATCATCCTAACAAACTGAAATACTGGAAAATAAAGAAGGGATCCTCCAAAAGCAAGGAGGCTCACCAAATAAATTTGGAACTCAATTGGGTCAACAAGGCGCTAGTAGATGATCTTGGTTACCTGTATCTGCACCATAAAATATGCAAGCCAAATGGAGTCAGTACATGGAATGTACCAGAATGCTAGGAGAAATCTAAAACATGACATAAGTTTGAACTCTAACTAAAGAAACAACTTACCTCATCTCAACTCAACTCAATCTCAACTCATTTCAATATAAAGTAGTGATAAAGATGCAATATAAAGAAAAGTTTTTAAACCAGTAGATAATAACTCAAAATATTGAAAAATACCATAATAACTCAGTTTTTATATAAAAATATAAAATAAACTTTGTTTAGGAGATTCTCTAACCGAAAACCATCACTATGAGTTATATGATGATACAGCATCTCGCCCACGCTGTCAAAACTGTCCTATACTTTTCTAGGGTATAGGACTATTCACTATGTATATCCACTAGTCTATGCTTAAAATCAATAAGGAATCATCTAAAACGTATGATCCTTTCTACCCACATTGGCTACATGGTTTATGGGGGCTGTGAGTTGTTTGAACTCTCCCCCATATCAGTGCTCAATACTACTCCCAAAATATAACTTAGCTCATATGTTTAAAAACATAACTCTTTCTCTGCTTTGAGATAATTACTCAAAATATTTCTATTAAAATAGATAGTACTCAAAACTTCTCATGAACTCTTTTGGAAATCGATGTTTCCTTTCATCTTAAATAAAAAAAAAATTACTCTTGGGAATAGTAGTTCCCATATGTAATTTTAAAGAAAATGAACTCAACTATACACATCCTCAAACTCAAGTACTCAAGTCTTAAAATAAGTTTTAAAAGATTGTGAAAGACTTCTCAAAATGACTCTAATGAACTCTCAAGACTTGACTCTTAACTCTACTTTGAATTTGAATTATGGATTCAAGGGTTATGATTTCATGTTAGGGATGATCTCTCGATGTTTAGATGTATTTTAGAGTTTGGATATCAAGTAGAAAATATAGGTACGATTTGAGGGAACTCACATGAAAACAAGGACGGGAGAGTAAATGACCTGGCGACCCTGGCTCACTAAGTGGTACGAGGTGCCAGCCCTTAACCTACTGAAAGTGGATTGGGGCACACTGAGTGGAATGGTGCCCGAGGACCCAAACTACAAAACTCTTTTCCTAGCGCACTGCTAGCGAGCCGCGCCAGCCCCTTCCCAGAACTTCCTGACGAATTTTCTTTTCTCGTTTTCTAACCCAATTCGCCTAGAATCAAATGGTTTCTTCCCAACTCACTTAGATTCAAATACCCAACATCAGTACATGATAATCTACTCAAAACAACCCTCAAATTACTAACACTTATCTCAGGAATTCATCAAAACCCCACCAGTCAAGATTAAGAATGAGATTACAAGAAAACTCCTCAAGAACACAAATCCTTCAACTTCAAGAACAAAATTTGCATTTAAAATAGCAAGATTGGCATGTGGGTGAATGAACCCAACACTATGAGAACTCGAATACCTCTTAGGGATCAAACACTTGGCGAAACAATCCTCGAGTCGCAAAAGATCTTGAAGAACGCCTTGAACTTTCCCTCTTTCTTATCTTTTCTCTTTTTGAACTCTCTTCTAAAACCCTAAGCGTATTTAGGATTGTGAAAACTGAACCAAATCAGTTTAGACCCCTAAAACCTTACCAAAAATTCTTAAATCTGAAGGGGTAAGGAAAAGACCAAAATATCCCTCATAATTTCAGGTAACTTTCCTTAACTGGATAGGCAGACTTCAAACGGGCATAGTTCCCTCATCCAAACTTAAAACTTAGAAAACTCAATTGTGTTGGAAAGATGATTCCAACACCTTTCATTTGATAGCTTATGGGCCACCTAAATCATCATATACTGACGTTTGAAGTTGATTCAAATCTCATAACTTAAGCATAACTTGTCAAACTCTCAAGTTGGCTCTTTCTAATTTTAGCTCTTTCTAAGACGGGATGTTACAGGATTTGTGTGACCTTAATTCATTTTCAATTTTATTTCCACACTAAAGAATTGACCTTAACACCTAAGCATAATTAAATAGTCAGCCGATATGATTTTATACATAAATGAAAAATAATTCAAGTCTCAAATTAAAAATTTTTGGGGTGTTACGCATGCAATAGTTGTTTTACCATTATAATTTAAAATTATGAAATCTTAAAATTCAATTCAACATTCAGAAACTCAAATCTTTTTAATCAAATAACTTCGAGTAATGAAATTGGACAAGCAAGTCAACTCTCATAGTCCAAAGGGTTATACAAGTTTGATTCCTACTTTTCATGAAATAACACCTATATTAAGTGATACAATTGATCGTCATCTTTTTATTATATTGGTCAACATCTCAATGAGGCTCTAAGGAGTTAATCAATTTCACTATAACATAGTAAATAATCTACAATTTTCTTTAGAAATTGAAAATATATTTTTCATTGCGTTTCTATATATCTTTCATAAATTATATTGATACATGTTAATCAAATTTATGTCATAATAAATGTCAGAATGAGTACACATCATAGAGTTATCAAGCTCCTGAAAATATTAGAATATGAATTCAGATATGTCTTTTTTTTTAATCTTTCGACACATTTCAAGATTTAAAGTTTTTCCTCTTGCAATAAGAGTAACCACGGGTTTGCAACTATACATTCGAAAGAGTTTTAATTTTTTCAATATTTATCTTGAAATAGACTCAAAAATATCTTAGAATGATATCTTTGAATCTTATCCCAATATATAAGTCTATTTCACCCGTATATTTCGTGTCAAGTGACTTGATAGTTTTCACATAATTCAAATTATTTTCAGCAAACAAAATATAATCCACGTAAAGGTAGAGAATTGTAAATATTTCATTGAACTTCTTCATAGATTCAATGGTCTTCATCAATTATAAAGAAATCAAATGATAGTAAAACTGCTTTGTTCCATAAATAGATTTTTTTCAAATGACATATCTTTTTTTATTGTTTATAACTAAACCTACAGATTGTTCCATGTAGAATTTCTCATATAGTTCTCCATTGAGAAACATGAATTTTACATTCATTTGGTGTACGTAATTCTAGATCCAAATGTGTAACAATATATAAAAGTAAACGAATTGAGGTAAACTTTACAACTAGTGAAAAGTTTTCTTATAATCTATTGCAACTTCTTGAGTGAAATCTTTTACCATTAATAATCATGCCTTGTATCTTTATATTAACCTATTCACCTTGTATTTAAATTTGAGAATTCATTTGTTCCCAATAGATTTATGCCCAGATAGAAGGTAACCTGATCTCATACTTTTGTTAGTTTTCATGAACTCTAACTTTTCTTTCATTGATTTGATTCACTTGTCTTTTCATGATCTCAAGAAAACTTAAGCTACATAATTTAGTTCATCCATTTTTGTAGTAGATATCAGAAAAATGTAATCCTCAATTTTATAAGTATGTTTAGGTATATCTTTTCTGTTTTCTTACATAATTAAAGTATAGATTCCTCAATGAGAGTTTGGAATTGAGAAATTTCACTGTGATCGAGAATAAATTTTTAATCCATTAGACATTTTGTGATGCAATTTAAATAACACTTCATCTTCTAGTTCAACAATGAATAAATATATTGTGATGTATTTTGAGTATCTTATAAAGATATATTTCTTATCTAAGACTAAATTTATCAAACTTGTTAAAATGATCTTTTGTACCTATGACGTAAAACAATCTCATGTTCACTAATTATTGAGATTTATTTTCTGACCAGTCCATAGCTCATAAGAAGTGGACATTATTGATTTAGAAGACATTTTCTTCAATACGAGGTTGTAATCACTAATGCATTTTCTCAGATTGATAAAATAAATTTCTTTGCGGCATCATGGACCTTATCATGTTTAATAGTGTCTTATTCCTTGTTTGTGCCATACCATTTGGTTAAAATATTTATGAAATACTTATCTTTCTAGTAATACCTTTTTCATCACATAATTTTTAAAGTATATTGATAGATATTACTCTCTTTATCAATACTTACAATCTTTCTTGCTTTTGTCTAATTGATTCTCAACTCCAATCATATATCGACTAAAGCATTAAGTCCTTCAAATTTATGAGAAATCATACAGACATGAAAAAAGAGCATGAAATCATCAACAAGCTAACAAAATAAAGACATCTTACTTAGTCTTCACATTAATTGAAATACAGACATTTGAATGAATTAATTGCAACAGAAAGTGAGTTTTTTTAACTTCTTAAATGGTTTAAGTGTAATCTTTTAGGCGAGATGATGTTCACAAGTTGGTATTTTAATTTTGAAGAAAGAACTTAAATATATTTTCAATCATTCAATTTTGTCCAATGTGACCTAATATTGAATGTCATGTAATAACATATTTATCACACAAAGATCAACATGTCATAATGTGCTAGTACATATAATAATCATAAGTGAAAGAATTATAATTTACACTAAGAATCATTCGTATTGGCATTTAGAACCATGAAAAGATTCTTAAGAGTAATTTTTGCAACATTATAACTGAAGAGAAACATAATACAAGAAGAAAAAACATTGAAAATTACAACACTATATATCACTTATATCTTTCTTCTTGTTATGTATGTTTTCTTTATTGAAATTCAACAGATTTTTTCTCTTAAAGGATTCATCTTCTATTACTTTGCCCTTTTCAATCCATTTATTTTGAACTTGAATTCAAAATATATTTTACCACTTGATTCTACCATATAGACAATAGGTATATAATTTTACCAACACCAAATCACTCATCTTCAAGCTCCATTTGACATGTAATAGCAGCAAAGCTTTTGATGTTGTCGTTTGAGAGGTTAAATTAACATATAAATGTTCTCAATAATTTAAAAAGTATTGTGTCAGTACCTGAAATTTTTGTTCAATGGAGAGAACATAACTATCACTTATAAATTGAGTAATTATTTCAGATATCAACCTTAAGTGTTTCAAGACACTATTATCATTTTGATGCATGTATGTGTCAAACTTGATTGTCACTTACTTAAGACGAGTCACAGTTATATTCTTATATGTCTCTCATAATGATGTCATCAAAAACTAAACTTAAGAGAGACATGCTGCAAAATGATTTTTTATAATGTGAGAATATACCTTCTATCGAAAACCCAATCCACTTATAAGTAAATGTAAGTTGACTGTAATGTCTCGAAATTAATAGGGCTAAGAAAGGGGTCAAGTGGGAGGTCACCGGCTCAAAACTGAGCATTGGCACCTTTCATAGAGCCCTTGACACCATGGCTCATGGTCGTACCCGTGAAGGTGAGGCAGAACCCACCCCAAAGACAGCCCCTCCTCACGAACCTCTAGATGGATCGTAAAGGGGAAAATGACCCGTAAATCTGGTCATGAGGTGGGTCAAGGCATCTAGGGGTCTTTCCAAGAAACTGGTCTATGGGCCACGACTCCTTAGACGTCTTGTGGACCCTGAGATGGCTCGTGAAGCCCAACGTCTGGGGTTCGCATAAGCTATAAGTCATGGATAGTTGGGTCTTTTTCTAATTATTTTATATTGATACTATGTCGTTTTACCCACATCTAGAACCCCTAAAAAAGTGTTTTTGACCCAAAATTCTACACATTCAAGTCATTCTGTAAAACTACTAAAAGAAGAGCAAGTCTTTCTCTCCCAAATATTTCTCTCTCTAGAAAACTTGAAGAAGAAGGGTTCAACCTAGGGTTCCAAGTCAAGTCTCCAATAAGTTAGAAATCTCCAATTGAGTTAGGGTTTTTCTTCTATGTTATGGGATCTCTTAATTGTTGATTTAATTGATTGATTTGTGATCTTTTATGCATTAATTGAGTTAATCTCATGATTTTATGATGATCCCCCATGAACCAATGTAATTCCCATGTTTTACAAGTTATGATGATATGATGTGGGTTTTGGATTATGAAAGAAGAGTTTATGAAATCAAGCATGTCCTCATGAAATTTATGTAAATGTTTTAAGGATACTTTAAGAGTGAAGTAATAATGATGATGTTGTTTTTGTTGTGTTGTTGAAAGAGTTTCTCATATACACATGAAAGCATGATTGTGAAAGGTTTTCTCATATAATAAGGGTTCTTAGGGTTGAAAGGTATTCTCACCTAAAATAAATCAATGTTAAGGATATATTCTAATGTAGAGGTAAAAGGTGATTACCCATGCTCTCTAATTGAAATGACAAGAGGGGATTACCCATATCAAATAATATAAGGACAAGAGGCGATTACCCATGTTCCTTTAAGAGCAAGGATGAATATGAATAAGAACTATTCCGTGGAAGTTAAGCTTAGTACCGAGTGGACAAGTGGCGATTACCCGTGTCCCATAAACTATGTGCCAACATAGGATTGTCTAGATAGACATTACTTAGTGGATCCACATAAGCTAGAAGTTCATGGTACTTACCTTGGCAAATAGGACAATCCTTTTCAGTGTGGTAGACAATGGATTCCATGTTGATAGATCACATGGTCTTACATGTCGGTTAAGGCTACTTTCCACAAGCAAGTTAAGATGAACTAAGATTACTTCAAAAAGTATCTTACATTTGTTTTAATATGATGTTAACTTGCATTGATCATGTTTTATGACTTATGTTTTCTAACACTCAAGATTCATGTTTTAGCTTGATCATTGCATCCTCATGGAAATGTCTCTTTTTAGCATGTTTTAAATGTGTTTATGTATGGCTATCATAATTGATACATGTTTTGTACTAACGCATACTCTTGCCTACATTTCTCCAAATGTAGGGTCCGACAGTAAGGGTTACTAGTTTCGTGGCTAGAGTTCTTTGAGGAGATTCCCAGCTTTGGTGAGTCCTCATGCTTCGAGGATCGGACAATCATTATTTTTAGTCTTTCCTTACTTTCAGTTTTGAAACACGATGTATGGGCTAGGTCCACATTCATTCTTATGTACTATATGGCTTGGAGACGATGTTTAGAGTTTTGCTTTACTTTATAAAACTTTGATATCTTGAATTTGTCTTTTAAGCCTCTTTATTCTATTTCTTGTATGATGAATGCTAAGTGGCTTGTATGGGGCCTCCCGGGGTCCTATTCATCATGTTACGTCTAGGGGCTACCTTGGGTCATGACAAACTTGGTAATCAGAGTACAAGGTTAAGAAAGGTCATAAGAGGTCTCATAAGCCACGTCGAGTAGAATCTTGTTCATGTGAAGTGTGCCACACTTATTGATGAAAGGCTACAAGATGAGTAGGAAGCTCCACTTCTTTCATTTTGTATGATAAAGTTTAACTCTATAAAGTCTCTATCCTAATCCTTATCCAATACTCTACAGGATATGGCTACTCGAAGAGCTGATGCTAGAAGAAATGAGAGGGAGAATGTGTAACAAGAAGCTCCTCCTTAAGCTCTGATCGATCATTTGGCTGAGCAAGTGAATAATGCAGAGTTTATGGCTGCCTTTCAAGTATTAGCCCAAGCCATGATGGCTCAAGCCAATAGGGAGTTTGTGGTCCCTGTGAACCCAAATATGGATACGGTGGCATCTAGAGTAAGGGACTTCACTAGAATGAATCCTCCGGAGTTTCATGGTTTTAAGGATGAGAAACATCCTAAAGAGTTCAACGATGAGGTCTACAAAGTGTTGATGATAATGGTAGTGACGCCGGTGGAAAAGGCGAAATTGGTTGCTTATCAACTTAAGGGTGTTGCTCAAATTTATTTCAACCAATTAAAGGAAAGGAGGGCAGCTGATACGGGTCTTCTCGATTGGGAAAAGGTCAACGTTGCTTTCCTTGATAGGTTTTTTTTCCCTTGAAATGAGAAAGGCAATGGTCCTTGAATTTATTAATCTTCGTCAAGGGAGTATGAGTGTGAAGTAATATGTTTTGAAGTTCACACAATTGTCTCAATATGCTCCTGCTATGGTTGTCGATCCTAGGGCAAAAATGAGCAAGTTTATTTCGGGTGTGTCCGAAATGGTGGTTAAGGAATGTTGTACCGCCATGCTTTTTAATGATATGGATATTTCTAGTCTCATGGTTCATGCTCAACAAATCGAAGAGGAGAAACTTAAGGAAAGGTTTAGGGAGGCAAAGAGGGCTAAGACTGGTGATGGTAATTTCTCACATTCAAGGTCTGATGGTCATGGTCGTTCTAAGTTCCGCCAAAGGTTTCCTAGTCAAGGTTCCTCCAATGCTCCTTCTAAGTTCAACAAAGATTTGGTGTCTAACCCTAAGCCTCAAGGAGAAAATAGCAGTGGGTCTTTATTGCCTACTTGTGCTAAGTGTGGAAAGAAGCACGAGGTCAAGTGTCTAGCGGGTTCCAATGCTTTCTTTGGTTGTGGTAATATGGACCACAAAATAACGAATTGCCATTTAGTTGCTAAGAATGATAGAGATAATCATCGAAGGGCTCAACCTAATCCTTCATCCGATCCTAGTGGGGGTCAAAAGTAAAACAGATTTTATGCACTTCATACTCGTCATGAGCAAGAGGGTTCTCCCTATGTGGTTACCGGTATGTTGAAAGTCTTTCAACTTGATGTTTATTCTTTACTTGATCTCGGTGCTACCTTGTCTTTTGTGACACCATACGTGGCTGTGAGGTTTGATGTTCTTCTGGATGTGTTATTAGATCCCTTTTCTGTCTCTACTCCTATTGGTGATTCTGTTGTGGCTAAGAGGGTCTATAGAAAGTGTCCCGTCTCCTTGTCCTATAGAGTTACCCTTTTTGATCGGTAGAGCTTGATATGCTAGATTTTAATGCTATCCTTGGTATGGATTGGCTGTTTTCTTGTTATGCTTCTATTGATTGTAGAACCCGTGTAGTCAAGTTTCACTTTCTAAATGATCCCATCTTAGAGTTGAAGGGGGGAAATTTTATGCCTAAGGGTCAGTTTGTTTCTTGCCTTAAAGCTAGAAAGATGATTTATAAGGGTTGTATATACCATTCAGTTAGGGTGAGGGATGTAGATTCCAAAACCCCTACTATTGTGTCGATTTCCATTACTAATGAGTTTCCAAAAAGTGTTTCCAGGTGATTTGCCTGGTATTCCTCCCGAAAGGGAAATAGACTTCGATAATAACCTTCTCTCATATACGCAGCCTATCTCTATTCCTTCTTACTGAATGGCTCCAATAGAACAAAAAGAGTTGAAAGAGTAATTGAAAGTTGTTGGATAAGGGTTCATCAGACCTAGCATCTCTACATGGGGTGATCCAGTCATTTTTATGAGAAAGAGGGACAGTTCTCTCCATATATGTATCGACTATTGACAATTGAACAAGGTTACCACTAATAAGTATCCTCTCTCAAGGATTGATGATTTGTTTGACCAACTTCAAGGTGAAAGTTACTTTTCCAAGATTGACCTTCGGTCAGGATATCACCAATTGAGGGTGAAGGAAGATGATATCCCGAAAATGACTTTTAGAACCCGGTATGGTCGTTTTGAGTTTTTGGTGATGTATTTTGGTTTGACTAATGCTCCGACCGCTTTTATGGATTTGATGAATGGGGTGTTTAGACAATACCTTGACATGTTTGTGATTGTGTTCATTTAAGGTATATTGATCTATTCGAGAAGTGAGGGTGAACATATTGATCATTTGAGGATTGTGTTTCAAATTCTCAAGGAAAAAAAACTCTTTGCAAAGTTTAGCAAATGTGAGTTTTGGCTAAGGTCTGTGGATTTTCTTGGTCACATGGTTTCTAGCAAGGGTAATGAGGTAGATCCTAAGAAGATGGATGCGGTTTAGATTTGTCCTAGACCTCTATCCCCTTAGGATATTAGAAGTTTCTTGGGTTTAGCTGGTTATTACTAAAGGTTTGTTGAGGGGTTATCTTCGATTTCCCCTCAATTGACATCATTAACTCAAAAGAAGGTTAATTTCATAGGGTCTGAAGCATGTGAAAAGAGTTTTCAGGAATTTAAGGATAGACTTACTTCCGCTCCGATGTTGACTTTACCGAAAGGGACTGATGGTTTTGTTGTTTATTGTGATGCCTCAAGAATTGGGCTAGGATGTGTATTTATACAAAATGGGAAGGTCATTGCCTATGCTTCAAGGCAACATAAGATTCATAAGAAGAGTTATCCTACCCATGACCTCGAACTAGCGGCAGTTGTTTTTGCCTTACAGATTTGGAGACACTATTTGTGTGGTGTTCATGTTGACATTTTTACTGACCACAAGAATTTGCAATACGTGTTTAATAAGAAGGATCTAAATCTTCACGAAAGGAGGTGGCTTAAGTTATTGAAGGATTATGATATGAGTGTCTCTATTACCCCGGTAAGGCAAATATGTTGATGGATGCTCTTAGTCGGTTGTCTATGGGTAGTGTTGCTCATATTAAAGATGAAAAAAGGGAGTTCGTTCGAGATGTTCATAGATTAGCCCGATTGGGTGTTTAGTTAGTAGACTCTACTAAAGGTAGTGTTATGGTTCAAAATAGTTCAGATTCGTCTTTTGTGGCGGATGTGAAGGTCAAGCAATGTCTTGATCCAACTTTGGTTGATTTAATGGAATCGGTGCTTAAGAAGTTTGTCGAGGCTTTCTCCCAAGGGGGAGATGGAGTACTTAGATACCAAGGTCGTTTGTATGTTCTTGATATTGACGACTTGAGAAAGAAGATTTTAGCAGAGGCCCATAGTTCTCGATATTCCATTCACCCGGGAGCCACCAAGATGTATCATGATTTATGGGAGATCTATTAGTGGAATGGGATGAAGAAGGATATTGCCGAATTTGTGGCTAAGTGTCCTAATTGTCAACAAGTGAAGGTTGAGCATCAGAAACTGGGAGGTTTATCCCAAGACATTATCATTCCTACTTGGAATTGGAAAGATTTGAATATGAACTTTGTTATTGGTTTGCCTGCATAGCGACAACATGACTTAATTTGGGTTATTATGGATCGAATGATAAAATTGACTCATTTCATTCTCGTCAAGGTTTCTTATTCGGCGGAAGACTATGTTAGGTTGTACTTCAGGGAAATGGTAAAGTTGTATGGAGTGCCCTTGTCTTTTATCTCTGATTGTGGTACTCAATTCACTTCTCAGTAGTGGAAATCCTTTTAAAAGGGTCTTGATACTCGTGTTAATCTTAGTACGGCCTTTCACCCCCAACCCAATGGGCAAGCAGAGTGTACTATCCAAATGTTGGAAGATATGTTAAGAGCGTGTGTAATTGATTTCAAGGGTACTTGGGATGATCACTTGCCTTTGATTGAATTTGCATACACTCAAGTATTGGTATGGCTCTATTTGAGGCATTGTATGGTAGGAGGTATAGATCTCCTATAGGTTGGTTTGAAGGGGGTGAAGTTACCCTAATAGGTCCCGAGTTGGTACGTTATACTATGGAGAAAGTTTGATTTATTAGAGAAAGGTTGAAAGCAGCTCAAAGTCGGCAAAAGTCATATGCCAATGTGAGAAGAAGGGACCTTGAGTTTAATGTAAATGATTGGGTTTACTTGAAAATTTCACCCATGAAGGGTGTAATGAGGTTTGGTAAGAAAGGGAAGCTTAGTCCCCGTTATGTATCAGATTTTGAGGCGTATTGGGAAGGTTGCCTATGAACTTGAATTGGCATCGGTACATCCATTTTTCCATGTCTCCTTGTTGAAGAAATGTGTTGATGATCCGAAAACTATAGTCCCCTTAGAAGATTTAGGAGTTAAGGAGAATCTTTCTTATGAAGAATTTCGGCTGAGATTTTAGACCGGCAAGTCAAGAAGTTGAGAAGTTAAGAAGTTGCTTCCATGAAAGTGTTGTGGAGGAATCAGTTAGTTGAGGGTGCTACTTGGGAGGTCGAGGCTGATATGATGTCTCGTTATCCTCATCTCTTTCCTTCTACCCCTACTCTAGCTTGAGGTATTGAGTTCCTCATGGTTTACTCTTTGTTGTCATGATTCTTAGATATTTCCATGATTTCCTCATTTATACATGTTCATGAAAAAGCTTAAGTTTTGAGAAAATAGGTCAACTTGATTGATTTATACATGTGTATGTTCATTTGAGTATGAGTTACATATAGACTTCATGATATGATGTTTTGAACATGCTTTAGCTTGGAGTTGATGTTTCCTCCTCGGATATGTGTATTTATGTGATTATATGCATTTTGGGCTGCTAGATTTGAGTTCTTTCCCTTCATGTGATGTCTAGAATGTCATTTGAGGACGAATGTTCCCAAGGGGGAGATATTGTAACACCTCGGAATCAAGAGGGCTAAGAAAGGGGTCAAGTGGGAGGTCACCAGCTTAAAACTGAGCCATGGAGCCCTTGGCGGGTCGTGAAGAGGTACCACGGCTTGTGGTGGTGCCCGTGAAGGGGAGGCAGAACCCACCCCAAAGCAAGCTCCTTCTCACGGACCTCTAAGGATCATTATTACTTCAGCTCTTAAAGTATCAACGATCAAGGCATCTAGGGATCTTCCCAAGCCAATGGTCTAAGGTCCATGACTGCCCATACAGCTCGTGGACCCTGAGACGGCTTGTGAAGCCCTTCATTTAGGGTTCAAGTCAGCTGTAAGTCAGGGATAGTTGGGTCTTTTCCTAATTATTTTATCTTGATACTATGTCATTTTAACCATACCTAGAACCCCTAAATAAGTGTTTTTAACCCCAAATTTAACCCACTCAAGTCATTCTCTAAAACTACCAAAAAGAAGAGCAAGTCTTTCACTCCCAAATAGAAGAAGGGTTCAACCTAGGGTTTGAAGTCAAGTCTCCAATTCCTCCATTGAAGTTAAGCAATTGGCATTGATGTATGATGGTTTTCATCCATGGATCCCTTCCATTCACAGAGTTCCTAACTTCTCCAATTTTCAAAGTTAGAAATCCCTAATTGAGTTAGGATTTTTCTTCTATGTTATGGATTCTCTTAATTGTTGATTTAATTGATTGATTTATGATATTTTATGCATGAATTGTGTAAATCTCATGATTTTATGATGATCCCACATGAACCGATGTAATAGCCATGTTTTTCAAGTTATGATGATATGATGTGGGTTTTGGATTATGAAAGAAGAGTTTATGAAATCAAGCATGACTTCATGAAATTTATATAAATATTTTAAGGATACTTTGAGAGTTAAGTATCAATGATGATGTTGTTTTTGTTGTTGTGTTGTTGAAAAGATTTCTCATATACACATGAAAGCATAATTGTGAAAGGTTTTCTCACATAATAAGGGTTCTTAGGGTTGAGAGGTCTTCTCACCTAAAATGAACCAATGTTAAGGAGCTATTCTAATGTAGAGAAAGCAGGAGATTACCCATGCTCTCTAATATAAATGACAAGAGGAGATTACCTATATCACGTGATGTAAGGACAAGAGGTGATTACCCATGTTCCTTTAAGAGCTAGGATGAATATGAATAAGAACTATTCTATAGAAGTTAAGCTTAGTACCGAGTGGACAAGTGGCAATTACCCGTGTCCCATAAACTATGTGC
This sequence comes from Solanum bulbocastanum, assembly GCA_037074985.1. Taxonomy (NCBI): domain Eukaryota; kingdom Viridiplantae; phylum Streptophyta; class Magnoliopsida; order Solanales; family Solanaceae; genus Solanum; species Solanum bulbocastanum. Next base: position 7,461,442 of record CM073604.1, read on the forward strand.
CAACATAGGATTGTCTAGATAGACATTAGCTAGTGGATCCACATAAGCTAGAAGTTCATGGTCCTTACCTTTGCAAGTAGGACAATCCTTTTCAATGTGGGAGACACTGGATTCCATGTTGACAGGTCACACGGTCTTACATGTTGGTTAAGGATACTTCCCACAAGCAAGTTAAAATGAACTAAGGTTACTTCAAGAAGTATCTTACATTTGTTTTAAGATAATGTTCACTTGCATTGATCGTGTTTTATGAATTGTGTTTTCTAACTCTCAAGATTCATGTTTTAGCGTGATCATTGCATCCTGATGAATATGTCCCTTTTTAGCATGTTTTAAATATTTTTATGCATGGCTATTATACTTGGTACATATTTTGTACTAACACATGCTCTTGCCTAAGTTTTCCCAAATGTAGGGTCCGACAGTCAGGGTTCTCAGTTTCGTGGCCAGAGTTCTTTGAGGAGATTTCGAGCTTTGGTGAGTCCTCATGCTTTGAGGACCGGACTTTCATTGTTTTCAGTCTTTCCTTACTTTCAATTTCGAAACATGATGTATAGGTTAGGCCCACATTCATTTTTATGTACTAGATGGCTTGGAGATGGTGTTTAGATTTCCGATTTGCTTTATAAAACTTTGATAACTTGAAATTGTCTTTTAAGTCTTTTTATTCTATTTCTTGTATGATGAATGCTAAGTGGCTTGTATGGGGCCTCTCGAGGTCCTATACGCCATGTTACATATAGGGACTACCTTGGGTCGTGACATTGACAGAATATGAAATGATTTATTTCCTATAGTTATTTGGTGGAATGACCTGGGAGACCCTTATACTTGTCTCTGTTTGTCAATTGGGCCCTTATACACGCGATTTTGCCAACTCAACCCTTAAACTCACTCAAAATGCAATATTTTAAACCTCTTCCTCTTTCGATGTGTGTGAGTGTAGCACAACTACTTACACATGGAATTTCATGTCATTTTGCAGAATTACATGTCATTTTTAATGCCACGTAAGAATAAAAAAAAGTTTGCACATTAAAATTTCAATATCATGTTCTTCATATTTGCTCATAATTGAGCATTCATTCATGTCAAATTGATCTAATTCTTCCTACTTTACATGAATTTTTTACACTAAAAGTTCACCAACACAAACCCATTTAATTTCCATCATAATTTTGGATTAATTTCAGAAATTCACAAAACCCATTTGTTATTCTTCAAGTATCTTCATGAAGTTTTTCAACTTTTCAGTGTACACCATTACTCTTCAAGATTTCAAAATTATCTAAACATCATCCTTTCACAAACAAGATTCGAAAATTCAGATTTCAAAAGTGTGTAAATCGGCCAAAATTCATAGAGAAAGAATTTGAACCCTCCTAATTACTTTATCAATCATCAAATCAATTTCAAAGAAAACGCCATAACCCCCAATAGTATAGTTTCTTACTAGTGTGTAGTTCATATTTAACTTTTCTCATCGGCAATTTTTAATCCTCAATTGCAACTATTTTTGGATGGGTTTGTAATAATATTTTGGCATAAAATTTCATGTGGATACTAATTTGTCACCTACTTCAAGTAACACTGTCACACAAATTTAGAGGGGCTAGAATATCTTTTTTGAAGATGTTCAGGTTATGAAACATAATAATTCAAAACAAATACAAGATCTTTCAAACCATTTCACCAAGTAACAAGTAATGTCATCTCATTTTGTTGACTAAATAGCCACAATGTTCATGGTAGGACAAAGGTACAAAAGGCAAGGTGGATCCAATATTTTTTTTGTTAGTGAGAAAGACCACTAATTTTCTTCAATCATCTTTATCAAGTCCAACATTTGATGTGGATATATACTAGGTGCATGCTTTGTCTTGTATATGGTTGGCGCAAACAAGGGGGGACATATCTATTTAACCCTTTTTATTATCACCATTCTATTAATTTATTTTTTAAAAACATTTACTTTCCCATGCAAATATTTTTTGTATCATGAAATTTTTATTCCTCTTTTCCACCCATACTCTTGTTTTAAATGTTTCCATGCCATCTCTTGTTCTCAATTGTGATTTTAAATTCACTTAGAATATAAATAGAGAAATTCTTTTATAAAATTGCTACAAAATATACCACTATATTCTAAATAGTTACTCTATTTGTTTCAAAAAGAATGACCTAGTTTCCCTTTTAGTTTGTTTAAAAAAGAATGCCCTTTTTCCTTTTTTGGTAATCTTTTAATTTCAGTTTTCCACGAGACATGTTTAAGACCACAAGATTAAAGAGCAAATTTGTACACATTTGACATAACTTTAAGTTAGGACATAAGATTTAAAAGTCTTCCTTATTTTCTTAAATTTTGTGTCAAGTCAAACTAGGTCACTCTTTTTTAAACGGAGGGAGTACTATTTTTAGACTTAAGTGTACTAACTATTTGAATCTCCTTCATTTTATTTTTAATCTCGTTGATAGAGTGTTGAGATTTTATTGAAACAACTGAAATTAGTAATTAGGAACATTTTTGAACTATTTCTAATACGTTGAGGGTATTTTAAAAACATTTTGAGTCATTTATAATATATTAAGGTCATTAATAAAATCATTCACCTATTGCGTATGGTTTGAAGTTTGAATGAGAGTTTTGATTTTTAACGACAAGTGTTAAGAAACTATTTTTACCCTATATTATATACGCTTTCTGAAGAATAATTTGAACTCAAAGCCTCAAAAGTGTTAGGAGTGATTACATCATTTTGAAACATTTATTACATATTTTCTATTCAGTCCAAGAGAATTTACCACATTTACCTTAATATATGATTTATCGATGCTTTTACGATATGCATGAAATCTTTAAATAAAAATAGAATAAAATGCATCCATCATAAATCAAACAAGCACATGTTATTACTGGTGCATTTGATAGATGTGTTTCAACAATTTTTATACACTCACAAACTTAGACTTCTGATCCAAATTAGTGAAAAGATAATTAATTATGGAGATAAGAAGAGAATAAAAAAAAAGTGTGAACCATATATGATAGTGCCTTGAAACCCACAATAACACTCAATTGGTTGCACAGGCAACATGCTAATAGCACGAATATTGTAATTAGGGTTTTTTTTTAAATAGTTAATGAAAATATGATTCACTCATCTAAATTATTTATTGGGTCAACCTATTTTAACCTACTCAAAATTATTTGGGTTGATATATATAGTCTAAATTAATCAATGAGAAATCTTTATAAAGAATTTTAGAAAGACATTTTTGTTTAATATGTTAAATATATTTATAATTTTTTAAATAAAATTGTTCTACTAGATACTTAAAAAATAATAAAAGGACAAACAACGAAACTAAAACTTAATACGAATTTGGGTGGATCGACTTACGACCAACTTTTTCGCAAATTGCAATCCAATTCATTCCAATCAAGTAACTTTTAAAAAAGTCAATGATATGTTCATTGATTAGATCAAACTGACCTTCCTATTTAACACCCCTGTCAATGGAAAGCAACAACCAGAGTGCACACCAAAATTCACAAATGTAATTTATGTTGCAGACATGCCAATCACTTCAATATATATGGGGCATGCCCTCAAGTTGATTTTCTTGTACGTGACATGAAATGCCTAATATATTCACACTAATCAACATGGTAATATGAGGGTATTGTTGGTGCCCCCCCCCCCCCCCCCACACCCAAAGCTCACTGAGCAACTTCATTTATGGGATCTTGACATTTTTAGTCATAGTGCTAAAAAAAAATTCATCTGTCTAGTTATTATTGGTTTTTTGTTTTTTGTTTTTTCATTCAGAGTTTCATGCCTATATTAGACTGTGAATAATTCGAATTTGCACCGGATAGAGCCCCATATGAGGGATAGCGCTATTTACCAAGGATTTTTTTATACCCGGGCTCAAATCCGAGATTTTTGGCAAAGGGAAGAGCAGCTCCTCCCCTACAGCACATCCTTTAATTTGTTGATAGCTACTCCCTCTGTTTCAAAAAGAATAACCTCTTTCCTTTTTTGATAACATTTTACTTTTAGCTTTCCACGTGTTATGTTTAAGACTACAAGATTAAGGGCAATTTTATACATTTGACATAACTTTAATTTAGGGCCATAAGATTCAAAAGTCTTCTTTAATTTCTTAAACTCCGTGTCAAGTCAAACCAAACCACTCTTTTTAAAACGGAGGGAGTATTATTGTTTGTAAGTTGTAACTATAGTTGTGTATATTCACGAGTATATAATAATTGTATTATCAGATAGGTGAATTCAGGGTCGCCGGCTCCTTTATTATTAGGTCACCAACTTTTTTGACCTTCCGACAGTGACGGACGTCAACCTTTTAAGTTTATGAATTTCTAATAATCAAAATTATAAAGAAAAACGAAAGACAAATAAAAGCCTACGTTGTTTTTGGTAAATAAAACATAAAATAAAAGGTAAAAAAACAAGTTTATTATGTTGCCCAAATCTAGTATACTAACCCTTGCAGAGGGCACTGTTGAAGATAAGGAGCAGGTTGAACAATGTGGTACAATCAACGTATATAACTGTCGGTTATAGAGTTAGAGTCGCACTAGGATTGGAACATTGTGTTAGCGAAGTTGACTAGGCTACTATGTCTTGTGTTAGTTGAAGTCGACTAGGACGAATTATTTGACTAGATTAATGTCTTGTATCAGCTAAAATCGACTAAGATGAGTTATAATTTATTGTACCATGTTATTCAACTTGTTCCTTATCTTCAACTTCCGTTATCATCAGAAGGCATAACAAAGCTTATAACAAGGCTCCCCATATCCTAATATATCCACCCTTATGTATGATTAACTCACAATGCATACAAACTGATTATAATATACAATTAGAGTGATATAAAACAAGAAAAAATATAGATAAAACATGTAAATAAGAGAGTATAGATATTTTTCCATTCAAGTGTACATATGTAAGGGTCTACAATGTGATATTCAATATCAAAATTCATAAAATTATATTGATAGATTTGAGATCATGAATTAGGTGATAATAGGAGTTATAGACATTATATATAATAGAACTTAACCAAAAAAAAAAAAAAAAAAAGCATAATATATAATGAGAATTCAATTCTAGAGTCATGACTAACCACACTAATTGCTTCATAACACTCTCCATATAGTCCCCTAATTTTATTTTTAGCTACACCATAAGACCATTAGTGTAAAATATATTTTGCACTGTCGGTATATAAAAAATTAAAACTACATATAAAAAAAAAAAAAAACAATACTTTCCAGAAGTAGCATTTTCATTACAAAAGATACATCATGTAAATGTCTGAAAGGAACTCCTATCAAAATTAAACAAACAGTAAGAAAAAAAACAGTTCTATATATGTTCTCAACTAAAGACATATGTTGACAATATAGCTAAGCATTTGTAGTCATGGACCACAAGATGAAGATGGTGAATGTATAGAGAATAAGGGAATTGGTTCTTCTATAGAGATATTGGACCATCATTCCTTAGGAGTTAGGACCATGGCATCATCTCAAATTTAGGTTGTGGCTAGGGTGTCAAATATGCGGGTTTAGATGAATCAAAATGGATTGAGTTAATAAATGGATCCGTCTAAAAGTTACTTGGGATGAAATAAGATGGAATAAAAATAGTTTAAAGTGTGGGTCATAATCTATTTCGTTCAACTGTTACTAACTTTTAATTTCTTCGTTTGTTCTATTATACTCCCTTCAATCCATTTTATGTGGCACCGTTTGATTTGGGACGGTGTTTAAGACAAAAAAAGAGTACTTTTGAAACTTGTGGTTTAAAACAATCCTTAGAAATCTATGTGGTTGAAAATCATTTCATTAAGGGTAAAAGGGGTATTTTAAAGTTAAATTGTTTCTAATTATAGTAAGGTGACATTCCTTTTTAGACGGACTAAAAAGGAAAAGGTGCCACATAAAATGAGACGGAGGGAATAGTAATTTTTTAAGTACCTAAAAACAATTCTTTATTATGGATATATATAACATTTCAAAAAGAAAAAGTAAAAATATTTGAATAGGTTTCTCATAGGTAAATTTGAACTACATATCAGCCTTACTTTTAGATATAGACAGAATTGGGTCGAAATGAGTTGAGTCAATAAATAGTCGAGTCAATATTCTAATCAACATTGAATAGATTACGCAAGTCATATTTTTATAGATTAATTTGCCACTCCTCATTATGATCATTCTTTCTGAACCAAATTAATTTTTTCCTTTGTAGCCTCAATAATTACAAATAATCCCCGACATATATGTTTTTACTAGAAAATATTTTCGTGAAAAATTAGTTTCTTACTATTTTCTAATGTTCGGTTAGTAAGAAAAAGATATTGTCCCATGGACATTTAGAAATAATTTAGAAAAATACTACAACCCTAGACCCGAAAAAGTGTGCTGACCCAACGGGGAACCTGACCCATGGCATGGCATTGACTTATTACACGACCTCAATTTGGGACACGATCATAACCCCAACCCAAGATCTAATCACAACATCGACGTGAGACTCACGACCCGTGTCATGCACTGAGCCTACACCTTGAACGTGGTTGGCACTCACGAACCCTTTCTGATCTCCAAGCAAATCCTTGGCCTGGCTAAATACTTAGCGAAAGACTGACTCAAGAGATTATAGGCTTAAAACATACATTTATCTCAACATAAACCTAATTGGAATGTCTGAAAATACTTAATTGCAATAATAATATGTAACGACCTGACTTCCATAGTTATGGAAAAGCCAGTGGGGGAAGAATTGGGGCCAGAAAACTTTTTTGTAGTAAGTTGAGATTTTCTAGCCTAGTACAGATTTGGACGAAATCAAAGTCAATGAGGTCTAGAGAAATTTGGTAACAAATGAGATATCTATTAATAAATACAATTAGATGAATAGATAGCTAAGACGTTAAGGAACCCGTACGACTTTACGGAATTGAATTCGGGCGAGTAGAACTCCCAAAAACTGATCTTGGCGTGAATGGTTAATTTCTGAGTGTCGTTGGTTGAAGGTGTGTTGTGAAATGGGGTCTTGAAATTATTAAAATAGCTCACTATTTCATGCAAGCCGCTTTGGCAGAGATTTCTGTAGCCAAGGCGGGGCCGTTATAGCGTGGTGAGGACATTTGTGGCGGGTTCAACGCGACTTAAGGTCATAAATAAACTCCAAAATGTCTTTATTCTGCACTTTTCGACTTTGAGAGCTAAGGAACGACCCCAAACAAGTTCTTGATCACTTTTCACCATTCTTGAGGCTAAAGGTAAGGTTTTAACTCCTTGAATCCATTTTTCTATCCGTAGAACATAGTTTCTTGGGTAATTATCATTGCGGAAAGGTTTTGATATGAATTTAATGGTGGAAAAATCCCTAATCTAGGTATGGGGATCAAGGTTTGACCTAGGTTTGGTATTATTGATTATGATCCAGGTAATTAGACTCTGTTTATTGATCCTTACGTTAATTGTATGTTTTTAGACCACAAACAAGTAGGAAGAATCCGGAAGGGAAGATTCAAGTGCCTTAGGGGGTTCAAGCTTGGATTCGAGATAGATGATGTTTGTGATTTCATGTTAGTGTGATATATATTTGTAGTTGCTCACTATAATTCATGTATGTATGCGAATGTAGCATTATTGATCACCCTAATCGTAAATGAGGATAATTGAATAATTGTATGCCATGAATCACCTCTTATTGTATGATTGTGAGAATATACATTGTGATTATGATTGTGGTTTGTTGAATGGATCGGGTGTTACGCTCCGACATACCAACTTAGATTAGTTGCCACATTTTGGTATAAATATGGGATCGGTTGCCATGTTCCAGCATAAACATTGGATCGGGTACTATGAACCGGTACACTAACAGTTTGGGTTTGGGTTCCATGAGAGGACCATTGAATTGGGTTCTGTGAGAGGACCATTAAATTGTGTTGTGTATCTACTTGTGATAACTTCGTTCATATATAATGACAATTGATATTGGAAGAATGTATGTTGCTCTAAATTGATAACCAATATGTATTATTGAGAACAAGGGATGCTACATTGATCCTGAAAAGATGACTAATATTGTATATGTTCGATATATGCCTATTTTATAATGTTGTGCTTACTTGCATGTGTTTCACTTATTGGGATAGTTGTGTGATTCTATGAGTACACTGTGGTTGTGTATTGATACTACACTTGCTTATTCTTTGTTGAGTATAGGGCATCTTCAGGCGGTTATTGATAGACCTCAGCTAAGTGACTATTGAACGTGACCAGATTCAAGGGTGAGACAGTTCTTTCAGGCTGTCAGAATCTCTATTGTTTAAGTTCACTCTTTTTGGACTCAAACTATTTGTTTAAGATGTTGCTTAGTTTCTGGGTTGTACTCCTTGTTCTTAGACTTGTCGTTAGTAAGATTTTGGTACAATGACTTTCAGGTTCTAGGGGTTGTTCTTCCGCATTAGTTGGTTAGTTGTTTGTTAAAACCTTGGAGTTTATGGGGACTCCATTTTTATAGTCATTTAAACATGTTTTTGTATCTTTAAATGTCTTAGTTTTCATAAAATTAGTTTGTTTGGGTTGTAGTAATGGTTCTCCCACCAGAGAGTTAGTATGGGCGCCACTCGCAACGCTCTAGGTCGTGACAAAGTTGGTATCAGAGCACGTAGTTTCTTGGGTAATTATCATTGGGAAAAGGTTTTGATATGAAGTTAATGGTGGAAAAATCCCTACTTTGGGTATGGGGATCAAGGTTTGACCTAGGGTTGATATTATTGATTATGATCTAGGTAATTAGGCTTCATTTATTGATCCTTGCTTTAATTGTATGTTTTTAGACCACGAACAAGTGGGAAGAATCCAAAAAGGGAAGATTCAAGTGCCTTAGGGGGTTCAAGTTTGGATTTGAGGTAGGTGATGGTTGTGATTTCATGTTGGTGTGATATATGTTTGTAGTTGCTCATTATAATGCATGTATGTATGCGAATGTTGAATTATTGATCACCTTAATCATAAATGAGGATAATTGAATAATTTTATGCCATGAATCACATCTTGTTGTATGATTGTGAGAATATACATAGTGATTGTGATTATGGTTTGTTAAATGGATCGGATGTTGCGTTCCGACACACTAACTTAGATCGGTTGCCACGTTCTGGCAAATATGGGATCGGTTGCCACATTTCGGCATAAATATTGGATCGAGTACCACAAACTGGTACACTAATAGTTTGGGTTTGGGTTCCATAAGAGGACCATTGAATTGGGTTCCGTAAGAGGACCATTGAATTGTGTTGTGTATCTACTTGTGATGATTTCATTCATATCTAATGATGATTGATATTGGAAAACGGTATGTTGCTCTAAATGGACAACCAATGTGTATTATTGAGAATGTAGGATGTTACATTGATCCTAAAAAGATGACTAATATTGTATATGTTTGGTATATGCTTGTTTTATAATGTTGTACTTACTTGCGTGTGTTTCACTTATTGGGATAGCCGTGTGATCTGACTAGTACACTTTGGTTATATACTTATATTGTACTTTCTTGTTCTTTGTTGAGTACAGTGCATATTCAAGTGGCTATTGATAGACCTCAGCTAAGTGACTATTGAGCGTGACCGGATTCAAGGGTGAGCCAGTTCTTTCAGGTTTTCATGGATCTCTCTTGTTTAAGTCCACTCTTTTCGGACTCAGACTATTTGTTTAAGGTGTTGATTAGTTTTGTGGTTGTACCCTTGTTCTTAGACTTGTCGTTAGTAAAGTTTTGGTATAATGACTTTCAAGTTCTAGGGGTTGTTCTTCTGCATTAGTTTGGTTAGTTGTTTGTTAAAACCTTGGAGTTTATGAGGACTCCATTTTTATAGTCATTTAAACTTGTTTCTGTATCTTTAAATGCCTTAGTTTTCATAAAATTTATTTGTTTAGTTTGTAGTAATGGTTCTCCCACCAAAGGGTTGTGTAGTTGCCATTCACGACAGTCTGGGTCGTGACAAAGTTGGTATCAGAGCCCTAGGTTTGTTGATCTCATTGTACCAAAGTGAGTCAAGTAGAGTTTTGCGAAACAATACGATGACGTTTGTACTTTTCTTCAAGAGGCTATAGGACTTTAGGAAAAACTCACTTCTTTCTACTCCTTCGTACTATAACCTTGTATCCAATTGGTATCTGGGTGATATAAATTAGTATATGTCCTCCTTCACTCTATAGTCCGAACTAGAGCAATAAAAGTAGTAACACCATCAGTAGCAAGAGAGGATATGTATAGACTACCGACAATTGAATAGGGTCACCATTCAGAACAAGTATGCATTACCTTGGATAGATGACCTTTTTGACCAATTGCAAGGTGCATCGATTTTCTCTAAAATTAATTTAAGGTAGAAAGAGAGGATGTGTATAGATTACTGACAGTTGAATAGGGTCACCATTCAGAACAAGTATTCATTGCTTCGGATAGATGACCTTTTTGACCAATTGCAAGGTGCATCGATTTTCTCTAAGATTGATTTAAGGTCTGGTTACCATCAATTAAAGATTGAGGCGGTAAGAATTGGGTTCGACAAAGTTCTGTGATTGAAATTAGCTGTTTTTTAGGGCTCGCTAGCTATTATTTCACTTGTGGTATGAGTTAAGTCCAACTAGTATCTCCCAATTCCAATTGGTATCTCAACAAAGTGAATTAGACGTTGTAGTCCCGACTAAAGGGACACAAGAAAGTTAATTGGAACTGAGAAGGTTCCAATTGGTATTTTGCCATAGGGCCGTATAAGGCATAGATGATCAGTAATGGTCATTTATGGAACGAACTAAATAAAGAATTTGGACTTGTCTGCAAATTGTAAGTGCTTAAGTGTCGTGAAACTTGTTGTGAAAAGAAAGTCATCACGATATTAGGTGCAAGGTCTAGATAAATTATGATGTGGTTTGTAAGCGGTAAATCTGGATGTGCATTGCGACCAACTGATAACTGTGTGAGAGTCTGGGTGTATCCTAGGGATATGTGTGTGGTAGTGTTGAAACGATGTAAAATGATTCTAAAGAGTGTACCTCGTTGGGTTGATCGGGGGGTAGACAATGATTGTCTTAGCTAAAGAGATTTTCTTAAATACCTAGTTATAGCCAGGGAATCTAAGGGAAATGGTAATGCAGAAAGAGGAGTAGTGCAGCCAGACGAGGAGGTTGCCCGTCAAGATGACAAGGCTCAGTTTTATGTTTTTTCAAGCAAGACCGAGTTTGAGGGTGTGATGTAGTGGTCACAAGTTCTACTCTTGTATGTGCCCGGATAGCTATTGTTTTGTTTGATCCGGGTTCTACTTATTCTTATGTGTCAGTTCAATTTCCTTGGGATTTGATGTGATTTGTGATATACTTGATGCCCCCATCTATGTTTCTACCCCAGTTGAAGAGTCAGTCGTAGTCGCCCATGTGTATCGTGTTGTCCTGTTGTAGTTATGAATTTTCAGATTTGGGTAGATTTTGTTATGTTGGATATGACTGACTTGATATAATCTTAGGCATGACTTGGTTGTCCCCCTATTATATCGGGCTTAATTGTAATATTAAGTCGATAACTCTAGATATCCCTACTAGGGAAAGATTAGAGTAGGAAGGGGTGTACAAACCTAAGCTAGCTAAGATCATATACTCTTTTCGAGCAAGCAAACTAGTAGGACAGGGTTGTTTGGCTTATTTGTCCCATGTTTGGGATGTTGAGGTTGATTCTCTCTCTGTTAAGTCTGTTTCTGTGGTATCTAAGTTTTAAGGAAGTGTTTCCTACGGATTTACCTGGTGTGCCTCCATATAGAGATATAGATTTCTGCATTGACTTGGAAACTGACACTTGCCCCATTTCCATCCCTTCATATCGTATGGCTCCAGCAGAATTAAGAGAGCTTAAGGCTCAAATCCAAGAGCTTCTTGATAAAGGGTTTATCAGTCCTAGTGTTTCCAAGTAGGGTGCTCATGTCTTGTTTGTTAAGAAGAATAAGGGTAGTATGAGGACCGATGATTTTATCTTAATCTATAAGGGAGTGGACTAATACTAGAATGACAAGCGTATGGATAAAGAAAGTTCCATTGAGTATACTTAGGTGAAGGAAATTGAAGTATTTAGTAAGAAGGTGCGTATGAAATAGGGTTAGTCCTTTGAATTTGATGAGTTTACATGAGTTTGAGGCTTCATGTTGATGAAAAAGGTTGACTTCGTAGTGATATTCAAGCCTGACAAAGCGTAATGGAAATAAGAGTTTGTGACGGGATGCAACTATATAATAAGATTGTTGGTTAAGCGAGTTTTGTATAGTAATTAAGATTTGCGAGTATCCAAGGTGGTGGCTTTCAAATACTTGGTGATTAACGTGGTTGTATGGAAAAGCATAAGATATGGTAGGACACCGCTCGAATAGAATGTGAAAGAGCTAGAGTTATAATGAAGAAAAATATAATAGAATGTAGTACAGCCTTTAGAGAGAGGCTAGAGCAAGAATATTTTATTTAATTGCAAAGACTAAAGAGATATCTTCAGAGGGTAGATAATTGGGTTCAGAAATGCGTGATTTCATTCGTTTTGTTGTGGCTATGGTAGTAGTGTCACGGATCTATCAGGTTGGTCAAAAACTATCAAAAAAGACTTGCAAAAAGAGTGTGCGGACATTAGATTGAGTGTGATGACAAGTGCTTGGTTTTATGTTTGAGTCTAGTAATGAGTATGATTGAAATTTTAGCAAAATATATGGTAAGATCTATGGAGATGCGATCAACGATAAACTGAGATTCATGAATTCATAAAAATCTTCAAGGTACAAGCTAATGTTGATAGAGAAAAGAATTGTGTTATATGGTGGAAATTACAATTCAGATTTTTCATTGTGAGTCTACATTCGTGGTGATGTATTTTGTCAAGGTATGAATTGGCAAGGTGAGAAATGATCAATTGTACCCGGTATTGAGCATTTGAAAGGACTTACACCGGGGTTGAGTTGTAAAGTCTATTACTATTGATTGTTAAGTACTTAAGAAAGGTTTCATTTAAAAAGTGTTGGGTTATAATAAGGTAAATAGTCGGATTTTTATGATGGTTGTTAGTATTGTAAGTATGATTCACTAGCTATGCTCTCATGTGTTTTCACTTTTGTGGGTGGATCCTTAGTGGTGGATCAGGGGTACCAAATCCTGTGATGTTCTCTTGGTTGAGTGGGAAATTTGGGAACATTTGGTTATTTCAAATGACATAATTGGTGTTGTCTTGGAGTTGTTAAAGTACTTTAGTGGTTCTAGATGTACCACCTTGCTTATGAGAATTTATAGAAGAGCTACCATGTGTATTTGTAGTTGTCCGCCAATCTTAATATTCCTATAGTCATCGAGGTCATGTATCGATTATGAGTGGTTGAATGTAGGGATCATTGGGTCCAATTCTACTATTCTTAAGAGGTAATCTACAATTACTAAATCTAGCATTTCGATAGTGTTATTGGAGGGGTTGTATGCTTGGACATATCTCTCGATGAGTATCTGATTTCTAAAGATCAAATTTGTTATAACTTAAGCTCATGGAAATTTATGTTGTGGGATAGAGATATTGTTAAGAACTATGATTGTTTGGGTATTATGAGTGTGTGTTGGTTGATTCAGGTTCACTTCTATTTGTAGTGAGTATTGACTTGGAATTTTATCACGCTTAAGTGCTAAAGGATTCGTCCAGATAATTGTGTCAAGGTCCTTGATAACATATTGTAGACGTGTGTACGATCAACTTTGGTGGTTGTTGGGAATCGCTTTTGTTGTAGTTAAGTTTGCATACAACAATACTTTACACTCGAGTACTGTGATGACTTCATTGAGACATTGTATGGGAGGATGTGTAGGTATTCAATTGGTTGGTTTGGGGACGAAGATATTATCATAAAGTGAGACTCAATTTTGTTAAACAAGACCTTCTGTATGAGGAAGAACTGGTTGAAATTCTTAATAGGACATGCGAGATAAGTATCCCCAGTAATTCAACGTTCAGATACTACTCTACCTTTACTTTATCCAATCTTTCCTAGTTAATCATTCAAGGACAAGTGATGGGTAAATTGGTATCTATTGTAACGATCTGATTTTCGACATTATGGAAAAGTCAATGGGGAAGGAATTGGGGCCAGAAAACTTTTTCGTAGTAACTTGAGATTACCTAACCTAGTCCAGATTTGGACAAAATCGGAGTCAGTGAGGTCTAGAGAAATCTGGTAGAAAATGATATATCTATTAATAAATTTGATTACATGAATGGATAACAAAGACGTTAAGGAACCCGTATGACTTTACAGAATTGAATTCGGGCGAGTAAAAATCTCAAAACTGATCTTGGCGTGAACGAGTAATTTCTGAGTGTCGTTGGTTGAAGGTGTGTTATGAAAAAACGGTCTTGGAATTATCAAAATAGCTCACTGTTTGATGCAAATCTCTTTGGCGTGGATTTCTGCCGCCAGGGCGGGGACGCTATAGCAGGGTGAGGACCGCTATGGCAGGTCCGATGCGACTTAAAGTCGTAAATAAATCCCAAAGCATCTTTATTCTGCACTTTTCGACTTAGAGAGCTAAGGAATGACCCCAAATGAGTTCTTGACCCTTTTTCACCATTCTGGAGGATAAAGATAAGGTTTTAACTCCCCGAATCCATTTTTTGATCCGTAGAACGTAATTTCTTGGGTAATTATCATTAGGCAAAGGTTTTGATCTGAAGTTAATGATGGAAAAAGCCATAATCTGGGTGTGGGGATCAAGGTTTGACCTAGGGTTTGTATTATTGATTATGATCCAGATAATTAGGCCTCGTTTACTGATCCTTGCATTAATTGTATGTTTTTAGACCATGAACAAGCGAGAAGAATTCGAAAAAGAAGATTTAAGTGTCTTAGGGGGTTCAAGCTTGGATTCGAGGTAGGTGATGCTTGTGATTTCATGTTGGTGTGATAGATGTTTGTAGTTGCTCACTATAATTCATATATGTATACGAATGTTGCATTATTGATCACCCTAACCGTAAATGAGGATAAATGAATAATTTTATGCCATGAATCACCTATTTTTTTATGATTATAAGAATATACATTGTGATTGTGATTGTGGTTTGTTGAATGGATCGGGTGCTACGTTTCAACACACTAACTTGGATCGGTTGCCATGTTCCAGCATAAATATGGGATTGATTGCCACATTGCGGCATAAAAATTGGATCGGATACCACGAACCAGTACAGTAACAGTTTAGGTTTGGGTTCCATGAGACGACCATTGAATTGGATTTCATGAGAAGACCATTGAATTATTTTATGTATCTACTTGTGATGATTTCGTTCATATCTAATGATAATTAATATTGGAAGATTGTATGTTGCTCTAAATTGATAACCAATGTGTATTATTGAGAACGTAGGATGCTACATTGATCCTAAAAAGATGACTAATATTGTATATATTCGGTATATGCATATGTTTTATAATGTGTAGTTACTTGCATGTGTTTCACTTATTGGATAGCCGCGTGATCCTACCAGTACACTATGGTTGTGTACTAATACTGCACTTGATTATTCTTTGTTGAGTACAGGGCATGTTCAGGCAGCTATTGATAGACCTCAACTAAGTGACTATTGAGCGTGACTGGATTCAAGGATGAGCCAGTTCTTTCAGGCTGCCATAGGTCTCTCTTATTTAAGTCCACTCTTTTCAGACTCAGACTATTTATTTAAGATGTTTTTTAGTTTCAGGTTTTTTACCCCTTGTTCTTAGACTTGTCGTTAGTAGAGTTTTGGAACAATGACTTTCAGGTTCTAGGGGTTGTTCCTTCGCATTAATTGGTGAGTTGTTTGTTTAAACCTTGGAGTTTATGGAGAGTCCATTTTTATAGTTATTTAAATTTGTTTTCATATCTTTAAATGCCTTAGTTTTCTTAAAATTTGTTTGTTTGGGTTGTAGTAATGGTTCTCCCTCCAGAGGGTTAGTGTGGGTGCCACTCACGACGGTCTGGGTCGTGACATAATAATACTTTGCAAAACAGTCTTTAAAGGAAATAAAGTACTGAGTAACTCCTCAACTCTAACTATCTATGAAGTCTCTATAGTTCAACATGGATGTTGGGACAAGACCCACAACACCCTGAAAGGACTAAACTAAAAGGAAAAGGGGGAATCCTTCGGAATGCAAGGAGGCACACCAAAGCTAAGTGGAGTGTCAAATGGTCTCAACGAAGAGCCTATTGATAATCCTAAACACTTGTATCTGCATCATAAAAGACGTTGGTCGAATGAAATCAGTACATTTGAATTTATGAGTATGTAATATATCCAAGGTGAAATAACTGAAAGAAAGGACTGCAATATGTATAACATAAACTCAACTAAATGTAAAGAATTAAAGGAATGAAACAATTTAACTTTACAAAATACTTTCTCATCCTCTGGACTTTAACATAAGAAGTGATACATAAAAATACACTTAAACTCTATTGGGAGATTTTCTTATCGACAACCATCACTATGAGCTAAGTGATGGTTTAATGTCTTTCCCACACTGCCAGAACTGTCTCATATCGTGTAGGGATATAGAACACCTCAACTAAGTGGATCCACTAAACTCTACCCAATGCACTAAAGATTCATCTAAAAAGTATGATCTTGTACTTATGTTGGCAAGAAATGGTTTATGGGGGCTGTGAGTTCTCTGAACTCTCCGCCATGTCGGTGCTCAATACTACTCCCAATAAAATATATACTTTTGCTCAAATTTTCTCTGGTTTGAGATAATTGCTCAAACTATCCTTTTTTAAGAGATAACTTCTCTGAACTGTCTCAGAAACTCACTGTTCATTTAGAAAAAAAATCTCTTTGCTTAATGAAAAAATACATTCTGCATTGAGATAATTACTCAAAAAGGCCTCTTTGAGAGGTAACTGCTTTGTACTTAATCTTTCTAAAAACTCTTTGACTTTTCTCAAAAACATCAACTCTTTTTCTTCATGTAAAAATGAAACATTTGGGAAATACTTAGTTTCCTTAAACTCTTTCTCAAACTGCTCTTTACTTCCTCAAAACTCAGTTTGAACAATAATGATTTGTTTAAAGAATTCTCAATAGGAATTCACTGAATATTCAAAAAAAGGTTCATGGTGAAAAACAGTCATGGAAAATCAACTCAATAATCACAATTCACATTGTATGGCAATTCAATGATTAGGATTAGGAATATGAATTCAATAATCACCAACTCAAGAATTAAGAACTCAATGTCAACTCATCTTAAGAATATTGAAATCTAAGGATATCCTAGATTACTCTTTTACTGATCTGAAAGTAGATGAAGGGCGTGAGGACGAACTAGTCCAACACTACGATTGCCTTATATACCTAAAAGAACGAAGTTCTTTAGCGAAATCAAAGAAACTTGAAGAGCCCTTGAACCCTAGTATTTCTCCTTTAAGAACCTTGTTGTAATGTCTTGAAGTGTTAATGAACGTAACAAATTGATTAACACTTTATAATCCCTTAATTTAGTGTGAAATGACATAGTTTAGGCTTAGAATAGGGGTTAAAATGACATAATTTAAGTAGCAAGTGCATAGGGGAAAGACCAAAATGATCCCAACTTATACAACTGAAAAGGTTCCTAAAACGGGTAGTTTCATGAGCCATCTAATGCTTCACGGCCCATCTAGTGGGTCGTCAAGTTGCACCTGCCCAACAAGGCATCACTAAAACAGGCATAAGTTTTTCCTCCAAACATGAAATGAGGCAAACTTGGCAACGCTGGAAAGAGGACTCAATGACCTTTAATTTAATAGGTCATAGGACACCTAATACATCTTTTCCTAAGAGATATTATTGTTTGAAGTTAACTCATAACTCAAAATCTGATGGGTAACTTGAACGAACCACTAAACGGATGGTACAAGTCACCATGGGCCATTTAGTGGCTCGTCTAGGTGACCTGCACCTTGGCTTCCTTAGGCATTCCTTCACGATGCCCAAGATGGGTTGTGGTCCCCTAAGTGGGCCTTCTAAGGTCTCGTGAAGGGTTCAAGGTCCATTTTGGATTCGTGAACTTGCATGTTTGCCCTTTTTAGTTATTTCTCAAAGTCTAAGGTGTTACAACCTGAGACCCATACTCGAGATTGAGATCCAACACCAACATAACTTGTTTCCCAAGGCATGATACCAAAGTCAAGCTTGAAATCCTTACCCAAACTCGAGACACAACACTGACCCCAATCATGAGACCCAACCCGACTCGAGATTCGACCCTTAATTTAAGACTCAACCCAAATTGAGACTGAGACCCCTACCTTGAAACTCAACCACAAGCCTAACAAGCACATAATACAATATATCTAAGTGTTTCACTAGTCAAAGATATTATAGTGAAGTATCGTATCCACGTGGATTGGTTTTAGTATAAATTCAATATAATTTCTTTCAGTATTATCCATAGAGTCAAATCTTGGCATTTCTGTGGTAAAATCACTATGTTGAAAAATGTAAATTATTTTAGCACTAACTAGACAACAAAACTTAAAGAGAAATATCAAAATTCGATTATCAATTAAAAATTAGGGACATGGAGAATATATGATATAGTTTAAGCTTCACAAATAAATATTTATGCTTCTTGTGAATACAAAAGTTGGTCACTATTTCTATCAATAAGTACAACTCTTCTTTCCAATGAATTTGACTTCAAATAGACTAGTAATGTAATCAAAGTAAACATGTGGATAGATATATCAGAAAGGCTAGTTCTAGGAAAACTTCTTGTTAATACTTTCCAACTCCAATCACTAACAATAATTCTCTATCTCTTTCAACTTCATGAGACTATCAATCATGAATTGTACTATAAGATGAAAAGATGATAATCAAGGCATTTTTCGATTAAAATGCAAAAGAATAACAAACTTCTTAAAATCAATATGAATGAAAATTCACGGTTCTATGTATCCAAACAAAAGTATAATTCAATAGTAGCAACCCTACATCATATTGTCCTTGCCCTATTTAAAATTTAATCTATAGAAATAGACAAGTTCAAAAAAATATAGAAAAAACTAAAAGACACTACAAATATCTTTTAATCCCAACTTTCATTTTGAATTGGAGTCGTGTACCTTTCTTTGTTTTTCGTTCTTCGGTCTTCGTTCTTATTCTTGCGCCTTGTGATTTAGCTACCTTTCCAGTGATACCCTAAAATTTGGGACCAGTTCTTATTATAAAGCATGGGGTCTTCCTCTTTAAAATTTCAAAAATATCCTTTATTTAGACTTATTTCATCAAGCTCAGCATGACCGAATCACTTCGTGTAATCGACTGCACAAGGCTGCCAACTCCCACTCTTTCTTTCCCATGCGATTGAAACTTGATGATGCACGATTGCATAGGGCTTTTCAGTCCAATAAAGTGTAATTTTTCTCCATCTTTTGATTCACTTAGCTCTAATTTCTTGCATAACTTCACTTGACATATTTAACAAAGAAAATAGTAATACCTATAAGACCTAAATAAATAAAGATCATTTTAAGAAGACCCAATAAACTCAAGACTTTTACTCTCATCAAATATCCCTATACTTGACCTTTTTCTCATCCAGAGTAAATTAAAACTATAACATAAACACCCCTAAAGCTTGATGCATAATTATTAAAAACACGAATCAATTCAAATCATGTCCATAGGTGCACAATACACTCCTTATAATATGGCTACTCATTGACACCCAATGTTAAAGCATGTATCAATCTTTGAACAATTCACAAGAAAGAAGATGCAAATACTCTCAGTAAATAGAATTAGCAGATGCATCTTAAACAAATTGATTATAATCACTCAGACTCATAAAGAAGTACCTCATACTTTTAAGAAATACCATAATCTTGACAATCGAGTTGCTTGCCACTAATATAGGACCTCTCAAGTTGGGATCATGCAGGACTTGCATTGATTGTAATGTAGGGTAAGGAATTTGGTGAAGTGACAAAGTCAATTATTTCACACTTTCTTGTACATTATATACCTTAAGTCTATTTCATCACCCAACAAACCTACAACACTATTTTTATTTTATTTTCAATTTCATCTTCTTATGAACATGCTCACAACTTTGCTTCTCAAGATGATGCTTGCTCAATTATTATCCATTTTTATTTTTTATTTTAAAAATTAAACATCATGTTGCAAATTATTATTCTTTTGCAAACACCACTCACTTAACCAAGTCTTCCTCAACATACTTTTTAATTCTTTCAAGGAGACCAAGGATATTTACCATACAAGAAACAAGGTTGTAGGAATAAGTAGGTTTACAAAGAAAATTGGATTGTAATAAGGCTCTGAATGGTTAAATAAGAATGAGTTAGGTTATATAGGCTAAACAAGAGTAACAAAGAAAGCCTGCAATTATTTCCTTCCCAGAGAGAGTCTTAAAATTTTGCCTCAAGTACTACCAAGCCCAGTTCTGGATCCTTCAAAACATGAGTACGATACAAAATGTACAAACCAAAACGATGTTCAAAGATTGATATAATCAAACTTCAAGAGCTAACAAGTGCATTTAGTTTTGAAAAAATGAGCAATACAACCTTTAGATAGGAAATAATCGACCCCGTCGCTAACACTTATTCAACTACTACGACTTGATTTAAATTCTAAAAAAAAATTCAAAATAAACTACGAAGATTGTAAAGATCCGACAAGAAACTCATAGAAGTACAAGAAATAAGTTAACCTAAAAACAAAGAAAATAATATTAACCTAAAAAAATAGAAATTTTTTCTGTCTTTTTCAAATGAACCTAAATAAAAAATTGATAGCATATGTGTACAAATAATTCCTCACACCCATACTTAAATTATGACATATTCCCATGACATAAAAAATATTAATAGTAAAGAAAACTTTCCCTGAAACTCCTCATTCTTTGTTAGAAGTAGTACTAGGATCCATTTTTTCTTTTGATTTGAAGAAGATGAAGTCAAAAGTAGAAGGTCTTTTAATGGAGAAATGAGGAAAACTTAGGATTTGAGAGCTTTAGGAGAAAAGTTAAAAGAAAGAAAGAAAAGAAAAAGAAGAGAAAGGGAAGAAAACTAATAGGTGTTAAAATTCCTATAGTAATTAATTTATTTTTTTATTAAATAAATAAAAAATGGTCAATTTTTTTTCCTATGTGAAGTACCCTTCAGCCCCATGACCGTGTGGTGAATACCAAAAAACATTCTCGGCGAAAAGTTCCACGCGCCACATATCGAGTTGTTCAACCACGCAACGTAGGTAATGACCATGTTACATTTTCCTTTCCTCGCATTATTGCCCTCGCGATCATGCATCTTTTTTGTTAAAGAAAAACAAATCTTACCCATCAGGTTGCCTCCCGAGAAGCACATGATTTAACGTCATGGCACGACGTAAAAAGTGATTATCGGACTTATGGAATGATTATGTTATACTATTGTTTTTCAAATCCTCCACAAACATATTACTTTTAAATGGTGGTCGTTTACCTTGAAGCTTTCAGTATACCTTGAGTGTTTGAAATTGATATTGACTCATAGGGGCTAACATTCTTAACCACGCATGGTCCCGTTCATCTTGACTTAAATTTTCTGGAGAATAGATGCAGTCTTCTTTGTTAGAGTAATACCTTGTCTCCTTCCTAAAATTATTTTGTCTTGATGAGATGATCATGTCACACCTTTGATTTCTCATTGAATATCCTTGAACTTTCATATGTGTCTCATCTAAACTCCTCCAACTCATTCATCTACCCAAGTCTATTCTCACCTACAAGATACACTAAATAAATTATTGGAAAACTATCATGTTCTAGAAATGTTCTGGTGTGGAGATAGCACTTTGAGCTCTAGACTTGATTTATTTGCCTTTTTTTGTTTTTCTTCTTCAATTCCTCTATTTTTTCAGATTTAAGTACCTCTGTTACATCTTTAATTTGTAAATCTTTTTCCTTTGTAATACAGGATTAGGCTATGCATCTTTTCAAAGAGTCCCAACCAACTTGTCATTTTTGTATTCTTCAGCTTGGTCATTCAAAATATATACTCTGAAGCATGAGTAGTCATTTTCCTCATTTATGGTAAATTTCATCATCTTATTTATGTTGAATATCATTTTTTTCATCACCAACTCTAAGAATAAGTTGTCTTTTTATAAATATCAAGAATTGCTCTCTCCGTGGCTAAGAATGGCATCCCAAAAATTAAGGGAACCTCCTTGTTCTCTTGCATATCTAGCACTATAAAATTCACTAGAAATATAAATTTATCAATTCGAACAAGGACATGTTCAATAATACCTTCAAAATGATAGAACATTGGAATTGACTTTATTACCCTAGTTTTCCTTTTAATTTCTTATAAATAGACAACAACGTAAGATCGATTGAGGCATCTGAATGACTTAATGATTTCTCGAATTGAGCACTCTCTATTTCACAAAGAATGGTGAAAGATAACGACAATTATGAGGTAACTTATTCTAAGGAATAACACTACAATAAGCATTCAACTTTTACAATAGATGTTTCCTCCAAGTTTTTCTTGCTAGACAAAATCTTCTTTAAAAATTTAGCTTATGCAATCATCTGAGTGATCTGCTCAGTGAAAGAAATATTCACATAGAGTAGCTTCAGCATCTCTAAGAATTTACTGAATCACTTGTCAAGCTTCTCTCAATTCATCTTCTAAGAAAAAGGCAATGCAGGCATGTGTTTAGAATCAATTTTTAGTACTGGTTTTTTTTTTTCCTTTTTGAATTTCGCTGGACTCCTCTGCTATCTTTTTACTTCTTTGTATATCATTTTAGCTCTTTTTTATTTCACAAGCTTTACTTTATTATCCTTCAATATTTTTCCATTTCGCAAAGTCACAACCTCCAGTTCCTTAGGGTTCTTCTCTATATCACTTGAAATAGTTTCAAGGTGTCTCTCAGATATCTAATTAGCAATATGTCCAATCTACTTTTGTAAATTTTGAATAGAAGCATCTTGACTTTCAAGCCTCTTATCAACCTTTGTAATGAAAGTTTCATAAGATCTTTCAGACGTGATTTGTTGTCCTATTGTCTCTTCTGATTTTGGTATCCGTAAGGTGATTGACTCTAGAGCTTTTTGTTTTTATTGATTCAAACTATCATTTGGTGAACTCCATGAAAATTCCAGATACTTATGACCCATAAAATTGAAGTTGTTGTCTTCGTGATAGTTTTCTCTATTATATTTACCAATGGCGTTCACCTTTTTTATGCCCCTATCCCTTGTTTATATTCATGAGTTGGATGTCCATTATCAAAAAATTCACATATAGTCGGTAGTGTCGTCTAAGCTTAAGCTACAGTCAATTGTTTCACTTTGACAATAGTTGCAACTTTGGCATGTAATGTAGTGTAAGCATCGACTTAGTGTATCTTAACTATTTTCTTTTTTATTGTAGTGTCTGCAGCCCATTGATTTAGCATCCCCCGCCAAAATCATTCAGAATTTCAACAGCTTCTTATGATGTTTTCTTTATAATTTGAAACCCCCCCCCCCAACTGCAATATTCAATATTCTTCGATATGTTGGTATCAATCCATCCAAAAAAAAAAATAAATCAATTGTATCTAAGGGTCAATCCCATTGTGTGAAATTGTCTCAATAATTCCTTAAACCTTTCTCATGCTTCAAACGGTCTTTGTATCTAACTGTGAAATTGCTAATTTCTTTTTGAATCTTTATTGTCTTAGCCACTAAGAAGAACTTATTCAAAGTTTCATATATGTTCTAGTTCTGCTTGATCTTGATGGTAAACTCCTCAATCATATTTTTTTTTTGAAACTGGTAAGGTTGAAAGGGTTGAACTCCTCGATTATATTTTTGCTTCATCTTTCAGAGAAAATGGAAATGCCCTTGAATATATTGTGTCATTTTATGCCCCATAATGGTGAAACGTCTATCAAATGACTATTCAGGTCTTTATTTTGCTTTTCTCTAAAAACATAGTTGTTGTGGATTGCTTGGAGAATACTATGCTTGATCTTAAAGTTGTTGGCTACAATAAGAGGACATCTCAGACTAGACTGCACCCCATTGTAGTTTCGCTTCGCATAATCTCCCAACAATATCCTTGTCCAATCACTATTTTGGTCCATTTGGTCCTCAATATCAGTAGGAGGGTGATTGTTCCTCTGATTGTCAACCCCTTGGTGTTCAGCATTATCTTGCACTCCAGGTGGGTGATTTAGATTAACAAGGTTGAGTGATACATTCGAAGTTATGTTTTCAATATTATTAGTCATTGTATTTTGACTATTAGACTATCATGAAATCCTCTCTACAAGTTCCTTCTTAAGTAACATAACTTTTTCCAAATTTATGTTGTATTCGATGATTTCTTTTGAGGAAGATCCTGTCATACACTAGAGTTGTGGTTGCCTATGATAATAACGAACTTGAGATGTTAACAAAAAAGAAGAAAAAAAATAAAATAAAACATGAATTAGTACACAAAAAATTACTTGTTGTCAATCCCCGGCAACGGGGCCAAAATTTGTTAAGCGCATGATAAAATATATCCAACAGCTTCACTAGTCAAAGATAGTATAGTAAAGTATCCTATCCACAGGGATAGATTTAGTAGAAATTTAATATAAATTCTTTTTTTATTATTGAGAGAGTCGAATCTTGAGAGTTGTGTTGTAAAATCTCTATGTTGAAAATTGTAAATTATTTTAGCACTGATTAGACAACAAAACTTAAAACAAGTATCAAAATTTGATAATCAATTAAAAAAATTAGGAACATAAGCAATATGATGGCAAGGTTGCAAATCTAAGGATATGATATAGTTCAAGATTCACAAATAAATATTATTACTTCTTACGAATACAAAAGTTGGTTATTATTTCTATCAATAAGTGAAACTCTTCTTTCGAAGAAATTGGACTTCCAATAGACAAGTAATGTAAACAAAGTAAACATATGCTCATATGAAGCTAGTCCTTGGAAAGCTTCTTGCGAATACTTTCTAAATCCAATCATAGACAACAATTCTCAATCTCTTTCGATTATTTGATGAAACTATCAATCAAGAATTGAACTGTAAGAATGAAAGGATATAATCAACGCATTTTTCTGATTAAAAAATATAAACGAATAACTAACTTTTTAATACCAATATGAATAGCAATTCACGGTTCTATGCATCCGACCAAAAGCATAATCCAATAGTAGCAACCCTACATGATATTGTCCTTGCCCCATTTAGAATTTACTCCATAAAAATAGACAAGTTCACAAAAATATGAAAACCTAGAAGACATTACAAAAAAATCTTAAACCCAACTTCTATTTTGGATTAGAATCATGTACCCTTCTTCGTTCTTTCTTCTTGTTCTTGCTCGTTCTGATTTAGCCACCTTCTAGTGATACCCTATAATTTGGGACTAGTTCTCCTTATAAAGCATGGGGTCATCCTCTTTACAATCTCAAAAATACCCTTTATTTAGACTTATTTTGTTGAGCTTTTCGTAGCTGGAGTTACTTCATGCAGCCGACTGCACAGGGCTACTAACTGCCAACTCCCATTCTTTCTTTCCAGCGCGGTTTAAACTTGATGATGCTCAATTGCATGGGCATTTTTGCTCCAATAAAGTGTAACTCTCTCCATTTTCTAATTCCCTTAGCTCTAATTTCCCGACCTAACTTCACCTGACACATTTAGCAAAGAAATTAGTAATACCTGCATTGTATAAGACCAAAATAAATCAAGATCATTTCAAAAAGACCCAATAAACTTAAGACTTTTACTCTCATTCGAGCCTAATATCTCGACCTCAAGACTCAATCCCAACTTGACCCCTACTTGAGACCGTACATCAACCCAACCCTAACCCCAACCTTGAGATCTAATCTCGATATCGAGACCTGACCAGACCTGACCCCAAGACCCAACCCCAACTCTTGACCCTAAGACTTATACCCTAACTCCAGATCCGACCTTGACACCAATATATTGGTAACTTGATTGAGTTTAGCATGGGATTAGAGATTTGGTCCTTTATTAATTCGGGGTTGACTCATAGGTTAGGGTAGGGGTTATGTTATGGTTTAGGGTTGGATTACGGGTTGGGATCGAGTCTCAGGTCGGCGGAGGATCAGGTGTCAAATCCTAAATTAAGATCGAGCTTGAGTCGAGTCTCAAGTCAAGGTGGATGTTAGATTGGGAGATCAGGGGATGAGTCCCTAGTCGGTCGGCTGGGTGGGATGAGTTGCTTTATGAGGTGGTAAGTTGAGGGACTAAGGGTCTGGGTGTTTAGGTGGATTAAATTGAAAGAGAGGGGGAGGTCGAAAGAGAATTTAGGAAAATATTTTTCCTACTTTTAAATTAAACAACACCCTCAAGGTTTACACCAGATTAAATTAATTTACCGTGGTTATATGATATCTCAATAACAATATATAATGAATAATCATGGATTCAAGGTAAGTGATTAACGCATACCATGTCGTCATATAAATCTTGCATGTATGATATATATGTACGTATGTTATAGACATCTCCTCAAAGAGTTTATAGCGAATTAGTGATACCATTTATATACAGGGCCGGCTCTATGCTTATTTGAATAAGGCATTGGCCTTAGGCCCCCAATTTTATGGGGCCTCAATTTTTTAGCAATAATAAATTATTTGTTAATTTTTTTTATAGAAAATATTAATTATTTATGATAAAATATATATTTTTTAAAAAAATATATTATTTTATTCTCTTTAATCCCATTTAAATAGAAGAAATCAAGAAAAATTATTTTATTTTCTTACACTCTCTGTGCTAATATTCACATTATTTTATTCTTTTAAGTCCTTTTACACTCTGTTCTTTAATTTTTTGATAAGTTAGAGTAATATTCTACCAAAAATATGAATCAATAGTCGAAAAGTGATGAACAAAGTGAATTATAAATTCTTTTTCTATTTCTTCTTAGATTTCAAGCATTACAACAAGCATAGTAAAATGTGGGGTATACAAAAATATTATTAAGTTCTTGAATCAAATTCTATGTTAACAATTCATATAATAATTGCTCGAGAAACAAAATATTTTTCAACGTTGAATTGATAAAATTTATCTAAAGCTAATAATTAAAAAAGAAATCGAATAAATCATTTATAAAAAAATATTAAGTATACTGCATTTAAAAATGTAAGTTTTTTTTAAAAAAAAATAATAATGCACATGAAGTTTATTTAAATTTTTAGGCCTCTAGTTGAAATTTCGCTTTAGGCCTCCGGTTGCGTTGAGCCGCCCCTGTTTATATACCCAAAATGTGACCATGCATTAAAAAAAGAGATATTTTATTTCCATATATTGGAACGCCATATTTAAATTAAAAACCTGTTATATTAAATTACATTGCATAAAAGATTAAATTATTTTATATATATGAAAATATAATACATATTAAATCTTTTCGACTTTTATTGTATATTTATATTTTTATATCTTAATTCTTTTTAGCAAAAATATTAGTTCCACCACTGAATAATGTCGATAAGATTTTTCTATTAAGAGTATTTAGCATTGCAATCTTTTCAAATTAATATAAGATATCTTTATTTTGCACCCCTAATTAAGTAAATTAATGTAATCAAATCAAATACTTTATGGTCAAATACTTTATGGTTTTATTTTGATGGACAGAATTAATGAAAGGGAAAGAAAAAAGGGAGGAGAGCATTTGATCATAGAAGTAGTATTTCTTGAAGTACAAAATGTTCTATCCTTTGTGTTCCTTTTCCATTTTAAATAAGGAATGGAATTAATGATTAGAAGTAAAAAGAAGCAAGCAATGGAAATAAAAGAATTTGTAATGATAAGAGTATTTTCACTTTAAATTACGTGATATTTTAAATCTACTTGGCTAGTTCTTAATTGACTTTTTGTCTCTTTTACTCTTTTATCATAATCTATCCTTCTTGTTCTTCTTTTTTTTTCCCATTTCATGACTCGTATCTATACTGAAGCTTGATTAATTTAAATTTACGCCACATAGAGTCTCATTCAAGAGCAAACGCTCTCTACCAAGGATTTTTTTATATCTTGAGCTTAAATCTAAAATATTCAATTACGAAAGAATAGTCATATTTACTGCACCACGTCCTTTAATGATATCACAATCTACCCTTAAGAATTTCATCCATGTAATATAGAGAAGTAAAGAAAGCTGAGGAACTTTCTCAAATTTAAAATTTCTTTATATTCTTTTGAATGTTATTAGTATTGTTTTCCCCACCTTGGCAGGAGATTAAACTATAGATAAACCTTTGGATTTCTATTTAATTAAAATCTATCATAATCTCTACATTTCAATTTTTTATCTAAGTTTGATCGGGCAATGAATCTTATAATATTAAATTAAAAATATATATTTTATCAAAATAATTTTTAATTTTATGATCTTAAAATTGTCATATAGAATATTAAATTACAAAATTAGAAAAGAAACATTTTTTTTCTGAAATTAAATAGAAGTGGTAACTTATTTAGTTTCCCATTCAAAAAGGATCTCTCTTTTTCTCTCTCAATTAGTGGTGCTAATCCTATATGCTTTCCCAAGGACTTCATAAAAATGTACAAGTCATATTCCCTTTTATCACCTTATTATATAATAAAAATAAATATTTGGCTAGTGTTTAAACTTGAGCATGAGTGATTTCACTTTCGTGAATCTTGAAAATTTGATCTAAAAGAAGCTGTATAACTTTTTTGATTATTCTTGAATTGCCACAAAAAGGATCAAGCATTTCTTGACGAAGTTTTCACGGATTATGTCTATTTAAATAATTTTAAATTTTTTTCTTAAAATATAACAATTTAAAGAAAATTATTGGACTAAGTATCCTTATTTATGATCTAATTTGTTTTTACATAAGTTTAGAAAATTTTTGTCTCTATCGACATAAATTCTATAGAAACTAATAAATTCTGTCTCTTACATACATGTTAACTTGTGAGTTCTCAAACTAAAGTTACTTGCATAAGTTTTATAGAAATCAAATATTTTTATGACATAACTTGTGAACAGTTCTAAACTGATGCTTATGCCTTAATCGATATAAATTATATAGGAATTAAGATAACTTGTTATGCTTTCAAAGACATAATTTGCATTATATTATGAGACAAAATATGTACTTATGTTGAGGGACTTTTTCTTTTTTTCTTTTAGTAGCAAATATATTTTCAACCGTTTATTTATTTATTATTTAAATGGTAGAAGAACAAATTTAAATACAGTAAAACCTCGATAAAGTAATATTCGATAAAGTAATAATCTAGTTAAATGAATATTTTTCTCCGGTCCTGACTTGGACCAGTTATATTAAAGTAATATTCTCGCTAAATGCATTAGATAATAATTAAAAATAAAGTATTAAAGGCCCAGAAAAAATATAAAGTAATAATTACTAGAATACATCAAGAATTTATATATATTTAATCAGTCAATAATACTAGGCCAATAACTATTTCTTTTTAAAATATTATTCTATAGTTGATTGTTTTTTCTTCCCACCAAAACCAAAATTAATCTCATCCTTAACTTTTTGAAGAGCGAACACAATTTCCAAAATATTTTGTTTGTGTTGTTTTCCTAGATTTAAATAAAAGGAAGAAGCTATTCCTACATGAATATAATTAGAAACATTAAACTTCACTAAATTCGTTTAGCTTTCCTAGATTTAAATTATAACTATGCAAAGAATATACTTTTTAGTTTCCTAGATTTAAACCTTTGAAATTCTTAATTCAAATATTTTTTTTTCTTTCTTATGGCACATACTGCAAAATACTCTCTAAAATAATAAATATTTATTTATCGATAAATAAATATTTTATGCATTTATCGATAATCTAATAATCTCAATAAATGAATATTTTTTTTCCGATCCCAAGCATATGCATTTATAGAGGTTTTATTGTGCCATCCAAATGGCCCTTTCTTGATCACCTTGGGACTTCTATTGGCTTTTCTAATCTAATTGGACCCTTCTCTTTTCATGGAAACAAAAAAGACTTCATGGGTACAACATACGCTAAAGAATTGGAATCAATATTTTTAATTTATAGATTTTGTATCATGAATATATTTAATTTTCTTATTAAATTTTTGAGATATTATTCTGTATATATTAAATATTAAAATTTTAATCAAAATTATTAAATTATATCGAATGTGTCGCTATACTATTGCTCCACCCTTAACCGAACTTCTTCTTTTATTTTTTTCATTTTTGTGTGGTGAGAGAGAAGAAATTGGTGAATTGAAAGTCTCCCAAAATGTAGGATGTTGACAAGGATGACAAGTGTGAAATAGGACTAGGGAAGGGAGTTCAATGAACTATGCCCAATTAGAGGAGTGATTGTTATAAAAGGGTGGACCTAATTTCCTTTTTAATATTCCAAAGTAAATTATCATCATCAATTTGACGCTAAGAAATCGACTGGTCACGATTTTGCATTATATATATATATATATATATATATATATATATATATATATATATATAGTGGTGTACAAAATCGAACAAAACCGCAAATCGAGTCAATCCAGAAAAAAAAAACCGACTAGTGGATTGGTTTTGAAAAAAAAAACCCGACTATATTTGGGTTGGTTTGGTTTTAACTAAAAAAAACCAACCCGAGACCAAACCAACACAACATTATATATATAATTTTAAAATTTTATTTTATACATAAAATTATTTACTTTGATATAATTTTTAAATATTTCTTATACTTTTTCATAGTTTTTATCTTTTAATATATTATTTCAAGTTCGAAACTTAGAATTATGAATGGGCCAATAAAGATTATAGTCCACAAATGTTGGTAATTATAATAAAGCTTAAATCAAAATCAAATTAATACTAATGCAAAAAGAAAATTAATTCAACACTAAGAATGACAATAATATTGAATATTTGTTCTTTAGTTTTACATTGGTTTAGACAATTAAAATATATAATCTAATTTTAATTTCCTTTAATATTTAGTCATGTAATTAATACTTATTAAACTTAATTTTAGCATCAATTAGTACTTTTAAATTATGATAATTTTTATTATGACTTGTTAATTTGCAATATTTGTTTTACGCGATTTCATTATTATTATTTTTGTTGGATATTTTAGTATCATTAATCATATCATACTGTGTTATATTTTTAAGAAACATCTTAGATAGTTGTATTTTGGTAGGACTAAAGAAATATTTGAAGTACTAGTAAATTATATGTTTGTATGAATACTTTACGGGAAAAACCCGAAAAACCGAAAAAATCCAAAAAAAACCGAGGTTGAAAAATCCGAATTTTATTGGTTTGGTTTGGTTTGGTTTATAAATTTAAAAATCCGACACAAATAGTTTTGTTTGACATTTGAAAAACCAGAACCAACCCGATATATATATATATATATATATATATATATACACACACACACACACTTGTCACTGTTTGACTTGACACACGTATTAAGAAAACAATTATTGATATATATATTTTATCAATCTATCCCTATTAAATGATGTTTAGTATTAGGACTTGAAAAATGACTTATTGAATAAGTATTTAATGTTGAGGATAAAACATAAAAATAATTATCTTTTTTTGGTATGTCAAAAGTGACAAGTAAAAATGAAAATCTATTTTAAAAATAAGTGACAAGTAAAAATGAAAATCTATTTTAAAAATAAGTGACAAGTAAAATTAAGTGAACCAAGGGAGTTATGACTTATGAGTATATACTAGATTCAAAAGTCAGTGCTAACACGAACCCAATATATGTTATTTTTTCTTCCAATTTATGTGACTTGGAAAGTCCATCCTATTTTTAATATGATTTTTAGATATTCTAAGTTGCTACTATAAGGATTTAAGAGATTGTGAAAACATAAACAATCTAAACATTCATTAATCCTATCAATAATTCTTTGAGAATCTTGACTTGACTTGAGCAAAAGTTTTTTCTTTATTGTTCTTTAGAAGTTGTTTCTCTTCCTTGCCTTACATTTTATATACATCTTTGATGGATCAGACTATATTTTATGACAGAAAAAGAATCCTTTTTAATATAGAGAGTTTTTGTATTTCCACTTTCCATCATCATAAATAATGAAAATGATGGATAGTTTTAAAACTATCAAGTAACTCGCCAGGTTTATGTATAGTTGAAAGTTACTAGGTAACTTCTCTTCTCCATCTTTACAGAGAAGTGAAGCATCTCAAGTGTCTCTTCTTCTTATAAAAATATAAGAGATTATGTGACTAGTGTATTATAACTGGGGATAATATATAGGTTAATTATCTCTATTTCATCACATTACAAATTGTCTAACACTTAAAATTATTTAATAATGATAATAATAATAATTGTGTTTTATTAAATCAAGTTGGTAAATCTAATCAAAAATCAAATTTAACCGCAAATTTAGTTAAATTGGAAAAAAAAAAAAAAAACTGACTAATGATTTGGTATTGAAAAAAAAACTCACATATAACTTGGGTAGCTTTGCTTTTAACTAAAAAAAAGTTCAACTCGAAATCAAATCAACATTATATATAAAATTTTCAAAATGTATTTTATACATAAAAGTATTTACTTTGATATACTTAATAAATATTTCTTATACTTTTTTCATAGATTTTATCTTTTAACATATTATTTCAAGTTTGAGATTTAGAATTTTGAATGAAAGATTATAGTCCATAGATATTAATAACTCTAATAAAGGGCAAACAAAATCAAATCAATACTAACGCTAACAAAAAAGATTAATTCAACAAATGACAATAATATTGAATATTTGTTTTTTAGTTTTACATTGGTTTAAACAATTAAAATACATAACCTAATTTTAGTTTTTCTTTAATATTTAGTCATGTAATTAATTAATATTTATTAAACTTATTTTAGCATCATTTAGTACTTTTAAATTATGACTACTTTCATTATGACTCAATAATTTGTAATATTTGTTTTATGCAATTTCATTATTACTTTTTGTTGAATATTTTAGTGTCATCTTATCTCATATTTTGTGTTTTTCTTAAGAAACACCTTAGATAGTTATATTTTGGTAAGACTAAAAATATATTTGAAGCACAAATTAATTATATATCGGTATAAATACTTAATTACCTAAAAAATCTGAAAATCCAAGAAACCAAAAAGTCCAAAAAAAAAAAAAACAAAATTGAAAAACTCGAATTTTATTAGTTTGATTTGATTTATAAATTTGAAATCCTATATAAATAACATGATTTAGTATTTAAAAAATTTGAACCAACCTAATTTATATACACTTTTAATCTGAGAATCTTCTGCTGGACACCTATGAGGATAGATTTGCTACTATGCAAGTAGAAAAATATCTGCTCATGGCCATGTCGAGCTACAAGTCAGGGTATGAGTTCAATCAAATTCAGTAATTTTTATTTAAATAATATATATATATATTAACTATAAACATTTAAAAATTATTATTATAAAATTTAAATTCCATAAAATTAAAATTAACCTATGCGAAGAACAATGTCTTTTTTAAGGGGGAAAAAGGATGGATTTACCTCCGAACTTTAATAAATGGTACGTATATGCCCTCCATTATACTTTCCGTCCGCATAAGCCCCTGCCGTCCAATTATAGGTACACATATACCCCTCTCACTAACGTACCCCTAATTTCTTACACGTGTCTTAATCCTATTGAACAACCCGTTCAATAGGATCGTTCAATAGGATTAAGACACATGTAAAAAATTAGGGGTCCGTTAGTGAGAGAGGTATATGTGTACCTATAATTGGACGGCAGTGGCTTATGCGGACGAAAAGTATAACGAAGGGCATATACGTACTATTTATTAAAGTTCGGGTTAAATCCGTCCCTTGCCTTTTTAAGGCGTATCAAATGGGTCCTCTTGGCCCTTCAATTTCCCTTCATCAAATAAATTAAATTATACATTTTTTCCATTTAATTCTCTTCTCCGACCAAGACAAAATTTCACTTTCAAAGAAACTTCATGCATACATGTGATTATTAAATATATGTATATGAAGTCATCAACTCATGTCGCACCACCCTTTCAACTATAAGATAAACTAATATCAAATAATACATCAAAAATACATGTTTTAATTGCATATTATTATTTATGTAAGAGGTTGATTTGGAAATGAGGTTTGCTATACAAGTTATTTAAAAGAGGAGAAATTTCAAATACCTTAGGTCGACTTCTATTATTAAAGGAAATAGGGAATTTGATGTTGATGTCACTTGTTGTATTGGTACAAAATAGATGAAATATAGGCTCACATATATCAAATTCTAGAGTTTTGTATGATAAAGAAGTGTCACCCAAGTTTAAAGACAAGTTTTACCGGATGGTAGCATTACCATTTCAGATTATCTATCGTTTCTTATATTTTGATTATTGTATTGCTTTATTGTACTAACCGTTCATAATGATTTGTCATGTTTTTTGTAGTATATTTTCATGATTTCTTCATTTTCGTTATTTCTTTTTCTATCCGCTTGTATTGTTTCTTCTTTGAGATAAGGTTCTATCGAAAACAACCATTCTATCTTCAAGATAGGGCTAAGATTTGTGTACATTTTACCTTCATGATATTACACCACACTTTATGAAATTACACTGATTATATTGTTGTTGCATACTTAAAACATGAAAGGTAAACAAAAAGAAGTTTTACTTCTCTCAAATCTTCATATATATATATATATATATATAAAATTAAGGGAGAGAAAAGGGTGATTTTTTAAAAATACTTTATGATTAAGATTTAAGAGGGTAAGCATTTCAACTTTCAAGGTTAATTTAATTGATGATGGATTCAAACTTTAAAGTTGTTAGCATGAAATTTATTGTACTTTTAGAATGTATTCAAAATATGATATTTGTTAAAAATTTATTGTTTTACACACATATATTAAAACTATTAGGTTCAATTAAATCATTAGAATAAGGTTACATTTACCACTAGTTCTTTAAAGGTGTGTAAAAATCCTTCAAAAGACAAGGAAATATAGTATCTATATAACAAGTTGTTCCAAGAATTATGCGAAAATGATTGGAATAGCCCATACAAAAGTCACATGCAAGCTATCAAGAAGAAGATGAGGTCGGCCGATATGAAAAAAAAAAAAAAGAAAAATATATAAAATATTCCGTGTTCACATAAAAAAAAATTTAAAAAAATATAATATAAATATTAGTAACTGCTTCGTAACGAACCTACATCAAAATATTTCATCTCTCTTGTAGAAAAAACACGTGCCAACATATAAACTATGGATTAATGATAAGAGGGAAAAGCACGTAGAGGGAAATGGTGAGAAGAAATATTGTGTTTTTCACAAAATCTAAAACCAAAATTTATGAATTTTTGCGGCTGAATATGTTCTGGGAATCTGTCTATTTAAGTTTTATGCACCGACAATTATTTTTATAGAATCAAATCATTTATAAAGTTAAATTTATATGATACGAGTATTAATCAATAACTTAATAAAAATGACAATTAGCCTACTATCATATGTTAAAACAATATTAATAGTTCAAAATAATGTTTACCTAATAAAATTCATCAAGTTCGACGCAATGACGATATGAAAAAAATATTTAGAAAATGAGGTCATTTGTAAGGTTATTAAAGGTGAAACTCTGTGTTAAAGGAGTACTAGTTGATAACATAGTAAATTAAAACTCTTAAGAAATTTGCTATTACTCACTATATAGGTTTTAGCTTATATGGATTACTTTTTAATATTTTTTTAAAAAATAATGTTTTCTATATTTAGTATTTCCTCAATTTCAAAATACAAGTGAATGTAGAGGCAATGCACACCTATTAAAAAAAAATAGGACATAAATTGAACATCACTTTCCACTTTTGCCTTTTTAGTTATTCTCAAACTATCCTTAAAAGTTGAATAATTCAAAAGTAAATTATAAATATGAACAATTACTTTCTTGAAATTATCACCTAGAAAATGTAAATGAGGGGCAAAAATGGAAGGAACTTCCAACAACTCTCTTGAACTTTGAACACTTCACTTATTTTGAACTATGAAAAAAATCTCAACAATTCACTTATTTTGAAATGAAGGAGTATAATTTTTTAATTTCAATATCTTTT
Organism: Solanum bulbocastanum; assembly: GCA_037074985.1. Lineage (NCBI taxonomy): Eukaryota > Viridiplantae > Streptophyta > Magnoliopsida > Solanales > Solanaceae > Solanum > Solanum bulbocastanum. The sequence continues at coordinate 7,497,745 of CM073604.1, forward strand.
GTGACATGTTCAAAATCACAAGATTTAAATGATATTTTTGTATTACATACATCTTTAGCTTAAGATCACAAAATTAAAAGATTTATCGTATCTTCTTAAATTCCTTGTTAATCACTCAAACTAAGATGCATAAAATTAATAATAGAAGGAGTGCAATTTAAACTTTACATTGATAATGTTTACTCCCTAATTCACCCCAATTTATATGACACCAATTAACTTTACACAAAATTTAAGAAAGAAATGAAAACTTTTGAAATTTGTGATGATTATAAGTTGTTTCATTAAATGTAAAGGATAAATTAAAAGTTATATTATTTTCAATTATAGAAATATGATATATTTTTTAAATAGATTAAAATGAAAAGTGTCTCGCGTTAATTTTGGGAGGGGGAGAGAGAGTATTACTTCCCGTTTGGATTGGCTAAAAAAAACAACTTTTAAGTCAAAAATAAAAAGTCAAACTGAAATGACTTTTAAGTTCAAAAAATAAAAAAATAGGGGGGGACCTACTTTTGGTTTTTGACTTATTTTAAGTCATTCTTGACCTTGCCAAACACTTCTCTCAACTTATTTTAAGTCATTTTTTACTTATTTTAAGTTATTTTTTATATTTGCCAAACACTTTCAGAAGTCAAAGACTGACTTAAAAGTATTTTTGACCAACTTTTAAGCCAATCCAAACACCCTCTTAAAATCTTGCTAATTTTGCTAGATTTGCCAATTAGATTTCACCTATTGGCCATGCATGAAATTTATGTGAATCTAATTCTAGATTTCACCTATCTTGTCACGCAAACTTGTCCTTTTGAAATATGCTTTATAATTGTTTCATTTCTAACCCCTACACAACTTTCTTGATGATGGAACTCCCACCACTACAACCATTTAGTCATTTACATCACCATTTCCTTTCCTTTCCCTCCTCTATTCTTCCTTGTCTAAGAAACTCTTCTCTACAACCTTCTTCACCCAATAACAATCTTGTTACCTTTATTTTTTTGTTCAAACACTACTCAACAAATTAATATGTATTCCCCATTATGGCTATAGTTAGTTATCCAAGAGAATTCTTGGCATCTCCTAGACAATATCTAGGTTGTGGACAAAGAAGATTTTCGATGACCATTGACACGAGTCGTGGTTGTTGCAAATCCGCTTTCACCCCCTAAGTCTCCTAACTAGTATTTTAGCTTAAAACACTACAATTTACAATTCCCTTTTTTTCCCCTTTGTGATAATACCAATACATAAGTTACATAATCACTTTCCATAAGTTTCAAAGCATATCAAAAGAATCATTCTTTAAAGAAAAGATGAGGCTGACTAAACTTGCAATATAGTCAACAACTTCACTTTCATCATCTATATATAAGGCTCTTCAAAAGGGACTTTACCATCAATATATAGAGTAGTTTTTTTAACTAAACTCTAGTACTATAGCATCCAAGAAACTTCAAAATTTCAAAACCCCACCAACAAAAAAAGAACATCAATGTCATTTTCTTATGCTAAATACTCTGGTTTCTTCTCTAGTGATCTCCTTCCTTCTCTTGGAACCAAAATCAACCACGAAACAAAACTTCGAAAATATATCATTTCGCCTTTGGATCTTCGTTATAGGTAATAATTTTATAGCCCTTCTAACTCCGTCTCATTACTTTTTACACGGAGCATAAATATGTTAAAAATAGCATCACTAGAAGTTCAACAAATGCCAAGTGCTTATTGAAATTAAACCTTGAATCCGTCTCTCAGCTCTGACTACTTTGTCAATCTTTTGCAGGGCTTGGGAGATGTTTCTACTATTTCTTGTCATCTACACAGCGTGGATTACGCCTTTCGAGTTTGCATTTCTGATATGCAAAATAGATGCCTTGGTCATCTTTGACAACATTGTCAACTGCTTCTTTGCTATTGACATTTTCCTTAACTTCTTCATGGCTTATCTTGATAAAGAATCTTATATTCTTGTTGATGATCCTAAAAAGATAGCAATAAGGTAAAATTATGTAACATTAAGAGATTCTCTCTTTTTTTTCTTCTCTATCTCAAAGTTATAGAAGAATCAAGATTTATAATTCTAACATATGAAATTTTTTTACATGATTAATTAACAGGTACTTATCAACCTGGTTCATATTTGATGTTTGTTCCACTGTACCATTTCATGATTTCCTCTTTATTGATCACAAAGAGAGCGGCGTTGGATTTAAGTTGCTCAGTATGCTCAGACTTTGGCGTCTTAGAAGAGTCAGTGCCCTGTTTGCAAGGTCCCTAACACATTACATATTTTACATCAATACCGTAAAAATTATTTACACTGTCAGTATATATAAGTTATAGTATTTTCCTAATTCAGGCTTGAGAAGGACATCCGTTTTAACTATTTCTGGACGCGATATGCAAAACTGATATCTGTAAGTCATGATTCATTTAAGATGATGGATCGTTAATCTTTGATATTTCATCACTAAGAAAATGCATTTCTTTTTGTTTGTTTGTTTGATTTTTTCAGGTAACTTTGTTTGCAGTGCATTGTGCTGGATGTTTTAACTATGTGATTGCAGATAGATATCCTGATACTAAAAGAACATGGATTGGTGCAGCAAATCCCAATTTCAAAGAAGATAGCCTGTGGGATAGATATATAACTTCATTATATTGGTCTATTGTAACACTAACAACAACTGGTTATGGAGATTTACATGCTGAGAACACAAGGGAAATGCTCTTTGACATCTTTTACATGTTGTTCAACTTGGGATTGACATCTTACATCATTGGTAATATGACAAATCTTGTAGTTCACTGGACCGGCTACACAAGAAACTTCGTATACTCTCTTTTCTCCGTCTCTCTTAAACATATTTATACGTACTGATCGTATAAAAGATAATGAACTTCATGATTTTTGTTGTGTCAGAGGGATAATGTAGAAGCAGCTCAAGAATTCGCAAAACGGAATCAGTTGTCACCAAGGATACAAGATCAGGTTTTGTCTCATATCTGTCTTAAGTTCAAAACCGAATCATTGCAACAAAAAGAGACCATGAATGTTCTGCCAAAAGCTATCAGATCAAGCATTGCACATTACCTGTTTTTACCAATAGTTCAAAATGTCAGTCTGTTCCGAGGCGTTTCCAGGGACCTGCTTTTCCAACTGGTAATTTCTTTTTCTACATTGCTCTGACCCCCTTCTCAGTTGGCGTATACAACGTATATTCAATGGTTTATTTCCTTCTTTTAAGGTTCCTGAAATGGAAGCTGAATACTACCCTTCCAAGGAAGATGTGATTTTACAGAATGAGTCTCAAACAGATTTTTACATAATAGTCTCAGGAGCATTGGTAAGTTAATATGTTGGGAACAATTACTTGAACACATCGACTTTGTTGTTCATGTTATTAATCAGTTATGTATACTATTGCAGGATCTACTAGTGGATATTGATGGACATGAACAAGTAAGTATAACACATTCAACAATCATTATATCATTTTCAAACACATTAGCCTTAACTTTTTTTTCTGAAATCTGTTCACAAACAGATCATTGGGAAGGCTGTTGCTGGAGAATCATTTGGAGAAATAGGTGTTTTACTTGGAAGGCCACAACCATATGCTGTTAGAACAACCGAAATTTCTCAAATTTTATGCCTGAGTAGGAAAACATTTCTGAACATTCTTTGCGACAATCAAGAAGATGAACGGATTATAATGAGAAATCTTATTCAGGTATGTGTACAAGGATATGATCACAAATTACACAACACACAACTATAATGAGAAAAGTTGTAATATACACATAACGTTCTTTGATTCATTTTCTTTTTGATAAATAGAAACTGCAAGGATTTGGAGGCTTTGATAATGTGGACGAGGAAAGCGATCCAAGTTTAGTCTTCAACAACTGTTCTCGTGTTTCTAAGCAAGATACGCCAACCAATCCTAACGACCTGATTAGTATAAATATCCAAACTTTAGAAGCTAGAACCAAGAAACAAGTAGAAAATGAAGGTGAAAGTTGTGGATGTAAACGCCAAACAGTTCTTGATCATTCTGTAGTTCCCAAGGGGCGTATTGAAATGACTCGGAGTCCACCAGAAAGGTGGAAAGAAGATCAACTTGACACAGAACGTGGAGGAAACAAAAGCATCCATGAGGTCCCCTGCTGTTCTTATTCAGGTAATAGAAGTCAAACTGGTGCAAAGGGGGGAAAATCCATCAAGAAGAGAGTTACTATTCACAAGAGAAACAACATCAATTCATTGCAGGAGCAGAATGGGAAGCTAATAATACTACCTGATACACTAGAAGAGCTATTCAGAATGGCAGGTACGTTTTGTGAAAACTATTAGAACTTTCCAAACTCTTATACGATCTTACTAAATGAGCAAATCATTAACTCATAACAAGGTACCAGAATATCCTAAATCTCATATCTCCACGTTTTTTTTACAAATAAATGTTTGCAATTATATGCTATTACAGACTTCCGAATACACATAATTTTACAAAGATTCACTAGTCAACAATAGTATTAGCTAATTATTCTCTTAATATAATCCATCTACATCATACTGATAATCTCTTCATGTCGAACATGTGTCATATAAACTTATAGGTCAAATTTTACGCTTAAAAACTTTGAAATCACAATTTGGAATTTGAAATCCCACTTAAATTTGATAACTTTGTTTAATTGCAGGTCAAAGATTTGGGGAGTACAATCTGAAGAAAGTTGTAAATGCAGAAGACGTAGAAATAGATGAGATAGACGTCATTAGAGATGGAGATCACTTGTTCTTTCTTTCAACTGATTGCTCATGTGTAGAAACTAGTACAATGTGACGTCATAATTCACTATGTTGTTTGTTTGCACATTGAGTGTCTACTCAGAGTTTCAAACCAAGAAAATTATCTATTAATCATGGTATCTCCAAGAGATGAAATCAAATTGGAAAAATTTTAAATACCATTTACAAAATTACAAGACTTTCTTCTAAGTATTACTGGAGGATGAAAACTGAACAACATATTGCTGCCAAGGAGGCGTATATCTCTTACAATAATCTCACTGGCAGTCTATCATATGTGACTCTTTGATTCTCTGTTAGCTTGGTATGTATGCAGTTTTACCCCCTTTTACTTTGTGATGATAGAGAGGTGATTTCCGATAGACTCTTGGCTCAAACAAAGCATGTCAAAAATCTTGTAAAACAAATACAATACCGGAGCTATACTAAATACAATTAAGAACAAAACAAGTAGCAATGAGCAAAATACGGTAACTACAACAAAGTAAACGATGAGTAGCATTAAAATCAAGAATAAGATAGTTGGAGAGTAATAATAACAGTAACAGGTAATAATAAGGGAACTAGACAATGCTCGACTATCTACTAACTTCTACCCTAATAATTCTCGACTCCAAATCTTCTTATCTAGGATCATATCATCGGTAAGTTGTAGGTGCGTCATGTTTTGTCTAATCACCTATCCCCAAGAGGCCAAGACTTTTTCAGTCTTCCTCTACCTCTCTTTATACTCACTATAGTCAACCTCTTCAATGGGGTATTTGTGCATCTTCTCTTCATATGCCTGAACCATCTCAATCTCGCTTCTCTTGTCTTGTCCATCATGTCCCAAATAGTTTCATTTCTGATTCAGTGGAGGGTTTCTTCAAACAACAAGGGACTGGGTCAACTATTCAATCAAATGTTATTGAACATGTTTTCCATCTCTTCTCAAGAAATTATCTCTCCTAGGATCGATGCTCACACATCCATTCCAACACTCATTGCCGCTACTCTCATCTTCTAGACGTGCGAGTTATGGACCGACTAACATTTTGCCCCATACAACATAGCTGGTTTGACCCCCAATTTGTAAAACCTACCTTTAGAGTTTGGAGGTACATTCTTATTTTATCACACAAGATACCGGATGTGAGCTTCCATTTCATCCACCCTGCTCCAATACGATGTGTAACATCATCGCTAATATCTCCATTTTCTTGGATTATTGACCACGAATACTTGAAACTTTTTTTCTTAGAGATGACTACTGCATCAATCTTTACTTCCACGTTTACCACCTGAGTTACGTCACTAAACTTGCAATCCAAGTATTTTGTCTTAGTTTTGCTCAACCTAAACCCTTTAGATTCCAGGGTATGTTTCCAAACCTCCGATCTTTCGTTAACTTCATCGCAAGTCTCATCAATCAAAACTATATTATTCGTAAATCGCATACATCATGGCACCTCTTCTTAGATATGCCGTATCAGTTTATCTATCACCAAGGTAACTAGAAACGGGTTAAGAGTTGATCTCTGGTATAACCCCATCATAACTACAAAGTGCTTAAGTCTTCTCCAACTATCATCACTCGTGTCTTGGCTCTATTGCACATATCCATGCGTTCTAATTGTAAATTACTAGTACATATTTAGCCTCCAAACATCTCCATAGAAACCCTTCTCTCCAGAGACTTTGTTGTAAGCTTTTTTTGTGTAAGTCCTTCCTCTCCCTATATTGCTCCATCAATCTCCTTACAAGATGTATGGATTTTCTAGTTGAATGCCTGACGTGAAATCAAATTGATTCGCGGTGATAGTTTGAAGATATTTGTCCTTTTTCCCAAATGAAAATCCTATAGTTGTTGCGATTTTGAATTGGGATCATTGTACTCCACCTTCATTTTCAGGCTTTTTAACATTCTAAAAATGATGTTAGAGTAGCTTTTATCTTATGGCTACTTCATTAAAAAACAAAAAAATACGCACAAACCAAAAAGCATACCGACTTAGGATACTGTAACTCTATTATATAGTAAAGAAAGATGACGGATAAATTTGTATTTCATATGACGATAGACGAACCAAAAAGGCTGAAGTCGAAAGAACCAATTCTATTTTATTTTATTTATTTTTACATTTAGCAAATGATACGAATTATCATATGGTAAAACCCAGTTCAAACTCTAACCATAAACACTCATACAAGTTAGGATAAAATGCTTGTATAGTGGAAGTCCCTCGCTAAAGAGGCACAACAATTCAAGTGAAATTATTATGTTGTTGGATAAAGCTGGATCCAAATGCACTTTCAAGAAAATGATTTCTTCCCAAAATGATCCAACATTTGTGAAAAAATTAAATGCTTCAAAATGTAAAAAGAAAAATTCCAACATATGAAACATTTTATCTATCACAACCATGTTTCTAAATAAGACTCCCTCATGTCCTTACGAAACAAAATAACTTTAAAACGTAGTTTTACTGCAATCTTAAGCCTCGTTGCCAAATAATCTTATCCCATTGTACCGAATTTTGTCAGGCAACATAAAGGGTTTGAGATTTGTGCTTGAAGGAAAATGTAAGTCAAAGATAACCATGTATCATGCTTGAAGGGGCAAAACAATTCACAAATTCTAGAACAACTGAAAGCAAACATTGCCCATAACAGAGAATTGAGTACAAGCATAACACGAGCGTTTTTCTTCTTATAGGCGGCTGATAACATCTTCCACCTCAGAAGGGGAGTAGAGGTGATAAGTTGGTGATACCCTCGCAATATCAACATTATTGGGAGTCACCTGGAATCGGATGACATGTGATTTTCAATCAATAGCAGAAGTAGAGCATACAAATGATAATGAAGATGCAGTGTCATGGAGATTACCTTTTCTTCCATCACTTGCTTCAGAATTGACAGCGCTATGGTTTCGGCTTCCTTGAGGGTAAGGTCCTGCAGAACAGCAAATAATTCACTTCAGATCGGCTTTCAAAACCATATTATGCCAATTACTTGGGTCCAGAAATAGCTGATCTACTACTCTAGTCATAGTAAATTGTCAGTGATTTTTTTCTCTTTTTTCCTGAGGGGGCGGAGGTTTGGGGTTAGGGGAGGTTAAGATCATAAAATATCCAAATCCATGAAGAACGAACAATGTACAAAGATATGACAGTTTAACTAGAAAATAAAAATCAAACTTATGCACCTTGTTGAATTGCTCCTGAAGAGAGCTGTCAGCACCTTCTGAACCTGAACCAATGGCTTTTGCGTTGCATTGCCAGAAAGTGCCAGAAGGATCAGTATAGTATCTGCATATCAAAAGGCCTATTGTTGTTAGTAGCAACAAGGTACCAGATGGCCACTAGGATGAATTTAAAGGATAACAGCAATTAGGATTTCAACTAATGGCTGCACAGCCAACTAGCTCAGTACGACTATGTTTCCTTCAAAGTATATTTACAATATACAGTAGCCCACTTAATTCTTGAAATAACACAAATGTAATAGTTACAATTTTCATGTTAGAAGGTTATACCAGAATATGAGAATTATATACCTACTTCTAGTATTAGAATTTTAGTATCATCATTGTTTGCTGGTTTCAGTTGTCTTGTGTGTCCCATGAAATAAATATAAATAAGGCAAGTCACATCCATGGCTACAGTAACACAAGCTCATTATAAGTTGTGAGGAAGTCCACGCTAACAGAAAATGCGACTGACTACCTAATTAAGCTATATTAAATGGGAGAATATTGAGACAAGGGAAAGAAGAGGGAAACGTCATACCAAAGTGAATTTTTTTTTCCCTTTCCAAAACCCAGTCAGGTTCACTAAATAAGACCTACCGACATGCGTGCATGTGTGCGCACACATACATAAAGCTAATTGTTCAAGGAAGTTAATGGAAAAAGGAAAGAAAGAGAAAAAGAGGAAGCTTGGATCATAATCTTGTATGCAGATTTGATGAATGGCAAGAACTACTGGGATAGAAACTGCAGTGCAACATGTCCACAGAAAGTTATTCCATGTTGGTAAGGGGTTGAACTACCAGGCAACCAACTTTTTTAGCAGTAGAAAGTATATGGGAATTTGCTAATGCACAAACCATGAAGAAGCAGCAGTCATGTACTCATGTTACAAAGAAATCACTAGCGTTCAGGACAAGCACAACATATCATTTCATTTCTTTACAAAGAGAAATAAGGCAAGGGATGTAAATGGGTATAAATTGTGGTACTCAGGAATCTCGAGAAGTAGGAATAGAATAGGCATTTAGAGATAGGGGAACATCAGAAGCAAGTGGTAAGAGGTAAGGAGGGTGCATGACAGGATGGTGGTTGTTAAGCTAGTTGTTGGTGGGCTTACTTTTAACATAATTGGTGCTTACGCACCAGAAATGGACTTGAACGATGAGGTCAAAAAGCACTTTTGGGAGAATTTAGATGAGATAATACAAGGTATCCCTCACACCAAGAAGATATTCTCATGAGGAGATTTCAATGGCCACACTGTATCCCTCACACCAAGAAGATATTCTCATGAGGAGATTTCAATGGCCACACTGAGACAACTTCGAGGGGCTATGATGATGTGCATGGTGATCTTGGTTTTGGGGGTAGAAACCAATGTTTTGGAAGGCAAAAGGCGACAAGGGTCTGCCTCGCCACAAGACGAGGCAAGCGGCGAGGCACTCGCATTTTTTAAGTGCAGCACCAATTAATACCAAAAAATTAAAATACTTAATTGCATATATAAATAATCAAAATCTCAATACATATTACCAAATATTTCAATTCAAAAACTGAAAATAGGTAGCTCATACTAAAAGTCTAGAACTTGAATTTGAAAAAAAAAGAACAAAAGTCAAAACAGTGAAAAAATAACAGAGGTAGAAGTAACTCTGAAGTCTGAAGAAGAAGAAAAAAGAAACATAAGAAGAAAAGCAGAAGAAACTAGAAGAAGAAAAGAAGAAATACGTATTAGTTGGACATTGGAGTCGCCCGGAAAAGTCGGGATCGCTGGAGAAGTCTAGTCGAGTAGACTTGTTGGAGTCGCAGTCCAAGAGTGCAACTGTGCAAATTTGAAAGAAAACCCTAAAATTACCTTCTAACTTTTAAATATTAAATTGGTCAGTTTTTTAAAGAAAATACAAAAGGCGACACATTTCTCGCCTCTCGCATTTGTCACCACTGTCTCCTTGGCGTCGCCTTTTGAATATCGCCTCGCCTTGCCTCTCGCCATTGGCGATGAGGTGATCGCCTGTGACAACTCACAACACTGGTAGAAACAAAGGAGGAGTTACACTCTTGGATTTTGCAAGGTCTTTTGATTTTGTGATAGCTAACTCGAGTTTCAAAATGAGGAGCAGTTGGTCATCTTTCATAGTATGATCGCAGTCTCTAAGCGATTATCTACTCCTAAGGAATACTGATAGAGGTCTATATTTCCATCATAGCTCTTTTCTACTCTATTATTCAGACCTGTTTTGGAAAAAACGCTTTCTTTTTTTGACAAAGAACCTGTTTTGTAAAAAACGCTTTCTTTTTTTGACAAAGAACCTGTTTTGGAAAAATGTTTTGCTTGAGCCAAGGGTCTATTTGAAATCTACCCTACAAAGATAAGAGCAAGGTCTGCGTCCCGGAATTCATCATATTGGGTATGTTGCTGTACAAAGAGAAAATGAATGAAACTAAGTGGACTATAGAACTCTGTAAAGACAAAGCAATGGAACAACTTGGAATATTTTTTCAAAATTGAGAAGCACGGAATAGAAGACCATAAATAGGAGGCTTAATTGTGTTTGGCTATTAAGCTGGCGGACCCAATTTTCATGGCCATGTTCCTCAAAATCGAAGGTACAGGAGAAAAAAAATTTATATATTCACTTGTATTCTAAAGAAAATTCCGAATATGATAACAATCAAAAAAAGAACCAGCATGCAGCTACACCGGATATGATCAAACACAAACAGAGAAGAAACTATAGAGTATACTGCCATATTTTCCAACAATCTCCTGGGAAGCAAATACTTACAAGCTAGGACCATTCTCATCATGACCAGCAATGAGAAGTGATACTCCAAAAGGTCTGGACTGCAAGATACCAAAGATAATGCATTTAGGTGCGAGATTTGAATCTTCCACTAGTTGAAATAAGAAAAACAAGGAACATCAATCCATTCTTGTTGATGAGTTGAGTCAATTTAATTCTAGATAGTGTGTTTGCTCCTTTAATAGGATTTTAGATATTAGCTCACATCATTTCTGTTTAATAGATTTTTCAAGAGAAGAAAAACGAAACAGCAGACACTAGGTTAGCACAACAAAAATCTTCTATGCAATGAGCCAGATTCACACAGGAAAAAACCATTATTAACCAGGACATCCACTCAGATTATAGATAAATACCAGCCACATAAAATGAAACAGCTCAATTCAGTCAATGAAGTACAATTTTTCCCCACTCAAGTAGCAACACGAACAAGAAAATCTAATGGTCTAACTATATTTGAGCTCCTGAGATTTTAATCAAAATAAACGGGAATAACAAAATATTTTAACCACACATAGTTTTGGTCAAAATTAGACAGTAATGAATTGAAATTTTGAATGTTTTTTGCTTGAAGGATGCTTGTGCCCAAGTAGCATAGCAAAACTTCCAAGTCAAAGAAAAGGTGCTAACCATAGACTCTTCATCACCCTCACCAAATCGCAGGGCCAAATCACACAGAGCTTGTGTTGTGGACTCAACAGTCATGGGCTCGCCATAAGAGAATCTGTGATTCTATTGAAAAAGAGGGAATAGATAAGCAGGCTTAGTCAGTGAATTTTCAAATGCATAGTATGATTTGAAGTTGAACCCTTAGCTCTAAATACCTGAGTTTCAACTCGTGCATGTTCAACGAGAGTCCTTGCATCAGCTATCAATCCACTCATTGCACATCCAATATGCTCATCAATTTCCATAATTTTCTCCACACTGCTTGGCTCCTGTAAGATCAAGAATATCAAATCTGAGTCACGAATGATAAAAATACAGATAAACAGAGAGATTAGCAAAATAAAAAGTATTTCTTGTATTTTAAGAAAAAGTATGTATCCTATTGGGATCCGGTAATTAACTCGCAAAAAGTCAAGAGGCAACAAATAGAAAAATAGATCTTTAATTTCAAAACTCCTGATCTTAAAAAAAGCTCAGCCTTTTCTTGTATTGACTTCAACGCTACTTTTTTTTTAGCTATAAGTATGTTTAAGGCACTTCCTAACATTCTACCTACCACTAGATAGTGTGGTTTAGTTCTTTAAATCGTATCTTGTCACAAGAAAGTAGAGAATTCAAGTTTAGACCTACAGGATGACATCCTCTCAACCAAAAGAAGGCTTTGACCTCTCTATCTCCCATATTAGCTATTGTATAGATAATAGCACAGAGAAAATGACCACATAAATGATAAATGCACCAACTGTGTGTCAACTCCAATTCAAATTCAAGGCCACACTCATTTGTTGCGATTGATCAATTTACAAAGAATCCAAAGGATATAAGTTGCTATGCATTAGCTTCTTAAACAAGAGATGTTCAGCAACATGAAAATTCTTTCACAACAAACAAGATCCTAAACATGTATTACTTCACGTTACATCACAGAGCTCCTATAATCCTTAATTTTAAAAATACTCAAATTGTTCTTATAAAAAAAAAGTGGGAAAAGGTACAAATTTGCCCCTGGACAACCCAAAATTATTCAATTTATTCCTCCATTACAGTTTTGGTCCTTTCACCCTTCTTTTTCTTTGTGATGATTGTGGTGTCCATGCCCTCTTTTGCACACTTCGACTAATTCCACAAGACACCTGCCACCTCCTACCACCTCCTACCAGCAACATATACTAAATAATTATGTCCACCAAGGCTAGGACAGATGAAAAAGATATCACCTAGAGTTTTGTATTTGGTCCATTCACCCTTGCCTTTAGCAAATTGTCTCATATCAACCCCATTGTAGTCCATGAAGGACTAAAAAAGTTCATAACACAATGATTAGTTATTCCATCAAATCAGCTACACATATAACCCAGTTACCATAATAACCACCAAAAATCAGAAACTCATATGAAAGGAAAACAAAGAGCACACACCAGAAGTGGAGAGGTAATTCGCTTCTCAACAGCAAGAACAACTCCTTCCTTGGTCTTTATCCCAATTGCCGTTGAACCCAACTTTAAAAACCCACAAAAACAACAAAAACCTTAACCTAAATAAACTATTTAAATCATACAAATCCACATGATAAATCCAGCTATAATATTACCTTAATGGCTTCAATAGCATATTCAACTTGAAACAACCTTCCTTCAGGAGAGAAAGTGTTGACACCTCTATCATACTCAGTTCTTCAAAGACCCAAATGGCGAAAACACCGAGAAGTAAGATCTTCAAAGATTTGATAACGAAAAAGGGACATAACTGTATTGAGAGCAAACCCTAGATTAAGGCTAAAAATGCAGCTTACCTAGTGAGAAACATCTTCGATCTGATTCGTCACAGCTTTGAGAATCCGCGATAGCTAAGAACTGACTGAGAATCGATTTGTTCTACTTGTTTTTAACTTGAGTGACAAGCAATTTCTGCAGAAATAGCGTATTTGGAGTGTTGCTTGCTTCGGTATTTTCCGGGTCAGATTTTCTAACCCCTTTACATAGAAAGGGGGAAAAGATTTGGCCCAAAATAAGGGTTTCCTAAGAGGCACTTTTAAAAAATAGCAAAGATTTGAAATATAATGAGTCAAAATAGTTATAGTTTGCTTATTACGATTTGTAACACATGTTAGAAGGGGAGAAAGCTGAGCGAGATTGAGAGAGGGAGGAGAGAGGCGAGCAAGAGAGCACAAAGAGAGGAGAGAGGCGAATTGTATTTATATATCTACTGGATAATTGTATATATGTACTAGTATGTATATGTATCAATGGTTGTATTTATATATCTGCTAGATAATTGTATATATGCAATTTGTATGTATATGTATCAATGAAATACAATTGTATTAACGAATACAATTTGTATCCATAAATAAATTGTATTAGCGAGTACAACTGTATCAAGTTCAACATTTGTATTTGTTTAATTGATTGTTATTATTTGTATCAATGGTGTATCAATTGTATTAACAAATACAATTTTTATCTGAATACAATTGTATCAATGTTGTATCAAGTTCAATAGTTGTATTTGTATAATTGATTGTTATCATTTGTATCGATGTTGTATCAGTAAATAAATGTGTATTTGTATTTTGTATCACTAAAGAGGGTCTATGTAGTTGACACTTATCAATTGTATATATTTAATTGCTTGTTATCATTTATATTTGTAAATATAATACTATGAACATTAGTATTTATATAATTGATTGTTATAATTTGTATTTTTATTGAAAGAGAGGAAGCATAAAGAGGCGAGAAAGAGAGAGGGGGTAGGGATAGGAGAGAGGCGAGGGAAAGATGATAGAGAGAGCGGAGAGAGGCTAGAGGGAGGAAGAGACGAGAGAAAATAACAACAAAATTCTAACTAAAGTTGTAAATTCTAATTCTTTCAAATTATAGTGGTGTATTGTAAATAACAGAGTCAATGCATCAATAGTGTGTCGCAGTCGCCTCAACATTAGGTGGGGGAGAGTGACATGACCCAGCATATCATCATGACATTTAGATTCCACGTGGTATAAAACTATTTATGTGGAAGGCTTGCATTAGAAAAAGAATAGTCCTTGGTGGAAAATTCTATAAATATATGAGTATGTCGTGGTTGTCTCAACATTAGGTGGAGGTGAGTGTCATGACCTGCCATGTCATCATGCCACTTAGATGTCATGTGGTATAAAATTATCTATGTGGAAGGCTTACATTGGAAAAAGGATAGTCTTTAGTGGAAATTTTTATAAATATATGGAGAATTCCTTCGAAGACTTTAGAATTTCATGAATTTGCATAAAAGGTCCTTGAAATCTTCTAGTTATGTTAAGCATTCAAAAAAGGACTTATTTGTAAATATGTAAGAATTTATAAAATAATCATTAGTTATATATTAGCCCTTAGGTGTGTGGTATAAATAGAGGGATATTCATTTGTAACATAATCAAGCAAATCTTCCAACCGTTGAGCAATACAAAAACTTTTTAAGCAATTCTCTTGTACATTTTTTTTCATTCCCTTAGCAATGTAATATTAAAAAGGCTTATTTGAGCGTGTAAGACGGTGAAAAAATAGTAAGTGAGTTGTCAAGTGTCGCACGATGTGCTTAGTAGAAGTCTAAGTCTCTGACAATGCATTCCTCTTTAACCTTCAACTTAGTGATGTTAGGTTTAATTTTGTGATGCTACTGTTAACAAGTGAAATTCTCATTTTATTGTTCCATACTTACTAAATCCCCTCTATTTTTTCTTCTCCTACTACTAGATCATCCTTGATCTAACAACTTCAGTGGCTGCCTTCAAATATATTATATTCCAGCTGTAGATATGATATCCTACTTAATTTCTCTCTCACTTATTATTTTTTAACCACGATAAGGACTTATTAGGAAACACTCATCCTATGATCACCGGGGCAAACAATAATATTCACAAACTAATACAAAAATCATGTCATACCTCTCTTTCTGAACAAAAGTCAATTTTTTACATCCATCCAATGATTCTCTATTCAAAGTCCTTGTCAATATGTCCAATAATCATATATCATCTTCTTCTTTCATTCTCTCTATTTTCCAACCTGTTGTACTGCATGAGCACAATTTATTGCCCAACATTAAAGTCGAGTCAAAATATGTATCAAGAGCATTAAATAATCCTGGTTATATAGCAGCCATGGAAGAGAAAATTCAAGCATTATAAAACAAGGTACATGGAAGCTTGATATTCCATCTATTGCAAAGAAAAAATTAGTTGACTCAAAATGAAATTTTTGAATGAAGCTCAATTTTGACGGGTTATTACAAAAAGTATAAAGCACATCTCATTACTCAAGAATTTACACAATGATTCGACATTGATTATATTGAGGCCTTTTAATTGCTTAACACACACTACATATTGAGTTATTTTAATTATGATTTTCACTAGAAATTGAGCTTTATGTCAATTAGGTATCAATAATACCTTCTTGCATGGTTATAAAATGAAAAAGGTTTAGATGGATCGATTGAAAGATTGTTTGACCACAAAAGACCATATGTGGGCAAACTCAAGCATGCAGGAGGGGGTCACCGGGTTCACATGAACCCATGCTCTCCTCCTGGCATCATATATTAATTTTTTGTTGAATATAGATGTGTGAACCCACAATCGAAGTATCATATAATGTGATTATGATTGGGTGCACCTCTCAGTGAGATTAGAAATTTGAATTTTATATGTATCTTGTATTATCTTCTTTCTAAAATTGGGTAATACCTCTTTAAGTGGTTATTGGTAGCACTTTGGACGTTGTAATTAATTAAGCATTTCAATTTTGGACCAATAATTTTAAAATTTTAACTATTTTTAATGATACAAACCTGAATGTCAAACCGATTAGATTCACATTTTCATAATAGTGCACCCATCCAATGGCGGAGCCCGAATTTTTAATAAGGGGGTTCAAAATCTGAAAAGTAAACACACGAACTAGTGGAATGAGGTTTGACATCTATAATACATACTTAAAAAATAATTTTAACATTGTATAAATAGTAATATTTTCCGCGGAGGGGTTCATCCCTAAGTATCTGCTGCCTCCGCTCCTGCACCCATCATCCCGAAATTCTGGATACTCCTCTAAACTCAAGAAGATAATTTATGGTCTTAATTAGGCACCACGAGCTTGGTATTCAAAACTACATAGTTATATATCTTCTAATCTTGGGTTTTCAAGTTTCTCATAATGATTATTGTCTCTTCATTTAGAATCAGTTTGATATCACTATTTACTTAATCATTTATGTTGATGACTAGATTGTCACTTGGGTAGTTAAAATGCTGTTGATAAGTTTATTTTTAAGACTTGAGTAATACTTCTCTATCAAAATTTTTGGCTCTCTTAATTATTTTTTGGTGTTCAAGTTGTGAGAACATTTGATGGGGTTTTCTTATCACAAAAGGAGTATATTAATGACATAGTTGATAAGACATAAATGGTTGGTGCGAAAGTAGTCAATACTTCCATGTTTACTAGAAATTCATTGTGCTTGGAGAAAAACACACATTTTGATGGTATTAAGCTCTTTCACATTGTAGTTAATAGTTTACAATATTTGGCATTGACGATATTGGATATTGCCTTTGTCGTAAATAAGCTAGCACAATATTTTCATCGTCTTTGGGTGCCACATATCTCGCTGCTAATTCAGTCTTTGATTCCGGATGAAGCATCTCGAGGTTGATTATATCATTTTGAGAAAGATCACTTATGAGTCTACTTACAAAAGCTCTCCCTGGCTCTCTATTTGCATATCTTAGGTGCAAAATTGATGTTTCTGATCGATCATCATCTCGAGGGAGTGTATAAGGATATCATCTTATTCTCAAGTGATTGATACGATTTGATTATAATCTGATCATATGATTTAATTATAATTCTTGTAATTTTCGTATTATTTAACTTGATTAAGATTTCACCATAGTTAGCAACTTCTAGTTTTGATAAGACATCTCTTGGTTTCTTGCATGAAAATTGAATCATTATATATGAATACTAGAGAAAGAAATTCAATTTGCTTCACTAAATCTTTTAATATTTACTTTATAGTCTTTATTTTATACTATCTTTACCTATTTTTGCAACCTCTCTTCTCTGGGCTACAAAGTATATTTTTCATTTATAATGAACAAAAAAGGGCCAAAAATACCCATGAAATACAGGAAAAGGTCTAAAAATAACCTCCATCCATCTTTTAGTCTAAAAATACCCTTTTACTCATCTTTTTGGTCTAAAATTACCCTTCCATCCACGTCCTTGCTCACTTATACCCTTGCAACTAACAACCCTCTCTCTTTTTTTTAAATACTTATTACATGTCATTTTCTTATTGAATGAAATAAAAATCCACCTCTATTAATTTTTTTCCATAATTTATCTAAATCAAAACAATATATCTTTTCAAGATCCAAAAAATATATTTTTTTTTAAATCTAGTAATTTCTATTTTCTATAGCATTTTTTCAAAAAAAAAAAATTGTTTTAGATAATTAAAATATTTTTAAAAATATTAGTCATGCCACAATTACAGGGACATAATATATTAATAGAAATCCTAAAAAAAAGGTGTTCCAATTGGTGCACTAATCCAAAATTTGATCACTAATGACGCGGACGACAAGATTATTAGTCAAAAAAATTAAATGATTTTTTAAAAAATAAAAGAAGATAGACATATTTTTAGGATTTATATTAATATATTATGTCCATGTAATTGTGGCATGACTAGTATTTTTAAAAATATTTTAATTATCTAAAATAATGTTTTTTTTTGGAAAAAATCTATAGAAAATAGAAATTACTAGATTTAAAAAAATATATTTTTTGGATCCTGAAAAGATATATTGTTTTGATTTGGATAAATTATGGGAAAAAGTTCATAGAGGTGGATTTTTATTTCATTCAATAAGAAAATGACACATAATAAGTATTGGGACGAGGGACGGATTTACCCCCGAACTTTAATAAATGGTACGTATATGCCCTCCGTTATACTTTCCGTCCGCATAAGCCCCTGCCGTCCAATTATAGGTACACATATACCCCTCTCACTAACGGATCCCTAATTTTTTACTCGTGTCTTAATCCTATTGAACGGGTTGTTCAATAGGATTAAGACACGTGTAAGAAATTAGGGGTCCGTTAGTGAGAGGGGTATATGTGTACCTATAATTGGACGGCAGGGGCTTATGCGGACGGAAAGTATAACGGAGGGCATATACGTACCATTTATTTAAGTTCGGTGGTAAATCCGTCCTTTTTCCCATTAGTATTTAAAAAAAAAAAAGAGAAAGGATTGTTAGTTGTAAGGTATAAGTGAGCAAAAAGGTGGATGGAAGGATAATTTTAGACCAAAAAGATGAGTAGAAGGGTATTTTTAGACCAAAAGATGAATGGAGGGTATTTTTAGACTTTTTTTTGTACTTCAGGGGTATTTTTGGCCCTTTTCCGTATAATGAATATTGTATATTAGCATGCCGGATATCCAGTATTATTGATTTAGTTTAACTATATTTCTATTGTTTAATTTAAAAAGTTTAATATATTTTCAAAATTTTATGTTTTATATTTTAACTAAATCGAAATAGAAAACTTGATCTAATTATTCCATAGAATACTTCAAATTATGTATGTAGTTGTGAAATGAACTTTGATATTGTCTTTTTCTTTTCATAATTTTACACTTAGAAATACTTTTTTTTAAAACATTGACTAGAGATAATAATAATAATAATAATAATAATATGTTTATTAACTACTTGAAAATAGTATCTTTTGAATTGTCAGATAAAAATTATTATTCTAAGAAAAATAAATTGAAAAACTATTTTGATAAAAAAAAAAAAAAAAAAAAGTCTCCTAAAAGTAAGGAGTTGTTAGGTGCACTCTTGTATTCTTCCTCACTCTTTTTATTTCCCTAATTGTTCGTCTCTAACTTCACATTTCTTGTGACTTAAGCAAACTTTTCCTACTCAGGATTTGCTCAGATACAAATATTAAGGTGTTATTTGATTAAAAAAATATTGCAAACTTCCAAATAATAAAGAAGAAATTTTTAACATCTTTATAGTATCTAGACTAGAGTAGATGTATGCCCTCTGTCACGGACTTAGAGTATTTGCTAAAGCTCCGTGCGGCACTTGACAACTTACTCACTATTTTTTCAAGATCTCGTAAGCTCAAGTAAGCCTTTTGAAACTAAGATCGCTAAGAGAGTGAAAGGAAAGACTTAAAGAATTTTGGAAGAAGGCTTTATATTGCTTGGAAGATTGCTTACAACTTGCTTGCTTGCTTGGTTGCTTTACAAATGAGAGCTCCTCTATTTATACTACTTCCTAAGGGCTAAAGTGTAAATAAAAATTACTACACAAGTCCCTAAAATATTTACACTTTGGTCCCTTTCTAGAATTCTCTACACTTTCTAGGAATTTCCAAGTCCTTTCAAGAAAATATCTAAGTTCTTCTAGAGAATTCTAAGGAAAGATCTAGGTTCTCCTATATCCTTCTTGAAAAATCTAAAGGATTATAGAGTTCTCCACAAACCTCTCCTTAACTCTAGAATCTTCCGCCCCTATCCGGACGCAAAATCGGATTGGCTAAGTGGCGGGACGTGACACTCTCCCCCACCTATTGATGCGACGACCGCGACGCATCGTTATTGCGTCGCCAATCGGGTCTTGTCTTCTCGTACGCGTGGCCAATAATCCATTGACTCGATTAAGGACCTCGCGCAACGCCCTCAGTTGCTTCCTGATCTCTTCTAGCTTGGCCTTATGATCTACCTGCTTCCTAAGAGGAGCGCACCTTGACGGTTTCTTTGACATCACGACATTGTTCCTTTCTGGAACCTTCTTCATGCATGGTGGCAAGGACCTTTTTGCACTATTGTCTTCTTTCAAACTTACAATGGTGTCTATTAACGTCAACTCCTTCTTCTTAGGGGTTTTCTCAAGTTGCATGGCTGTTAGACGAACTCGTCCTTCTGCCGTTGGTATCTTAACCAAGGGCACCATGCATGATCCTCTTTGCTCCATAACCAATAGTTGTTGGAGGTAAGGATCGATCACCGCATGGCACTGCTGGAAGAACTCTTGCCCAAGAATTATGTCAAAGAGGTCTAAAGGAGCGACAGTGAAATTGGTCTTACCTTGCCACTCGCCTAGCGTGATGCTTACTCCGTGGGCAACTCCACACACGGGACGGTGGTGCATTGACCGTCCTGAGTTGGGCGTTACTTGGACGGTAACGCAACCCCAACCTTGTCGCTACCGTCTTGGTCATGATATTGACCTCTGCACCCGTGTCGACCATAGCACAAGCCGGTCTTCCATTGATCGAGAGGTTGACATATTGCACGCCGTATCCTTTTGGCTTCCCCGGCTGCTTGGTGATAGCTCCGCATAGTCCTATCAAGCCCAATTGTGTCGTCTCTGCGCCTTGTCCTTGCTCCTGTGTGTCTTTCTCCTTCAGCTCTCGCAAGATAGCACCAAGGCTCTTCAGTTCAGGGCACTTTGCATAGCCATGCGGCCCACCTCATATATAGCAACCACCTCTTTTGAAAGTCTCTTCTTTTCTCTCTGTATCGCCATGACGTGCAGACTTCTTGCCATCGAACTTATAGGTATCATGCTTCTTGGGATGTGGCCGCTGCTCCTCGACTTTGCCACGATCTCCCCCACCATGGTCATGACTACCTCTCATCTTCTCTCCTCTGGCTCTGTCGAGCTTCTCATGCCTGAAGTCTGTCAAAGCTTCGACGTGCATGATGGCTTCATCTATAGTCCTAACCTGTCGACGTTCCAACTCCGTCCTGGCCCAATTTTGCAGCCCATCCATGAAGTGGAACAACATATCATCATCTGTGAGGTTAGGAATTTGAAGCGTGAGGGTGGTGAACTCCTGCACATATGTGCGTATACTACCCGTTTGCTTCAGCTCCCTAAACTTGCGCTTCACCTCATAGATGACGTTGTTAGGGAAGAAGGCTTTTTTGAACTCCTCGCGGAATTGTTCCCACGTGTTGATGGTGCACGTCCCCTTCCCTATCTCGGCCTCCTTGTGCCTCCACCATAGCATGGCCATCTCCGAAAGATACAACACAGCAGTGTTGATCTTACTCTCGTCGCTCTTTAACCTGTTGCACTTGAAGTAGTTCTCCAAATGCCATAAGAAGTTCTCCACCTCTTGCGCATCACGGACGCCTTTGAACATAGGTGGCTTGGGAGACTCGACCTTGGCCTCCCTATCTCGGTCAAGCGACGATGATCCTCCAACTTCCACACCTTCCTTGAGTGCTTTCATCTCGGCCTTCATGGTCTCAATCGTGCTTAACGCCTTCATGAGCCGACACTCCAAGGAAGTGATGACCTCCTTCATCTCGAACTCAGCCCGCTGACGTCCCTCCAACTCTTTGCGGATGTTATCAATCTCCTCAAGGGTGAAGTCCTCCAGAGTCTTGAACTTGCCATCGACCTTGTTCAAGCGTCTGCCTAAGATCTCTACGGCCTGCCTCGCCGTTTCAACCCTTGCCATCCACTCCTCTCCGGGTGTGACGTCAATGGGCTCCTCGCCACGGTCATCGTCACTTGCTTCAGTGGTCGAATGTGGGTGAGATGTTAGTGCACCACTTGGTGTAGGGTCGAGCAGCATTTCCTCACTACTCTTAAGGTGCTTTTTTCCCTTGCGGCTTTTCTTTCCAACATCCATACGGACGTTGGTGGTGCTAGCGGCGTTCACGTCTCCTTCAGTGGTCATTCTCTTAGTATCAAATCTTGTCTTTGATACCACTTGTCACGGACTTAGAGTATTTGCTAAAGCTCCGTGCGGCACTTGACAACTCATTCACTATTCTTTCAAGATCTCGTAAGCTCAAGTAAGCCTTTTGAAACTAAGATCGCTAAGAGAATGAAAGGAAAGACTTAAAGAATTTTGAAAGAAGGCTTTATATTGCTTGGAAGATTGCTTACAACTTGCTTGCTTGCTTGGTTGCTTTACAAATGAGAGCCCCTCTATTTATACTACTTTCTAAGGGCTAAAGTGTAAATAAAAATTACTACACAAGTTCCTAAAATATTTACACTTTGGTCCCTCTCTAGAATTCTCTACGCTTTCTAGGAATTTCCAAGTCCTTTCAAGAAAATATCTAAGTTCTTCTAGAGAATTCTAAGGAAAGATCTAGGTTTTTCCTATATCCTTCTTGAAAAATCTAAAGGATTCTAGAGTTCTCCGCAAACCTCTCCTTAACTCTAAAATCTTCCGCCCCTATCTGGACGCAAAATCGGATTGGCTAAGTGGCGGGACGTGACACCTCTATGTTATTGCAACGTGTGCTATAATATGTTAACACACATGTCAAATAACTTGGTATTACTTGTACTTTTATAAGAGTTTGCTTGGTATGGAGAAAAAATATTCTCATATTTTTAAAATTATATAATTGTAGTAGCTTATACAATTTTTTTTTTAAAAAAAAAATAAATGGATTCATTCCTTATATTTTAATGTTTGATAAATAAAAATAATTCTTTAAAGTATTTATATATAAATTACGCAAACGGTATTTGAATTAATTTGGAATGCTTTTTGTAAAAAAAAATAATTCCTATTTATATTGGGGAATAATGCATTTTTCTCGGTTTTAAGAGTAAACATCTCAAAAGGTCACCTAATTTTAAGGAATTATCTTATAAAGTCATTTAATTTAATTTTACGTTAAAAAAATCATTCAACTTAGAAAATTTCTCTTGTGAAATAACTTAATCAAATTTGTTATTAGAAAAAAGTTAAACATGAAAAAAAATTATTCTATATAAATTAAATTAAACTAAATTAGCTCATATTTTATATTCGATTTTCATAATTATTAAAATTATAAGCCTGAAATTTTACGGAATTTAACAATATCCTTAGGTAGACTTCTTGTAGGTATGAAATAATTCATCAAGGGGACATCTTCGATGAATTTGAGAAAAAGAAAAACCCACGATTTACCGTTACGATGATTTTAAAAATGTTGAGATTTAAAAGATATGAATGAAAAATGAAGAGTTGCGATTTTTATGAAGAGTTGTGACTTTTATGAAAAGTTGCGACGTTGATGAAGAGTTGTGACTTTTATGAAAAGTTGCGAATTTTATGAAAAGTTATGACTTTTATGAAAGTTGTGACTTTTATGAAAGGTTGTGACCTATCCAAAAGATTGTGACTTTTCCTAAGGTTTGTGACCTTTCCGGTAAGGCACAATAAGAACCTTTCACACTACCATTTGTTTTCTATAGATTGAGGGATTTCCTCTCATTTTAGTTAAACGAATTTTTTTGGACTTCTTCTACTACTACTAAATCTAGTATTCTAAGTGTACTTTACTCACTGCTAAAAAACGTGGAAGTAAAAGCGATGACGGCGTCGCTCCCAAAAGCGACGGACTAAGCAGTGTCGTCCGTCACTTTTTAATTAAAATATTTTTTTTATTTTTTTAGCTATGGACTGCATCGCCAAGTCCGTTGCTTTTTAGTTAAATTTTTTATATTTTTTTTAAAGCGATGGACTGCATCGCCGAGTCCGTCGCTTTTTAATTAAATTTTTTTTAAGCGACGGACTGCATCACCTAGTCCGTCGCTTTTTTTCATGGAAATTTGCACCAACAATATATATAATAAATAATTAATTATTTTATATCGATAGAGACGCAGTCCGTCGCTTTTTATTAATTTTAATTATTTAATTATTTTTTAAATTAGCGACGGATAGCATCTTTATGTCCGTCGCTTCTTGATCAAAATATTTGGTCAAATATTTTAAAAAAGCGACGGACAATGTCTCTTTGTCCGTCGCTTTTTGGTCAAAAGGTTGGTCAAACTTTTTCAAAAAAAGCGACGGACATAGAGACTTTGTTCGTCGCTTTGAGAAATATTTTGATTTAATTTTATTTAAATCATCATCCTGAGGACGGTTTTGTGTAAAATAAAAAACAAAAAAAATTATAATACCGACTTTCGGATGTCAGTCAAATTAAATAGTATGTAATAAATTAATATTTTCAATTAACTTTAAATAAATCGTCCTCCGAATGACAGTTTTATTTAAGTTAAAAAATAATTTAATATAAAATACCGACCTCCTGATGTCAATATTATTTAATTAACAAGATTGCTTTTTATTTATCTTAAAATTTAATGTAATACTGACTTCACGAGGTCGGTATTTTTTATTAAATCTAATCACTTTTACTAAAAGTGACATCCGGAGGTCAGTTTGTTTAAAATATTCCTATTAATCATAATTTTGCTATTGTGCATAATACTAAAATTTCATTTACACCTACAAGTAATTGTTCAAAAAGTGTAACAATTTTGTATACTTTTATAAATAAAAAGTTAGAATTCGTGGAATAAATAAAAAATATCTATAATCCATATTTAGAGTATGAAACTACGTTGATATGAATTAGGAGAAAATTATATATATTTATATTTCTAGAGTAATGTACAAATTTTATCAGTCCGTCGTCTAATCATGAACTTAATATCTCATCTCATGATGTAGAGGTAAAGAGCTAACATATAATCCATTCAAGTATGAAATGCGAGATAGTATTATTATATATGTTCGATCTTGAATGGATGTATCTACGTATATATACACTATGTATATATCTACGTATATACACTATGTATATATCTACGTATATACACTGTATATATTACAGATGTATATATGTGTGTGTGTGTGTATATATATATATAAACCTAGATAAATTAAATTTATTAAATTAAACTTTTGTTGATGTGTAGTTAATTATATATATATATATTTATATATAAACCTCGATAAATTAAATTTATTAAATATCTCTATGGTCCTGTACAACCTTCTATATTAATAAACATGCTGAACAGGAAAGAGGTGCACCCATGTTGGTTATTAATTATAAACCTCTTAATAAGGCTTTGAGATAGATAAGGTATCCTATCCCTAATAAAAAGGATTTATTAGATAGGGTTTATGATGCGATTATATGTTTTAAATTTGATTTTAAATCAGGTTATTGGCAGATTCAATATATATATATATATATATATATATATATATATATATATATATATATATATATGTATGTATAAACCTCGATAAATTAAATTTATTAAATTAAACTTCTGTTGATATATATAGATATATGTCTCTGTGTGTGTGTGTTTGTGTAATTTTAATTAATTAAATCAACCTCAATAAATTAAATTTATTAAATTAACTTTATTAAAATTAAAACTCTAGTCAAGGACAAGTCTCACTACTCCTCTCACCACCCCCGACGACCAGCGCCACGCCACCATCCCCGACGACCGATGCCACACCACCATTGCAGCAATAGCGGCAGGTCGCGCACAGCAGTAGGAGGTCACGCCGCCTCCATCTCGACTAGCGCTGCCTCCATCCCGACCCACTGCCCTTCTACTTTAATTCAAGGTTAGAGTTTCATAATATTATTTTTAATTTCTTTCAATTTGATTGTTGAATTTGTTAATTAGTGTATTGAATTAGTTTTTATTGATTGTTAGTTAACTAGTAAGTGAATGATTTAGGATTTTTGATTGTTAGTTTGAATTAGGGATTATTTGATTGTTAGTTTGTGTTTGTTGATTGTGAATTGAAAATTTTAATGTTAGGGTTAGTTTGAATTAGGGTATCTTAGGATTTGTTTGAAATTTGGTATTTTTTGAGTTAATTAGTTTGATTTGGAATTGTAAGATTAGATTGAATTAGGGTATTTAAGGAGTTGTTTGAATTTGGGTATTATTTGAGTTAGTTTGAATTATTATTGAGATTTTAGGACTAATAGTCTGAATTTGGGATTAGGAATAGCTAGCTAGTTTGAATTTAGGATTTTAGCATTAGTTAGATTTTGGGAATTTAGAACTAGTTTGAATTTATGATTTTAAGACTAGTTTGAATTTTGAATTTAGGACTAGTTTGAATTATTATTGAGATTTTAGGACTACTAATAGTTTGAATTTGGGATTTTAGCACTATAGTTTGGTTTTTGATTTCTAGGAGTACTTTCAATTTGTGATTTTAAGACTAGTTTGAATTTGGAATTTAGGACTAATAGTTTGAATTATATTTGATATTTTAGGCAAATTAATAGTTTGAATTTGGGACACTAGCTAGCTAGTTTGCATTTGAAATTTTCGGGATTTGAATTACAACTTAATTAGAACTCATAATTAATTATAACTTGAATTTACTATAAATTGAACTTAATTAAGAATATAAACTTGAAATTAGAACTTGAAGTTGGAACTAATTAGCTTGAATATATAACTAATTAAGTTTAGAAATTAGATATGAACTTGAATTGAAACTTGTACTTATTAAAACTTGAATGTATATATATATATAACTAATATTCTTGGATTTGAAGTTTATATTTAACTAATTTAAGAACTTTTCGTGCTAGGCAACTGAGGAAACTCAAAATCTAAAAAAGTTGATACAAGACTATGTTGCTTCATTTATCAAAGTTGGAGATAAGGTTGGTGCTTCTAAATTTCTTAAGTTCAAGTACAATTGCTTTCCATAATGTGTTTGTGTCCATCTAGTATTAATATTTAGCTTTAATTTTACAAATTATATATTTGTTAAGCATAAGTACCAACACTAGTTGATCCTATTGATGACAAAATTGATTTTCTTGCAAGATCGATTTGTGTCCATCTAGTGTTGACACTTAGCTTTAATTTAGGAATAATGTGTTTGTTAAGCATAAGTACCAACACTAGTTGATCCTATTGATGAAAAAATTGATTTTCTTGCAAGATCGATTTGTGTTCATCTAGTGTTGACACTAAGCTTTAAATTTAGGAATAATATAATTGTTAAGCATAAGTACCAACACTAGTTGATCCTATTGATGACAAAATTGATTTTCTTGCAAGATCGATTTGTGTCCATCTAGTGTTGACACTTAGCTTTAATTTAGGAATAATGTATTTGTTAAGCATAAATACCAACACTAGTTGATCCTACTGATGAAAAAATTCATTTTCTTGTAAGATCGATTTGTGTCCATCTACTGTTGATATTAAGCTTTAATTTAGGAATAATGTGTTTGTTAAGCATAAGTACCAACACTAGTTGATCCTATTGATGACAAAATTGATTTTCTTGCAAGATCAATTTGTGTCCATCTAGTGTTGACACTTAGCTTTAATTTAGAAATAATGTATTTGTTAAGCATAAGTACCAACACTAGTTGATCCTATTGATGACAAAATTAATTTTCTTGTAAGATCGATTTGTGTCCATCTAGTGTTGATATTAAGCTTTAATTTAGGAATAATGTGTTTGTTAAGCATAAGTACCAACACTAGTTGATCCTATTGATGACAAAATTGATTTTCTTGCAAGATCGATTTGTATCCATCTACTGTTGATATTAAGCTTTAATTTAGGAATAATGTGTTTGTTAAGCATAAGTACCAACACTAGTTGATCCTATTGATGATAGAATTGATTTTCTTACAAGATCGATTTGTGTCCATCTAGTATTGACACTTAGCTTTAATTTAGGAATAATGTGTTTGTTAAGCATAAGTACCAACACTAGTTGATCCTATTGATGACAAAATTAATTTTCTTGCAAGATCGATTTGTGTCCATATAGTGTTGATATTAAGCTTTAATTTAGGAATAATGTGTTTGTTAAGCATAAGTACCAACACTAGTTGATCCTATTGATGACAAAATTGATTTTCTTGCAATATCGATTTGTGTTCATCTAGTGTTGAGACTTAGCTTTAACTTTAGGAATAATATATTTGTTAAGCATAAGTACCAACACTAAACTAGTTCAAGTTAAAAAGTTATTAAGTTGTTTAAATAAGTTAAAATAAATTATATGGTTTAGTTGGCTGATTTAGTTGTTGTATTAAGTCAAAACTAAACTAGTTAAAGTTGTTAAGTTGTTTAAATAAGTTAAAATAAATAATGTGATTTTGTTGATGGATTTAGTTGTTGTATTAAGTCAAAACTAAACTAGTTCAAGTTAAAAAGTTATTAAGTTGTTTAAATAAGTTAAAATAAATAATGTGGTTTTGTTTATGGATTTAGTCGTTGGAATTAACTCAAAACTAAACTAGTTCAAGTTAAAAAGTTATTAAGTTGTTTAAATAAGTTAAAATAAATAATGTGGTTTTGTTGGTGGATTTAGTCGTTGTATTAAGTCAAAACTAAACTAGTTAAAGTTGTTAAGTTGTTTAAATAAGTTAATATAAATAATGTGGTTTTGTTGATGGATTTAGTCGTTGGAATTAAGTCTAAACTAAGCTAGTTCAAGTTAAAAAGTTATTAAGTTGTTTAAATAAGTTAAAATAAATAATGTAGTTTAGTTGTTGTATTAAGTCAAAACTAAACTAGTTAAAGTTGTTAAGTTGCTCAAATAAGTTAAAATAAATAATGTGGTTTTGTTTATGGATTTAGTTGTTGTATTAAGTCAAAACTAAACTAGTTCAAGTTAAAAAGTTATTAAGTTGTTTAAATAAGTTAAAATAAATAATGTGGTTTTGTTTATAGATTTAGTCGTTGGATTTAAGTCAAAACTAAACTAGTTCAAGTTAAAAAGTTATTAAGTTGTTTAAATAAGTTAAAATAAATAGTGTGGTTTTGTTGGTGGATTTAGTTGTTGTATTAAGTTAAAACTAAACTAATTCAAGTTGTTATATTGTTTAAATAAACTAAAATAAATAATTATTTATAATATAATTGAATATCTATCTTTTTGTAGGTGGATCATCATTTGTGGATGTATAATATGCATTATGAAACTGGTGCTGGTTTGAAACCTGAGTTTATTGACGATGTTAGAAATTTTATTGAACATACAATGACACTTGACATTTTCAAGAATAATGGATTGGTTAGGTGTCCTTGTAGTGCATGTAAGTGCTTAAAATTTTTTAGACCAGATAGAGTTATGGTTTATTTGTACCGTAATGGATTTAAGCCTGGATATTTTGTATGGATTGATCATGGAGAAAGTGATGGATTGGATGATATGTTTTATAATTCGATGCCTGTGGATGTATATAATATGGTTGCACCACATGGCCAAATTAGGGTTGAACAGGTTAGGGTTGAACACGATAGGGTTGAACATGATAGGTTTCATGAAATGATCAATGATGCTTTCGGGGTTCAAGGTGGGATGGAACTGGAACAATATTTTGATGAAGCTCCTAATGAAGAAGCAAGACACTTTTATGATCAATTAGAAGAGTCTAGTCGTCCACTATGTAAAGGGAGTTTGCATTTTGCCTTGTCAGTTGTGGTTTGATTAATGAATATTAAATTAGATTGGAATGTTCCTAATGCTGCTATGGACCCAATGGTTGATCATTTGGGTGAACTAGTTAATACGGAGTTTAACATACCAAAGAACTTCTATCAGGCAAAACGTTTGGTGTCCAAGTTAGGATTGACGTATGATAGAATTCATTGTTGTGTTAATGGCTGCATGTTGTTTTACAAGACTGATAATGAATTAGAAAATTGTATGTTTTATGGACATACTCGTTATAAGAGGACTCCGGATGGAAAGATGGTCCCAGTTCAGCTGATGCATTATCTACCTCACATTCTTAGGTTAAAGAGGTTGTATGCATCCATGAGGTCTACCCCACATATGAGAAGACATCGTGAATACACTTGTTTAGCATTTTGTGCAATAATAAAAGGATCATAACTTCTGTATTTCCTAGTGTGCTTAAATTCAATTATATTATGTTAGAATAAATGATTTAGAACAAAGAATAACCAGGTTAGAAAAAGGAAAAGAAAAAATAGACGAAAATAATACACAGTCACAAGGTACAATATATTTAGACCAAATAGAAAGTGAATTAATGAATGAAGAAGAAAATAATACTAGTTTTATATGTAATGAAGATTAAAAATTTGGAACAATAAAAATACTAGTAAGAATAAAAATAAAAGATATAGAGATAGAAACTTTAGCTTTAATAGATACAGGCTGTACTAGTTGCCTACTTAATAAAAAAATATTGCCACATAATTTGTTGTCAACTCTAAAAAATTTTAAGGAACCTATACAAGCAATACAAATAGATGGAACTTATAATCTTTATGATCAGTATATAGAAAAAGTACAAATAAGTTTTATAAATACATGTAGTGAATTCTATAAACCTACATATAATATGTATAAAATATTAGTAAGAGATCTTAATATTAAAACTTAGTCTTAGGTTTACAATTTCTTATACAAAATAACGAAAGTTGTTTAATTTCTAGAGATGGAATAATAATGTTTAGGAATACAACATATACTCCTGTACAAATTAGAAAAATTCCAACTAAGAAATTAAATAAATATAATAAAATAAAAAATATAACTCCATGTTGTAACGATTGTAAAGATAAAAGCAGTCGTTGTTCAAACAACCTATATGAAGAAAAACAAGAAGAAAATTATTCAGACAATATATACCTAGAAGATATAGAAAAATATTATACTTTAATAAATATAGAAACAGAATTTTACAATTTTCAAAAAGGAATAAATACTATAGGAAAAATAAAAAATCCTAAAGACTTAGAAAATATAGTAGCAATATTAGACGAAATGAAAATAATAGGGGAAAAACCCTTAATACATTGGGGAAGTAATAAAATTATGTGTAAATTAGATATAATAAACCCCGAGTACACTATAAAAACTGCAACAATAGAAGCTAATAATGAAGATACGGAAGAATTTAATAAACAAATAAAGAAGTTACTAAAACTAGAAGTAATAAGAAGATCTACATCTAGACATAGATCAGCAGCCTTTATGGTTAGAAACCATAGTGAACAAGTGCGAGAAAAAGCTCGCATGGTAATAAATTTTAAAAAATTAAATGATAATACTAGAACAGATACATACAAATTACCCGATAAAGTGAGTTATTTAATAGAATACAAGGTAAAAAGATTTTTAGTAAATTTGATTGTAAGTCAGGATACTGGCAGGTTAAAATGCACCCCGAAAGTATAGAATGGACAACTTTTACTTGTCCAGAAGGACATTTTGAATGGCTAGCTATGCCTTTTGGGCTAAAAACAGCTCCGCCTATATTCCAAAGAAAGATGGATGAGATGTTCGAAGACTATAAGAATTTTGTACTAGTATATGTAGATGATATATAAACAGTATTTAGATTATTCGTAACATATGGAATAATAATAAGTAAAAAGAAAATGGAACTGTGTAAGACACATATAAATTTCTTAGGAGTAACTCTAGGAGAAGGAAAAATAAAATTACAACCACATATAGCTAAAAAAGTGTTAGAAATGCCAAATAAATTAGATAATACTAAAGAACTACAAAAATTCTTGGGATTAGTAAATTATGCTAGAAACTTTATACAAGACTTAGGAAAAATAGCAAGACCTTTGTATGCTAAGATAGGTAGTAAAGGACAGAAAGAGAGAAAAGATAGAGCAGAAAAAACTTAAGAAACTACCTACCAAAACTCCTCCCAATTCCCTACTACCTTTATGTTTATTACCTTGTCCCTACAACTTTCCCTTGTATAAAGTTTTGTGAAATAAAAATAAGTGTGTTTGTGTACTTAAGTTTTTAAGTTTTCAAGAAGCTTTTCGGGGTTCCTGAAAGGGAAACCTCTCTCAGTTTATCATGTAAGTTTTTATGATGTTTACTCCTCAAAATTTCTCAAAAATAAAATAAAATAAAATAAAAAAATTAAAAAAAAAATATGTTTATTATTTTCATGTTATTGTAAGTTTTTAGCTTAATGTAAATTGTTGTACATGTGTTAAAAGATTATCATTAGTATATGGTTAGCCTCTTAATTTCTTAAATAACGACTATGAATTAGCCTGTAAATTCCTAGGATTCTTGGCCTTGATAGTCCGCCTGATAAAAGGACGAAGTTGTTGCCAGATAAATATTCGGGGTGGGGCTAGACATGAAGTTTTTAAGAATAAAGGTTGAGAGGAAGATATGAACGGGGTAAGATAAAAAAACGTTTATATATATTAAAACAGAGAAATTAGGGTATTTACATCATAATTAAACATGATAAATCTAAAAGAGAGAGGGAGTACTGAGTAGGATTTACAACATTATTTTACATCTGCTTTATTTAACTGCTTATGCTTATTATATTTACCTGCTTATATTTAATACTTCTATTGAAACATTCTATTGAAATATCTTTATATATCTAAAGCTTATATATATTTGGTATCTTAAGCAGGTAAATATAATAAGCATAAACAGTTAAATAAAACAGATGTAAAATAATATTGTAAATCCTACTCAGTACTTCCTCTCTCTTTTAGATTTATCGTGTTTAATTATGATGTAAATACCCTAATTTCCCTGTTTTAATATATATAAACGCTTTTTTTAAATCTTATCCCGTTCATCTCTTCCTCTTAACCTTTATTCTTAAAAACTTCATCTTTAGCCCCACCCTGGATATTTATCTGGCAACAACTTTGTCCTTTTATCAAGCGGACTATCAAGGCTAAGAATCCTAGGAATTTACAGGCTAATCTATAATCGTTATTTAAGAAACTAAGAGGCTAATCATATACTAAGGATAATCTTTTTACACATGTACAATAATTTATATTAAGCTAAAAACTTAAAATAACATGAAAATAATAAACATATATATTTTTTATTTTTTTTATTTTGTTTTTGGGAAACTTTGGGGAATAAACATCGTAAATATGTACATGATAAATTGAGAGAGGTTTTCCTTTCGAGAACCCCGAAAAACTTCTTGAAAACTTATGAACTTAAGCACACAAATACACTTATTTTTATTTCACAAAACTTTATACAAGGGAAAGTTGTAGGGACAAGGTAATAAACATAAAGGTAGTAGGGAATTGGGAGGAGTTTTGGTAGGTAGTTTCTTAAGTTTTTTCTACTCTATCTTTTCTCTCCTTCTGTCCGCCTTTCTCCTTGCTTTTTTCCATTCTTACATAGACTTAGAAGAACCAAAAAAGGACGGTTCTAGACACACTATGTGGCCTTCATTATTAATGGACGACAACTTAATAAGATTCCTTTAATAATGCAAGTCGGGTACTCATTGGGCCTCATCGTCACACGCCTCATTAAGTTCATCTTTTTGGACTAATATTACCGACTGACACAATTATTGGACGCGTGTTATGTCAACAGTTTTTTCCTCTTTTGGAGGGTAATGATAAAGTGACAACACACTCATCTTTACAAGACACTTAATGGGTATCCCCACCTACTAATAAATATTACAAGATACGTAGTGGGCATCCCCACCTAACTTTTTGAAATTTTAATACTACTTAATATTTCTTCTTCCGTATTTATCTTATTCTTGAATATTTGCCACCTTCTTGCCCATGCCTTTCCCATGCCTTCTTTATTTTTGTACTTTTGTCTTCTTGTCATTATGCTATTCCTAACTTTTGACCATTCTTTTTGCATATCTTTTTTGCATTTTTCCAACTCTATCTTGTGACTTTCCATTGTCTTTCCTCTTTGATCTAAAATGAAGTCTTGAAATTTTTGTGGTTAAGTGTCTAAGTTGTGTAATGCAATGGTATCAAAACTCATGCCTGAGTCGTTATCTTCATAAGGGTCTTGTGATTCTTGAATATTATTTATTTGTTCTTCGTCTGAACTATGAATATTATCTTCTAAACCATTATTTGGACTGGAAATGTCTTTGATAATATGTTTATCTTGGCTTTTGTCTTGAAATTTTTTTTCTAAAGTTTGTTTGATTATTTTTTCTAATTTTTTATTTTTTTTCTTTTTTAATGCTTCATTTTTTCTCAATGAGTCTTTTTGAAAATATTTAGATAATCTCCTTCGTGAGGAAGAAGACTCCTCTATTTCACTTTTTGGCAAAGTGACAGCCTTTAACGGATTTGGTAAGTCTTTACCGGTCACCGTTTGAACCGGACTAGCTGTATCATGCTCCGATACAGTAAAGTTCTTAGCATTCAGAGGGGAATGCACACCCGTCTCATCCATTTTTAAGTGAGATGGGGAACTCATATCTTTGGTAATGTCTGCTGTTGGAACATATTTACTCTGAAAGGTCTCAAAGCTGTTTTACAACTCTCATATTTTATTGAATAAGGATTTCATTTTTAGCATTGAGTCTTTTGAAACCTTCTGTTATGGAAGAACAATGATCGCAAAAGATTATTTTGTCTGAGTCTTTTTGGATATTATATTGTGGTATTTGATTTGGGCTTTGTCTGAGAGCTGGTGAAATGTAATAATTAGACCCAAATATTCCTCTCGCATAGTCTAAGGCTTCAGTGAAATTATTAAAACCTTTAAAAAGTGGGTTTTTAACCCCATTTATAGAATCAACTACCTCTATCCAAGTTTGAAAAACATCTTTAGTCTTGCCATGTATAACTACATAATATTTAAATTTATTATCTCTATTTTTATCTGAAAAATATTGACATAAAGCATTAGAAGCTGCTATAAAATACTTAGTTTCTTGTTTGCCATATGTCATCCATAAATTATCTACTAAACACTGTTGAGCCTTGTCTATATTACAGTTTGGATTTACTCTAAATGACAAATTACACTTAGGGTATGAAATTAAATTGTACTTACCAAAATAGATTCGCTTCATTAAATTGTCTGTTGTATTTAATGGTCTGAAATTTTGTCTTCCTAATAAAGTCTGAGCATAAGTATCTGGCTGGGCAATGCCCTTGCCTTTGTCTGCTGGCAGTTGGCCAGTTGGTCGCATATTTGGTCTCATACTAAAATATAAATTAGTTAGTCTTTAATTGTAATCTACTTAATTTATCTGATAGATCATTATCTTTTTCTTTAACATACTCAAAAACAATATATATATATATATATATAAAATTTAGCCATCTTCTTTTACTGCTAGCCTTACTATTTATTTTTTCATGGAATTTAACTATTGTTTCGCAGTCTGTTCTTATTAAGACTTCATTTTTATTTGATATATATAATTTAAAACTATTAAGTCCATATATTACTGCTAATACTTTGGCGTCTATACT
Source organism: Solanum bulbocastanum (assembly GCA_037074985.1). Classification (NCBI taxonomy): domain Eukaryota; kingdom Viridiplantae; phylum Streptophyta; class Magnoliopsida; order Solanales; family Solanaceae; genus Solanum; species Solanum bulbocastanum. Next base: position 7,533,370 of record CM073604.1, read on the forward strand.
ACTCATATTACCTTTTTCGTTATATTTTTCACTTTGGTATGCACAAATTTTTTCTTCATTTTTTGAACTGTATTTATTATATCGGGATTTTAAAATAGCTCCCCATCCTAATTTACTTCCATCAGTTTGGACAATTAAATAATTTGATTCTAAGGGTATTTGTAGGTCTGTTATATTTTTAACTTTATCTTTAATTTGTTGTAATAATTTTATATTTTTTATGTTAAAGTGTTTCTGTCCTTTACTACCTGTCTTAGCATACAAAGGTCCTGCTATTTTTCCTAAGTCTTGTATAAAGTTTCTAGCATAATTTACTAATCCCAATAATTTTTGTAGTTCTTTAGTATTATCTAATTTATCTGGCATTTCTAACACTTTTTTAGCTATATGTGGTTGTAATTTTATCTTTCCTTCTCCTAGAGTTACTCCTAAGAAATTTATATGTCTCTTACACAGTTCCATTTTCTTTTTACTTATTATTATTCCATATGTTACGAATAATCTAATTACTGTTTGTAAGTGTCCTAAGTGTTCTTGTATGTCTTTGCTAAATACTAAAATATCATCTACATATACTAGTACAAAATTCTTATAGTCTCTGAACATCTCATCCATCTTTCTTTGGAATATAGGTGGAGCTGTTTTTAGCCCAAAAGGCATAGCTAGCCATTTAAAATGTCCTTCTGGACAAGTAAAAGTTGTCCATTCTATGCTTTATGGGTAATTTGTATGCATCTGTTCTAGTATTATCATTTAATCTTTTATAATTTATTACCATGCGAGCTTTTCCTCGCACTTGTTCACTATGGTTTCTAACCATAAAGGCTGTTGATCTATGTCTAGATGTAGATCTTCTTATTACTTCTAGTTTTAATAACTTCTTTATTTGTTTATTAAATTCTTCCGTATCTTCATTATTAGCTTCTATTGTTGCAGTTTTTATAGTGTACTCGGGGTTTATTATATCTAATTTACACATAATTTTATTACCCAATGTATTAAGGGTTCCTATTATTTCCATTTCGTCTAATATTGCTACTATATTTTCTAAGTCTTTAGGATTTATTATTCTTCCTATAGTATTTATTCCTTTTTGAAAATTGTAAAATTCTATTTCTATATTTATTAAAGTATAATTTTTTTCTATGTCTTCTAGGTATATATTGTCTGAATAATTTTCTTCTTGTTTTAATTCATATAGGTTGTTTGAACAACGGCTGCTCTTATCTTTACAATCGTTACAACATGGAGTTATATTTTTTATTTTATTATCTTTATTTAATTCCTTAGTTGGAATTTTTCTAGTTTGTATAGGAGTATATGTTGTATTCCTAAATATCATTATTCCATCTCTAGAAATTAAACAACTTTCGTTATTTTGTATAAGGAATTGTAAACCTAAGACTAAGTTTTAATATTAAGATCTCTTACTAATATCTTATACATATTATATATAGGTTTATAGAATTCACTACATGCATTTATAAAACTTATTTGTGCTTTTTCTATATACTGATTATAAAGAATATAAGTCTCATCCATTTGTATTGCTTGTATAGGTTCCTTAAAATTTTTTAGAGTTGACAACAAATTATGTGGCAATATTTTTTTAATAAGTAGGCAACTAGTAAAGCCTGTATCTATTAAAGCTAAAGTTTCTATCTCTATATCTTTTATTTTTATTCTTACTAGTATTTTTATTGTTCCAAATTTTTTATCTTTATTACATATAAAACTAGTATTATTTTCTTTTTCATTCATTAATTCACTTTCTATTTGGTCTAAATGTATTGTACCTTGTGACTGTGTATTATTTTCGTCTATTTTTTCTTTTCCTTTTTCTAACCTGGTTATTCTTTATTCTAAATCATTTATTCTTATTTCTAGAGTTATTAGTCTTAAATTAGTAGCCTGGTCTTTTATATAGACTTGTTCTTCATTTCTATTTACTTTATGTTTTAATTTACTTTTTATACAACTAATACAAGCTTCAATATAACAATTTTTACATTTGGCCCTATTTATTTTACTAGGATACCATTTATATATATTACATTGGTTACTATCTATTCTTTTTAGTCTTTCAAACTCATGACTACATTCTTGAGAGATATTCATCATAGTATTTATTAATATATTGTCTAGGTAATCTTCATTTCTTTCTATTCCTATTTCATTAATTAAATTATCATTTTCTGAATCAGATGAGTCTGATTGATTTCTTTCTTCTATTATATCCATACTAACAACTGAGTATATACTTTCAGTGTCTGACATATATTTATCTACATTTAATAAGGCTTCTTGAAAGTCTTCTATTAACTGAGAATTTCTATTTTTCATATTATTTCTTTTAGGGCATATATTTGCTAAGTGTTCTATACTTCCGCAAGTATAACATTCTAACTTATTTTTGTAATTTCTATCATTTCTATATTTTCTAACATGTCTGTCTCTATTTAAATATGATTTTCTAGCTGAAGATTTTCTTAAAAAATATTTTTTATGTCTATAGGGTCTTTGGTTATATCCGGTTCTTATTTTATATTTTCTTGTTTTACTAGGTTCTTTGTCATAACTTTGGGTAGGATATATCATTGTCTTACAAAAGTTCATTTCATTATTTTGTTTTAACTGCTTTTGTATTTATATATTCGTACATTTTCCTGTTAGCATTTTCATTATGTGATTTATTTTTTATCCTATAGGCCATAAGAGTATGGGGTTTTGCACCACTACTTTTCTTTTATGCCATCTTTCTTCTATTTCTCTTCCTAAAGCTTCTGGTAGTTTACTAAATAATTTTTTACCTAATTCTTAATTAAATGTATTTCTACTAATGGTACAATAGTAAAATAGTATTTAAGAAAATTCTTTATATGCATTTTTCTCTATTGTCTTCTAGTTTATCCATTCTATATGCTAAATTATCATCTCTTTCTTGACATATTCTAAAATGTTCTATTGTTTCCATTATATCCATTTTACCCTTTTTACATCCATTGCACTTAAAAACTATCATATTATTTTCTTGATATAGTCTCTTTGCTTCTTCTATGACTTTTTCTACTTCATACCCTTCTTGTATTAATTCTATATTCATGAATTCTTCTTGTTCTGTTTGTATTGTACTTTCTATTTCATTGTCATCTAAATCTCTTTGACTAGTATAATTATATTCTGTAAATCTAATTGATGTTTCTCCTTTAGAACTAGTATACATTAAATGATGCTCGGGAGTAAACACCTTTGGCTTACTTAATTTATCTAAGTTCCATTTTAATCCTGCATATTCTTCTGGGTTTATTTTTATTGGTTTGATTAATTATATACCTTTATTTCCCATTATTTCTACCACATCGTTTACTTGAAGTTTAATTTTTGTATTACTACTTAAGGTCATTTTTCTTATAAAACCTATACACATTAGTAAATTATTTCCATTATTCATTTCTTCATATCCTTTTTTCTGGATTCCTATTTTAATATGTTTTCCAAATTCTTTTAAATTAATTAAAAAGTCTGGACTAATATAGAAAATTCCTCCATTATTAGTCATGTCTACTTCTGTTAATCATATTATAGATTTCTTTAAATCCGACCATCTGTCATCATAAAGTACAATTAATACTTTAGATCCTAAATTTTTTCTAGTTAGTCCTTTTATTCCTATAACTATTAGACTCATATGCATTAACATTAGATCGGTATTTTTTATCGTCTTTGTGAAAGCTTGGTTTACTAAGTCTAAAATTGCAAAGTTTTCTCCTATTGCTAATATTTGTTCTTCTCTATAGTGTCTATATAATTGATTATTCTTAGATAAATATTTTACATTGTATAAAATTTTCGAATTTAATAGTTTTAGTTGATTTTGTTTAAAAATCTGTAAATCTCTATCTATGTCTATTATTTCATTTAATTCTTGATTTTCTTCTATAGTGGATGGTCTCTTAGATAATATCCTTGAAATTAGGTTATTCTCTATTCTATTTTCTGAGAAACTTGGTCTGCTTTCTTGGGTTGTTCATTTATTTGAAAGAAAGTCCATTTTTGATGTGTTTTAATTAACTTGTGTTTTTCTTATTTAGGTGATATTTCTACTTTCTTAAGTTGAGTAATTAATTCGTCTATTTTTGTATTTTTATGAATTTGTTCCGGTTGTTTTTCTTTTAATATTTTGTCTATTTTTATGTTTAATTTTATTAGTAATGCTATTATTATACTATTTTGTTTTAGGAGTATTTTGTCGGTTTGGCTTGAAGGAATGTAACTAGAATATCCTATTGGCTCTTGATGAAATTTGGTTGTATATTCTAATGTTTTTTTATAATTTATATCTTCTTCACTCATGAGAGTGAGATTCTTTCAAGTCTAGTAATTATTTCTTTTAGATGACTAATTTCAGTGATTATTTTTTCTACTTGTTCTATAATTTTTGTTACTACTTGGGTATTTTTACTCTCTAAATCTTTAGGCCTTTCTACTATAGTTTTTACCAGTTTTTCTATTTCTATTCTTGTAGGTATTTTTTCTAGATTAAATTTTGTATTTAAGTATTGGATTTTTCTATCTATTTCTAGTTCTTGTACTTTTAAAAAATCAAAATTATTTTCTAATTTATCTAAAGTCTTATATTGTTTGTTTTGTATTACCTGTATTTCTTCTAACAATTTTATTATGATTTTATCTTGTTGTTGAATTTTTCCACTAAGATTTATTGTTAAGTCTATTAAAGTATTATATTGCTTGTCTTCAGAGTGTAGTATATGTTCTCTTTCAGTGAAATTACACTTTAAAATATTATTTTTATATAATGATCTATATTTTTTCTCCGGGTGTATTTTTAAGTCTAAGTATTCTACATGTCTTAACGAATCTATTTTTCTATCCTAATGTACTCCTAATTAAACAAATCCTTTTATAGTATTATATCCTATTAGTAGTATATTCTATATCTAATGTAATGTTATTTATTTCGTTGATAAGGTATATTTGTATTCTACCGATGAATCTATAAGATATTTATTTTCTATTGATGAGTCTACAATATATTTATCTTCTATTAATGATTTATCTAACTGTTCTTGTGTCCAATTTAGATAATCTATTAATACTTTTAAAGTGTTTTTAAGTTCAAATCTATATTGTACTTCGTCGTATAGCCAACTATATCTTAATCTTATTCTTTTAATATATTCTAGAGGCATGTATTTTATCCAAAGTGTATATAATCAAGTGCCTTTTTATATTGTTTTATGTGTAATTTAGAGATATGTATTTGTCTTATAGTGTAATCTAATCTTCTATTAAGATATTTTATATTATGTTCTGATTCTTCCGTGTTTAGTTGTTTTTCTAAAATTATTTCTTGCTCTATTCTGCGTTCTGTAATAAATAATATGTCTCTATGAATTATTTCTTCGTGAAGCCACTGTGCAAATTGTCTATATCTTTTAATTAAAGCTTGCATTTACTATCCTAATAAAATTGCTTCTCTTTTTAAATTTCTATTTATACTATTTATTCTATTATTACACCAATCTATGTCACTATAGTATCCTAGTATTTCCCACCTTATATTATTAATAAATTCTGGATCTACTATGTTGTCTAAATCTTTAGTAGTCTTAATAGTATATTTATTTTCTATCTGTCTCTTCCTTGCTACAACTACTCTTTTTAGATTATATTCTCTATATAAATTCCAGTATAAAAATCTTATATTTCTAAACGAAGGATGTCTTTTCATGTATTAGTAATTCCCAAAAACTTCTCGCTTTGATATCAAATATATATAAGCTTTAGATATATAAAGATATTTCAATAGAATGTTTCAATAGAAGTATTAAATATAAGCAGGTAATTATAATAAGCATAAGCAGTTAAATAAAGCAGATGTAAGATAATGTTGTAAATCCTACTCAGTACTCCCTCTCTCTTTTAGATTTATCATGCTTAATTATGATGTAAATACCCTAATTTTCCCATTTTAGTATATAAATTAGAAAAAATAATCAAACAAACTATGAAAAAAAAATTTCAAGACAAAAGCCAAGATAAACATATTATCAAAGACATTCCCAGTCCAATAATGGTTCAGAAGACAATATTCACAATTTAGACGAAGAACAGATAAATAATATTCAAGACTCACAAGACCCTTATGAAGATAACGACACAGGCATGAGTTTTGATACCATTGCATTACACAACTTAGACACTTAACCAAAAAAAATTTCAAGACTTCATTTTAGATCAAAGAGGAAAGACAACGGAAAGTCACAAGATAGAGTTGGAAAAATGCAAAAAAGACATGCAAAAAGAATGATCAAAAGTTAGGAATAGCATAATGAAAAGAAGGCAAAAGTACAAAAATAAAGAAGGCATGGGCAAGACATGGGCAAGAAGGTGGCAAATATTCAAGAATAAGATAAATACGGAAGAAGAAATATTAAGTAGTATAAAAATTCCAAAATGTTAGGGTATGAAATTAAATTGTACTTACCAAAATAGATTCGCTCCACTAAATTGTCTGTTGTATTTAATGGTCTGAAATTTTGTCTTCCTAATAAAGTCTGAGCATAAGTATCTGGCTGGGCAATGCCCTTGCCTTTGTCTACTGGCAGTTGGCCAGTTGGTCGCATGCTTGGTCTCATACTGAAATATAAATTAGTTAGTCTTTAATTGTAATCTACTTAATTTATCTGCTAGATTGTTATCTTTTCCTTTAACATACTCAAAAACAATATTATTATATATAGATATTATATCCATAAAATTTAGGCATCTTCTTTTACTGCTAGCCTTACTATTTATTTTTTCGTGGAATTTAACTATTGCTTCGCACTATGTACTTACTAAGACTTCATTTTTATTTAATATATATAATTTAAAACTATTAAGTCCATTTATTACTGTTAATACTTCGGCGTCTATACTACTCATATTACCTTTTTTCTTTATATTTTCCACTTTGGTATGCACAAATTTTTTCTTCATTTTTTGAACTGTATTTATTAGGTCGAGATTTTATAATAGCTCCCCATCCTAATTTACTCCCATCAATTTGGACTATTAAATGATCTGATTCTAAGGGTATTTGTAGGTCTGATATATTTTTAACTTTATTTTTAGTATTATTTTCTTCTTCATTCATTAATTCACCTTCTATTTGGTCTAAATGTATTGTACCTTGTGACTGTGTATTATTTTCGTCTATTTTTTCTTTTCCTTTTTCTAACCTGGTTATTCTTTGTTCTAAATCATTTATTCTTGTTTCTAGAGTTATTAGTCTTAAATTAGTAGCTTGGTCTTTTATATAGACTTGTTCTTCATTTCTATTTACTTTATGTTTTAATTTACTTTTTATACAACTAATACAAGCTTCCATGTAACAATTTTTACATTTGGCCCTATTTATTTTACTAGTATACCATTTATATATATTACATTGGTTACTATCTATTCTTTTTAGTCTTTCAAACTCATGACTACATTCTTGAGAGATATTCATCATAGTATTTATTAATATATTGTCTAGGTAATCTTCATTTCTTTCTATTCCTATTTCATTAATTAAATTATCATTTTCTGAATCAGATGAGTCTGATTGATTTCTTTCTTCTATTATATCCATACTAATAACTGAGTATATACTTTCAGTGTCTGACATATATTCATCTACATTTAATAGGGCTTCTTGAAAGTCTTCTATTAACTGAGAATTTCTATTTTTCATATTATTTCTTTTAGGGCATGTATTTGCTAAGTGTTCTATACTTCCGCAAGTATAACATTCTAACTTATTTTTGTAATTTCTATCATTTCTATATTTTCTAACATGTCTGTCTCTATTTAAATATGATTTTCTAGCTGAAGATTTTCTTAAAAAATATTTTTTATGTCTATAGGGTCTTTGGTTATATCCGGTTCTTCTTTTATATTTTCTTGTTTTACTAGGTTCTTTGTAATAACTTTGGGTAGGATATATCATTGTCTTACAAAAGTTCATTTCATTATTTTGTTTTAACTGCTTTTATATTTATATATTCGTACATTTTCCTGTTAGCATTTTCATTATGTGATTTATTTTTTATCCTATAGGCCATAAAAGTGTGGGGTTTTGCACCACTACTTTTCTTTGATGCCATCTTTCTTCTATTTCTCTTTCTAAAGCTCCTGGTAGTTTACTAAATAATTTTTTACCTAATTCTTAATTAAATGTATTTCTACTAATGGTACAATAGTAAAAATAGTCTTTAAGAAAATTCTTTATGTGCATCCAATTAGATATACTTAATTGTTCTAATTTAATTACAACATGTCTTTGTAATGCTACTAAGCCACTATTGGGATCTTCTCCTGTTAATAATACATGTATTATATTTGTAAAATTATATGGGTTTGGTCTTAATTCGATTAGATTTTGAAATTCTTGAGGGTAAGTCTATTTGTATGATTTCCATACTGCTTTACAAGATTCTCCTAAAAAGGTTTCTAACTATCTATACATAGTTTCTGCATCAGTTTTCTGATAACTTTTAATAAAGTCTATTACTACTGTACCTTTCCATAAATCTATACCAAATATATATAAGCTTTAGATATATAAAGATATTTCAATAGAATGTTTCAATAGAAGTATTAAATATAAGCAGGTAAATATAATAAGCATAAGCAGTTAAATAAAGCATATGTAAAATAATGTTGTAAATCCTACTCAGTACTCCCTCTCTCTTTTAGATTTATCATGTTTAATTATGATGTAAATACCCTAATTTCCCTGTTTTAATATATATATAAATGTTTTTTTTTAATCTTACCCCGTTCATCTCTTCCTATTAATCTTTATTCTTAAAAACTTCAACTTTAGCCCCACCCCGGATATTTATCTGGCAACAACTTTGTCCTTTTATCAAGCGGACTATCAAGGCCAAGAATCCTAGGAATTTACAGGCTAATCCATAGTCGTTATTTAAGAAATTAAGAGGCTAACCATATACTAAGGATAATCTTTTAACACATGTACAATAATTTACATTAAGTTAAAAACTTAAAATAACATGAAAATAATAAACATATATATTTTTTATTTTTTTATTTTTTTGAGAAATTTTGAGGAGTAAACATCATAAAAACTTACATGATAAACTGAGAGAGGTTTCCCTTTTGGGAACCCCGTAAAGCTTCTTGAAACTTAAAAACTTAAGCACACAAACACACTTATTTTTATTTCACAAAACTTTATATATATATATATGAAATTTAACTACACGTCAATAGAAGTTTAATTTAATAAATTTAATTTATCGATCAAGCTAATGTGTGTGTGTGTGTGTGTGTGTGTGTGTATATATATATATATATATATATATATATATATATATAAAATTTAACTACACATCAACACAAGTTAAATTTAATAAATTTAATTTATCGAGGTTGATTTTATTAATTAAAATTACATACATACATATATATATATATATATATATATATATATATATATATATATAAATTTTGAATTTTCCAATAACCTGATTTAAAATCAAATTTAAAAAATATAATCGCATCATAAACTCTATCTAATAAATTCTTTTTATTAGGGATAGTATACCTTATCCATCTCAGAGCCTTATTAAGAGGTTTATAATTAATAACCAATATGGGTGCACCTGTTTCCTGTTCAGCATGTTTATTAACATAGAAGGCTGTACAGGACCATGAAGATATTTAATAAATTTAATTTATCGAGGTTTAATTTATTAATTAAAATTGCATATATATAATTTAACTACACATCAACATAATTTTAATTTAATAAATTTATCCATCAAGTTAATTTTATAAATTAAAATAACATATATATATATATATATATATATATATATATATATATATATATATATATATATATATATATGTTATTTAACTACACAGCGACAGAAGTTTAATATAATAAATTTAATTTATCGATCAAGTTAATTTTATAAATTTAAATTATATACATTCTAATTATATAAATTTAATTTTATTGATCAACAAAAATTTATCAATATCAAATTTAATATATAAATCTCCTTGAATTGATCATACGTATTTCTTTAATTGATAATGTATTTCATATCTGAACCACTAGTTTATAAGACTTGATTTGTTAAACTATTCGAGGAGTGTATAATTAATCAACGTATTTCATACTCCGATGAAGTATCTTTTACATGTCATCATAATTAGGAAGTGATCACTACACTTGACATCCATTCAAGATCGAACATATATAATAATACTATCTTGCATTTCATACTTGAATGGATTATATGTTAGCTCTTCACCTCTACATCATGGGATGAAATATTAAGTTAATGATTAGACAACAGACTGATAAAATTTGTACATTTCTCTAGAAATATAAGTATATATAATTTTCTCCTAATTCATATCAATGTAGTTTCATACTCTAAATATGGATTATAGATATTTTTTTATTTATTCCACGAATTCTAACTTTTTATTTATAAAAGTATACAAAATTGTTACACTTTTTGAACAATTAATTGTAGGTGTAAATGAAATTTTAGTATTATGCACAATAGCAAAATTATGATTAATAGGAATATTTTGAACAAACCGACCTCCAGATGTCACTTTTATTAAAAGTAATTATATTTAATAAAACATACCAACCTCATGAGGTCGGACAGTCTCTATGTCCGTCGCTTTTTTTGAAAAAAGTTTGACCAACCTTTTGACCAAAAAGCAACGGACAAAGAGACATTGTCCGTCGCTTTTTTAAAATATTTGACCAGATATTTTGACCAAGAAGCGACGGACATAAAGATGCTATCCGTCGTTAATTTAAAAAATAATTAAACAATTACAATTAATAAAAAGCGATGGATGGCATGACTTTTTTTAAATTAATAAATAATTATTTTAAATAAAAAGCGACAAATTGCGTCTCTATTGATATAAAATAATTATTTATTTATTATATATATTGTTGGTGCAAAATTCCGCAAAAAATAGCGATGGACTAAGAGATACAGTCCGTCGCTCTAAAAAAATAAACAACAAAAAAATTTAATCAAAAAGCGATGGGCTCGACGATGCAGTCCGTTGCTTTAAAAAAATAATTAAAAAAATAAAATAAATAAAAAATTTAATTAAAAAGCGACGGACTTGGCAATGCAGTCCTTCGCTTTTAAAAAAAATAATTAAAAAGCGATGAACGGCATCGCTTAGTCCGTCGCTTTTGGGAGCGACGCCGTCCGTTGCTTTTACTTTCGTCATTTTTTAGCAGTTTTTTAGTAGTGATATCCATTGCGTAGAGACAAAGCTGATTGGTTGTGGGAAGAATTGAAATTGACAATGTCTTAGATATGGTGTATCAAAATGATATTGCAATTGTTCAACAAAAAATTGATGTTGAATTGAAAACCACACTACAACATCCTCAACACATATTAGAAGAAGTATCTGATGATGACATACTGAATGTTAAGGAAGAAATATCCGAGAATGAGGAAAATGAATCATTTGATGATGAAGAATGGGACGATAATGAAAATTCAACAACTAAGGAGGAAGAATGGGAAAATGATGAAATTGAAACAAGCGAGGAGGAATAGTGTAGATTGAAAGCTAGCTAGTAAATATGTAAGTGTATTTTGTTAATTTTATTTAATTTATGATTTTTATATATATTATACATGTAAATTTGCATACAGATGTCATCAGGCGGTGACGGTGATAGACATCGCGAGAATCTTGGAGTTAGCTAGACTAAACAGGCTAAGAAGAAGAAGTCTAGGAGATCGATAGATCCTGAGGATATTGCAGGATCTATTTCTTTTGCGCCAGAGCGCATCAGCCATGATACTCATTTATTTGTTGTTCCATTTGGTACGGCAGATCCTCGACAATATTATCCTAATTACCGTCGACCACTTGGTACTTCATCTACTTCACAGTCATTGCCTTCACGATGCTATGAGGACCTACCTTTACAGGCTATTCATCGAGCACGACCCTTATCGGCGGGTACTCTATATCCTACAGGTACATCTTCTCAGTTATCTGCCATGAGGCTTGGAGATTTTAGTAGCGAGCAATCAGATGCTATGGCCGGTACCCCTCCATTGACTCAGCGTTTTGAGCATCCTGACGTACCACCCTCGTCTAAAGCTATACCTAGTGCTACACCATATGATACAATGTCTGCTCTAGCTCCTGGCCAGAAGGACAGACTTGGTAGAGTCATGATTGAGCCAGATGGATCATCGTAAGTTTGTTTTGTTATCTATTTGTTAGTTTATTTTATTTATTTCTTACACTTTAATATATTATTCATGAACTAACATATTTATTATGTGTTTTGCAGGTGGTATCCTGCAAAGGATGCTGCCCGGGCTTCAAAAGATTGTGTTAGAAGACTTTATACACAGGGTTATCACTTTTGGAGCGAGATTCCAAACAGTATACGCCAGGTGATGTTTAATAACTTAAGGTATATATTTTTTAGTTAAGTTTAGTATACTTTACTTTTTTTTACTATCGATCTAATTAACTTTATTCAATCTTTTTTCAGACTATATGTACTTGGGAGTCGAGGTACAATTTGTTCATTGCGACCACATTTGAGAGGAAAGCATACGCCAGACTATCTAGCTGGCTAAAGAATGTTCGGGAGAGTGGTGTATGTCACGGTTGGATGTTGCCTTATGTTTTTGATGAATTGGGTTTGTATTGGAGCACAGACAAGTTTAAGGCAATATCAAATCAAGCCACAAAGGCTAGAGACAGTCTTAAAGGTGGCTCGTTGCACACCAGAGGTGCAAAGACGGTTGAAACAATTGCACGAGAGATGGTAAGTTCTTATTCAAACTTTTAAATAAATAATTAGTTGATTCATATATATCGTTATAAATTTCAGTTTTTATTTATAAGAAAAAGAAATGGGATGCACTTCCATTGAACCAGAGGTTTTCAAGAAGACTCATGCTAGGAAGAAAGAAAATGTGTCGGATCCGGATGTGTGGGCGGAGGAAAGGGCCGAATGAACTTTTGTAAGTTATTTAATATGAATAATATATATTAATAGTGAATATATGATATATATATATATATATATATATATATATATATCGATGTCAAATTTTATATTAAATATGCATAATGACTTTCAGCAGTACGTCCCTGAGAATCTAGATATTCGATCCAATTGACACCTAAACTGTCCACCTAGATTTGGAAAGAAAAAGTGGTAGTGGGGACACACAAGTGTAGATGCTATGGTCTAGGCTCTCGAAATGATGTTAGACGACTCCAGTAAGGCTTAGAAGGTATTGAATCGTCACGTCAAGCCGAGGCACTTGACGGTGTTCAAATTGCTGCTATGTCGGATCAAATAGCTAAACTTACAGCGGCACTAGCAGAGTCGGAGCGGAGAAGAGTAGCTGAACAAGAAAACATGAATGAGACCATTCAGCAAATCAAAGAACAAGTGATAAACCTCACTCGTTGACCTACTACTTCGGCTCCCGATGACACCGACGACGAGAGTGATGAGGATGATTATGTAGATCTCACTCCCTAGTTTAGATCTCTAGACATTTATGAACTTTTTGAAATGAATTTTAAAAGACTTTATAATTCTTTAATTTATTATTTAAATACTTTTGAATGTTATTTTATGTTTTGTTTAGATTGTTTATAATTGTGTGTTTGATTGGGGTGAATAGTGTAGAATTGAATTGAATTGTATTTGCAGGTGTGCAGCAGAAACTGCCAGTTTGGGCTGGCAAAAATATTGCAGAAAAAGCGACGGACAGCGTGGTTTTTTCTGTCATTTTTTTGGATTTTATTTTTTTTAAATCCCAGAAAAGCGACAGACAGTGTGGTTTTGTCCGTCGCTTTTCAATGTTTTATTTTTTAAAAAATCCCAAAAAAGTGACGGACAGCGTGGTTCTTTTCGTCGCATTTTAGAAATAAAAAAAAATGAAAATTAAAATAAAGAGACGGAGTCGTCACTTTTATGAAAAAAATTCAAAAAAAAAAGGCAAAAAGCGACGCAGTCTGTCGCTTTTAGCGACGCTATCCGTCGCTTTTTAAAAGCGACGCAGTCCATCGCTTTTTGCGACGCTGTCCGTCGCTTTTTGGCGACGCCGTCCGTTGCTTTTGAAAAGCGACACAGTCCATCGCTTTTTGAAAAGTGTCGAGCTAAAGAGCTACGAAAGTGACTGCGTCGCTTTTTCGTCGATTTTGACCAGAAAAGCAACGCAGTCCGTAGTTTTTTGCCATCTTTTTATGAAAATTTTTTAGTAGTGACTCGTTGAGTGGTTTGCTAACACCGTGGTATTAGGTACCGATACACTGGTGAGTAAGATCATTCTATCCTGGAAGGATATATTCTATTAGCCTCGGGTATTTGAGGGGAATAATTTTCTTAAGGAGACACTGTGCATTCAGTGAGCTCGATTTTATTTCTTTGAGAAAAATATTTTTATATTATTTCTAATCTATTTCTGATTCTATTTTCTCTACTAGTTTTAATTTTCTAGTTTGAAAATACTCTTTAAACTTTGTTGTTTTTTATCAAGTTCTTTAAAGTTTTGTTCTAAGTATCTTAGGAATACAAGATAAACAACAAATAAATCCTCAAAAATATTTCATTTAGCAATTACTTTTGACAAAATTATTAAATTTCATTTAAGAGGTTATTACCTCCACATTTTTTTTGACAAATAATCAAATTTTAATTTGTGTGAGTTTATAACCTTCTCAGTAAAAACTTTTAATATTTTATTTTGTGTCAGTTAAAACCCCACAAGATTGTATCATAAAATTTTAGTTTTGACCAACCAAAGTAAAAAAACTTTCATTAAGGAGTCATATTTGTCACAATAAAGTGACAATTTGATTTGGAAAATGGGGATATATATAAAGAAATTCATTAAGGATATAATTGTATGTACATGTGTGGTTTTTTTTATATATATACTAGATGGCCATGATCCGTACTGAGCACGGGCTTAACACTACATAATTAGTTATTGTCATCGCTTATATCAAGTAATTGCACTACATCTGTTCATCTTTGGCTTGATGTTGAATACCATATCAAAATGATTGAAACAAAGAGCTTATAGACAATTACAATTATTGTGGTATTGATATACCAAGTCCGAGTCGTAAATATGAGCAATTCAGCTATTAGCATTTGAATAATATTTTGACATGTAGAATAGCCAAGAAGCCTTTTGAGAGGCTAGTAAAAATATATAGCAACATTTCACATGATTATTACATACTCATATCAATAGGTTTGAAGAAAACTTCAAACCTTGCATCTTGCACAGTATCTTAGCATTATTCCTGCTTTAGAAAATGCATTTAATAGTGTTGAGTTTGCAGCAACATCAAACATGTCCCACTCTTAAATATTTTGTCAAAATAAGGATACAAGTTTTTGGGTATCCCTTCAAATAACATTGAGTAAGCAATTAGCTTTTGCAATATCTTTTGAAACGATGAACTCTTGGGACTAATCTCTCTTCACGACACACAAGTCTTGCTTTCGTAGAAAACTTTCATCAGACATATTAATCACATCAATTATCTGTAAAAACTCATCACATTAGCAAGAAAATAAATTTTAGTATTTAAAAGTAGATATATTCATCCCTATAAGTATAAAAAAGATTTTATAATTATACAAATTGAAATAGACAAATGCAGCATTGAAGCGGTATGGATAGAAAAGCCACAAGTTTCGAGAGTAAGCAGCTTATAAAGTCTTCTAATGCATCTGGACCGTCAGCTTATATCTTCGGCTTACCGTTATCTTGTTATCAATGGATGGAAGCTAGTACTCAAAATGAGGACCTGCTCTATCTGCAACTTCTCTTTAATCCAAGAAAATCATCTTTTGTTTCCATTATAAATCTGTCAGAATCTACATCATGTCTTTCACAATCCCTCTTTATTGAATTTCAAGTTCATTCTACGTATATTCTGTATCATACCATTCTTGCTCTTCTTTTCCTATCTGGCCATCAGTTACTTCATCCATATCTCTTCTAGCATTAATAGTAGCAGCACCAGTATCCATTTCAAAATCTGCACAAATGCATGTTGTTGGGTTTTCATGAAACTCTCCCCTGTCTGGATTTACCTCCATTGGCTCGCCCATGATACCTATTTGAGATGTTCGAAATTGTGAGCCGAACTCTTCCCATGTCATGTTATTTCAATGAAGGAGCAAACTGTTAAGCTTCTTCGCATTTGAGTAGATAGTTAGTTTGTGATCAAAACATCTCCTGAAACACGAAAAAGATTTTAAAAGCTTTACCCTTTTCTAGGTAACAAACTAACAAATAAAGTTATATGGTATTTGAGTAAAGAATATGGCATTTGCAGGAGCATCATTTCGTCAAAATTATTTTATAAGATGAAAAATTGTTTAAACTTTTCTGTGAAGTCAGCTAACTGATTCAAGTCAAGAATATCAAGTAGCTAACCTTCTTCTAGTGATGAGCATTCTTTCTAAATTATACCATTGTTATTGGATAAAAAAACATTGCTCTCATTAGAAACCATGAAATCTAACGCAATCATCCGAAAAGAAAAGGAAGTGAATGGTGTCAATTCCTCCTTGCTGGCGATTGTTTCTTTGAAATAAAATTTGGAAATAGAGCGTTGAGAGGAGACACTATCTCTTCTCCTCCATAAATTTCTCCGGATGCCACATAAATATGAACATCATTACCGAAATCACCAAGTGCTCAAAGCATAAGGCCAATTTCCTCAGTATTGAAGGGAATTTTCCGTTCCTTCATTCCTTATATGGGTTTCTTGCCCGCAAGTAATGCCAAAGAAGTAATACCATATTAATTACAAGTAGGGGCAATGTATGGACTAATGATTTACTAAAATAGGTAGTGACTCACATGTAATGTCTTCCACCTCTTTTGATAAATTCAACAATGATAATCATTCTTTTTTAATTCATACACTAGTGAAGTAAGCAAAAAACTATATCCTAGCACACAAAAAAGGAGGATAAACCAATATAGCAAAAATTAACATTCGTTCAAAATTCAGAAGACACCAGAGAAGTGTTTCAAAGGAGGAAAAGACATTAAGTGAAAAGTGAATGAACTTTTTTAGTACCCTTATATGAACTCTTGTCATTATGTGAGGGGCTGTGTTTTTTTTTTTTTTTTAATCAACGATGCATTCATAAGAAATCTTTATTTTGCATAGTATCAGTAATGCAATCACTTTACAATTCTACAACACAATATTCATTCTTTCTCCTCAAACAGATAAACATACCAAAGACGCATAGAGGAACACCTACTATATGCCAAAAAATAGCAGGTGTAACCAATTTCCACATATCATTTACATGAGATTGATGATATCTAATCCTCCTAACTCAGCGTGTATTTAACTTGAGGAAGAGAACTAAATCAACCATTATTCTTTATGAAAGCTTATATTAACTTAGGAGAACCAAGTAAATGAGACATGCAAACGCAAGATAGGAGTAAAATTAAATGTCTGGTTGATATAGCTTAAAGTCAAAAAATTTTTAATTATAAACATCAGTGAAAAAAACAAAATACATCATAAACCGCAAAGTTTAAAAGTGTTTTGAATATCTAAATATATCGACCGACAAAAAGCTTTTGATTTCATATTCTTGTTGTGCATCCACCTTAAATTATTACAGTTATAAGAAACAAAAGAGAATCAGTGAGCCCTCTAGTACTATCGGGAGTGTGGCTTTTAGGCCTATTGTAAATGTAATATTGAATCTTCATTTAAAGATAGGAAGTAGTATATGTGTGATTTTTTTTACTCTACATTGATCATGTTGGATCCAAAGATACATCTTTTCCCACCGATTTTTGATGAATAGAAAATTGAGTCCATCTTTTAGAACACAAAATTATTTATCCTCTTTGCTACAGTGAGCTATATTCGTAAACCACTAAGTGTATAAATAAAGAGTCATTTTTTCTTTCATATATATTAAGTCCATTAAGTACTTCATAAATAACACGAAAAGCCTATAACATCTAACATATATAAGTAATTCATATAGTGACTTCTTAATAAACTCTGTTAAGCTCCTTGGTGTGCAACAAGTAAGAACCATACTAAGCACCTAGCCCAAAGAAATATTTGGGAGTCCAAACATATTGAATGAAACAATCATAGTCAACATAATAGAAACTTATAATCTCATAAGAATATTGTTAACTATGATCAAACTTAAGACTTTCTTACCAAGAAATAGATTTTCCACTTCATATACACACACAAAAATGAACTACACTAATATCAATAGAAAAAATAAAAAAGAAAATGTGATCAAATAACTAATATTCAACATGAGTAAAAAGAAAAGAACAATATTTATTTTTAAAAAATCAATAATTTATATGCTAAACACATAGTAAATATACTTTTATATCAATACACTTTTACTATAGAATTAAGTTAGGTGTACCTGCAGTATAAACATTTCACCAAAAAAATGGACAATCTTTTTAGATATGAAGTCTCATATACTCCTTCCTATATCTCATCTTTGCAGTTTCTTTCCTTTCTACTCAAAGTAAATGCAAATGCACACACTGCAATTAATAAATTGAAAAAAAAAACTCACTAGATTTCAATTATCAAGAATAGCGAAAAAATAATTTTAAAATAAAAATTCGTAAATAGAGAAAAACGAAGAGGACAAGGAGAGCCAAAAAAAATCGGCAACACATGAAAACAATTAATGAAATATAAATTCAATGCATGCAACATGACTTCAATTCAAGTACCAAACAAATCAGCAAAATTGAAATAAAAATTAAGCCAATCGATTGAAAAATAGAATAAAGGAGACCTAAATTTAAAAAGTAAAAACTTAAAACCAAATCTAACAGTAATAGGTCGATCTCGCGAGAGAATATGATTAACTTAAGCATAAACAAATGAAAGAAGAAGATGCAAGAGGTATTTTTGGATAGATAATATGGTTAGTGATTACATGTCAAACATTGTTAACGTGAAGAAAAAGAGAAGAGTGAAAACTCACCAACAGAAAGAAATACCATTTTCATTTTCAACCTAAAAAAGAGTGTAAAATAAGGCTTAGCATTTGCTATTCCACCATTTGAGAATTGTAGAGACACGTGTAAAAGAAGCATATACACTTGTTTAATAGTCAATAAAATAGGTCCATACAAGGCAGAGAAAAACTAGAGTATAAACATGCAATTTGCGCAAATAAAAAGTTGATAGACTTAACAAGAACTTGTGCTGATTATTTTTGGTATGTGCACTTTCAAATAATTTGTAGGAAACAACAAATAGTAATGTTTGGGCACAGAAGAGTAGATATGTACAAAAGTTGAAAAGTTGATGTTCTCCATAGTACATTGGATAGTTGAGATGTTGACACATTCTAGAATTTGAATGATAGTCCAGATATGTTGACACATTATTAATAATGTCTTAAATGCAGAATGTTTCTAACAACTTTGAGCATTCTCCCTTTCTTACTTTTTAATTATTTCGTTTGGGTGCAAATTTGAGTCAATATTTTATGTAGTCTACCTTATCAATGATTTTGTAGATGCTTCAGTGAATAAGTTTTATTACCATACTTGATCATCCCTTTCGCTAATTCATATACACAACGTGAATAAACTGATATATGCATAATACGTGAATATGATTCTTAATTTGATTTTAATTGACAAATGATAAACTATGATTTTTAACTTTGTCAATACAATAGAGACTTTAATTATTTAAAACTTGAACAAATAAACATTCAAATTTTATCTCTGATACGTGTGACTTGTGTGTATTTCACACATTTTATCAAATAAGATTTGAGTGTTTATTTATTCATATTTTAAATAGCTAAAGTACCTACTTATTAAGAGGTCATTTGGTAGAGTGTATTAAAAAAATAATGCATGCATTAACCTTGTGTATTACTAGTACCTTGCTTGATACTCTGTTCCAACCTATGTATATACTATTGTGTATTAAAGTGTGTATTGCTAATACCATGAATTTCTAGGTATTAGCAATGCAATGATGTCAATGCATGCATTAACTCAGTTAAATACCCAATTGCCCCTTAATGCCTTTTTTTTTTTTTTTTGTATCTTTCCATCATAATTGTGAAGGGTATCTTTGTAGATAGTTTTTTTTAATGCAATAAACCAAATAATGCATAAAAATAATTTATGTATAGTTAATGCAAGCATAACTAATACATGCATTGTTAATGCAAGCATTCCTAATACACCCTATTTAACATTGTTTTTATATAATCTATTAAACAACCCCTTAACAAAATTAAAGATAATAATTGCCTACTAAAACTAAATTAAGCTAGAGTTTGACCATATATTTTCAAATATTTTTGGCAAATATTATTTGGGTGATATTTTACCATGTGTTTGGCAATAGTATTTGGGAAACATATTTCACTTTTTTAGAAAAATATGATTTATACCCTTAAGTTTTAAACTATCAAAACTAACCATAAGTTCGTATTACAAGTCAATTGGATCTTTGTTGCAACAAATAACAAGTAGAGTCCATGACACTGGAGCAATGTGGTAATTTGGACTGAGTGTAACAAGCATCATTTCATATATCGTGAAGTAGACAAATCACATGACCTTGTTACTTGAGCCGATTGTTCATCATTTCATCAACAACCATATCATCACTTTCATATTCACTGAATATTTCATCACTACTTTGGTGTTCACGTAAAAAATTATGTAATACAATGCAAACAACTATTATAGAGAATGTTTTTGTAAAAGATAAAAGTTTGGTGTAAAATTTTAATTTTAAAAAAATCCCAAATAGTGAGATTTGGCAATACTAAAAAAAAATTAGTATTTGGGAATTTGAGATATTTGTCACAAATATTTGCCAAATAATGACAAATTCTATGAACGAACACTATTTATCAAATTTTTTTCAAATATTACTTAAAAAATCTATGGCCAAACGGGTCCTAAGTATCATATTTATGTATTAGGTAACTAAGTGCGCAAAGAGATGGTCTTTTTCGCACAGAGTGTCTGCACGTATATTAGGTATGCATAGACATTGAATTTCTTTGCTTAGTTTAGGAGATTCGTTGCTATTGTTTAATTTGAAACAATATTGTTTATTATTTTCGTTTAACACTATATAACATAATAATAGTTAAATTCAATTTTTAAGCATTATTAATAAAATCAAATTTAATATAATAAATATTTTTTAAAGAAATATGCTAAGTTAATATGAATAAAGTAAAATGAATTATTTCATCACTCTCAATTATACAAATTTAATATATTGACAAATGCAGAATTGCAACTTATAAGAAATTAAAGTATATCCTTCTTTTCATTAATTTCCGAATTTTTGATTAATGAAACCTGCCACAAAATTAGGACGAAAAGAGTAGATGAATTTTTGACCACCAAAAGAAGAGAGAAAATAGTTTCACTTTCACATTTCTTTTCTATTACACAACTTTAAAAAGAAAATAATATTATTAAATAAAAAAAACAAAGAAGTAAAAGGTTGTTAAATTATTATTATTTAAATAAAAATAGTAAAACCAATACCATCCCCTTATTCTTCGAACGCAGACACCGGAAAAGCCTTAGAAATTCCAGAAGGGGTAGCAAACGTAATTTTCTGTAAATCAGAGTCGTGAATAGAAATATCAGAAATTGTTATCCAGATCAACAGTTCCTTACTCTTAATGCCGGTGAGTTTCTTCATCCGGCGATCGTCAAGGAATCCGGTGACCTCAGTATCGTACCAGACAAGTTTTCCGATTTTCTTAAACCGATTTTCTTTTGCCTTCTTCTGTTTCAGCCATACGAATCCTGTTTGCTTATTGTGCCCTATTTCTATTAGATCATCCAATGGGAGAAGCCCTTTTGGCATATTGATTTGTTCTAGAAGTTGTAGAGATTTCTGCTTACAGATCGCTGGGTCGGTGAAAACCTCTGCATTTTCACGGTGATTTTCTGCTAATTGAGATGACATTTTCGTTGAAGGATATGGAAAACAAAAGGGAGAAGAGGCAATTGGAATGCTTTTTTCTGTGTGTCAAAAGTGGAAATCAGTATGACAAAGGGTGTTTGTTTTTGTGAAGAGGAGCATAAGAATTGATGCGCTTTTATAGCGACTAAGTGAGTATTTTTACGAAATACCTTGTAATATGAATTGTAAAATTTTGAATTATGTTTTAAATAATAAGTGTATTTATTTTAATGTTAGCTAAATAATAATAATAAAAATATTTCTAGAGGTTGGGGGTATTGAGTGGGTAAGAAGGAGATTTAATCGGGGCTTTAATGTGGGCTTCGACGCGGGTGGAAAATAGTGATGAAGCTCAGATTTTTAATAAAGGGTTCAAAATCTGAAAAGATAGACACACGTAGTAGTTGAAGGGGTTCGACATGTATTATATATACCTAAAAATTATTTTAGGCATGTATAACAATATAATTTTTCACTGAAGGGGGTTCGGTTGAACCCCCTAACTATAAGGTGGCTCCATCACTTGTGGAAAACCCAAAAGAAAAAAAATACTTGAAACGCTATTATGAAACTTGTTTTTCTTACTTTTATTTTTCTTAACTATTGCATAACTTATTTTTCGAAAAAGAAATATTTTTCCATATACTTTTACTGTTTATTGTATTAAAAATATATATTCTTACTTTTACATGTCACTTTTCGTATAAAAAAAAAGAAAGTTTATTTTCTTTCATGTTTAACCTTCAATATATTTTTTTTAATGACTAAGATGAAATATCAATTAATATAGATATTATAATAAAATATTTATATTAATTATTATTCTTAACGGAGATGCAAAATTAAAAGCGAACAACTAAAAATATAAGAAAGAAGTACATTTCTAAAATCTTTTGATTGACCGTGGAATAAAAAATATATTTTTCCATCTAGAAAACACGCCCTTTTTGTGCACTACTAGTTTGAAGTTTAAGTACTCTTTTTCTTTTCGTGAAACACAAAAACTCTTTAATTTTTTCTTTAAAATTTAGAGAACTCTTTAATTATTTGAAAAATGCATTCTCTCCGTTTTTAAATAATTGAATTATTGGGGTATTACATATTTTTTAAGAAAAGAAGATTTAAGATATAAATTAAATATTATTTTTTATTTTTATCCTTAGTAATTATTGTCAAAATAATCTTTATAATAACTAAACATTAATCATAATAACTAAATTCAATGCTAAATAATTCAAAAATGTCTTGAACTCATCACGTAAAAAATAATTCAAAGCAATTAAAGTTTCTTAAACTGATCACATAGAAAATGCAAATGAAAGGCAAAAATGGAAGAATATAAAGTAGTCTTGAAGATTGAACAATTAAGTTAATTTAAAATATGAACAATCTTATCAATTTAATTATTTTGAAATGAAGAGAGTAACTCCGTTAGATAAGAGTTTTCATCACTGTAATAATTTATTTGTTTCATTTTATGATATCGTTATAATTTAAATAATCAAATAATTCTGTTTTTAGTATGATTTTCTCAAACGCGAGGTCAAAAAATCAACCGGCTTAGTTTTAAGTCTAAAACATGCAGAAAAAAAAAAAAACAAATTCGCCAAATTGAAGAACAACTTTAATATTTTCTGACATTGAAATCTAGGCTCTTTGATATACTGATAAAACAATTTTTCGTTTCTTGCTATTTAAAATTAAAAATATATTTAGACACTTTTACTTATTCAAATGTTAATTTTGACTCATATCAAAGCGTTTATAATTTTTTTTGTTTCTGCTAAGTTTTCTCATATACGTTTAACGTTACACTAATTTTTGTCAAACTAAATCCCCACACACATGGTATTAGCTTTTTGTGTCTTATTTATTACGATGACTTGAGAAATGCTATAAGAGGAGCAAAATATAGGTTATCTGAGGATTATTGTTTAAAAAAGGATTATTTTGAACCCGATTGGCCATAGATATTACGATCATTTTTTTGGACCAAATATACTTTCAAATTCTTTTAGAATTTTAAAACATATCTTGAACTTTTATATTTTATACATACAAAAAATCTCATGTCAATTATGATTGCAACTATAGTTCTATTATATATGATCCAGTGAAATCTGTAGCTATTTTTTTATGTCGTTGCACATAATATTAGTCAGCAATTGACGAGTGAATGTTTTCAATATTTACTCGAAACAATTAGTCGATCGACATACAAAAGTGGTCTACACACTTTGTCAAATGACATCAACGTATGTTTATATAAAAAAAATGATTGGTGTTTATCCAAATATTACTAAGTCGCGATTCGCGCGATCATGTAAAACATCAACAAATATGCGAAATTAAATAAATAAATTAACAAAGTGAACTCATTCCTAAGTTTATTCAAGATATAAGATAGATTTTATATCTCAGCATTTAAATTGATAATAAATTAATTGGATTTTGTGTTTTTTTTTACACCTTGATTATCATTGTAGCTTGTAATTATGACTATTGTTTATGATAATTTGTCAGGTTATTGTAATATTTTGTCATGACCGTATTCATTTATATTATTTCTCTCTATTCTACTTTGAATTTTTATTTTTTTGAGTGGGTCTATTGGAAATAGCATGTCTACCTATAAGATATTGATAAGGTCTGAATATATTCTATCCTTCATAGACCCGCTTTGTGAAATTATACTAAATTTGTTGATATTATTATTGTCCCAATTTTTTGTTATATAATATATTCATGTTTTAATTTATATAGGAAAAAGCTCCATTATAAAATTGAGAATTATATATATTAATCAATACTTCAACCACATTACAGAATAAACTCATATCTTTTGCTCAATCTAGTGTACTTGAGAAATAAATAGAAAAAACTCAAGGACATAAAAAGAACTCCGATAATTTAGCTTTTAAATAGTTGCACAATACTTTTTTGAATTATTCGATCTCATATTTTCTTGAACAATACTTAGAAAATTTGTTATAAAGATAAATTGTATGTTGTAAAAGCGCGAAGTTAAAGTCAAAGCCAGAGCAATGAGTCCTTAGTTATAGCGTAAACACGTACAAAAACATAGTAACAATACAAGAATATGGCAGACAAACTTCAAATCATATTAAACAAAAAACAATGAGAATCACGAACAAAGAAAACCACACCAACAATAAAAATTATTACTTTAATACAAAAATGTACATTAGGCCATGTACTTTAACATGGAGCTAACCAATTTAATCCACCAAAAATGCAACATGAAGAAGAGGAATCAGCACCAGGATATCAAAGGGAACGCTACATGTTGAGAAGGATAACAAATTTTATTCAAGAAAAAAATGGTAAAGGACTGAAAAGAATTCATAATTGAAAAATCTAAAAAACCCAAATGCTATCAAAAGTAAAACAAAACTTTTGCTAAACAGTATAGTACAGATGAGTATCGTCTTGTTTGATTTATATACAAATAAAGATTGAACATTTATATTCTAAATGAATACCACATTAAATGTTCATTAAAATTAGAGAAAATGGGATTGAGAAAAAGTGCAAGAGTAATGAAGGTAATTAAGAAAAAGTGACTATTGGAATGAATTGAAGTGATAACGTAATAGAAGCAATTTGTATTATAATTACTCATTCATTACATAAAATAAATATTAGTGTGATCATGAAGAGAAGAAAACCAAATATTTAGAGTTGTTGAAAAAAAGAAAAAAAAGTTTCTAGGAGGATCAATATTAAATAGGTGTAAGTCATTGATCATTACTTCTTATAAACAAATTAAATAATATTAGAAAAATACTTAAAGTATCAAAAATATTTATAATTTATAATTAGAAGAAGAAAAAAAAAAAGGAATAATTTTGTAAGAGTACGTAGAAGTTGGAGAGGTGTGAGTTTCTCCTTGTAGACATATAAAGAGTCTTTGTTGTAAATGTTTCTTTATTTATCATAAATTTCATAATTTATTTTTACAATAAAATAATTAATTTAAATAAAAAAAAGTCAAAAAATGGAGGAAAAAGATAAATACAAATAGAAATCATAGAGATGTGCCAATCACCTTCTCTATGTTTCTCCTTTATTATATACATAGATTTGACATAATAGCCATTTCTGGCCTTGGTTTAAGGTAAATGACTTTGTAAATACTCGTGTCAGCTAACTTTTTTTATAAAAATATATTAATAATTAGGAGTTCTATTCACTATTAGAAAATAAAAAAGTAGACATCAACAATATTTCATAGCTAAATAGTTTAAACTTATTTTTAACTTCTAGGTGTTAGGCACACTCGGACCTTGGTCTAGGCTTTTCTAGATGTGTCCAAATATCAAGGGTTCCTACATGCAAAATTTTAGATCTATTGTTCCAAAATCAAAATAAGTAATTATTATTAGCGTATAAATTATAATTTATCTATATATTCAGGTTTTTGTTACTTCTCATGGTATAGGTGACCATTTCATCACAATATTATCTCCCTGTCATCATTGAAAATTTTGTTGACATTTATGTTAAGATTAATTTTTCAATCTGTGTTGCATATGTCTATCAAATCATATCCTATGTGACTTTATAGAATAGTATCAATATCATTCAATAATGTTTTAGTTAAATATTATAAATGAAATATAATGTATATGTTTATGTGATTAATGATTAGTGTGGATCATTGTGTATTTGCTTTTTTTTATCGAGGTCAAAATAATTGAATATCACATTAACATATAAAGTCTTGTCTAAATTAACCGTTACTGAAGTTCGACAAAGTTGTTACAATATAATAATTAGTACATATAAGATACATTTTATTTTTTCTATCACCATCAATATTGTTGGTTTAAATAGATAATAATTTAAACAATGAAAAATTAACTTATTTTCTATTATTCCCTACCTTTTTAAAATATTACATAAATTTCTTATTTCTCCTCAATTCTCAATTCTCAATTCTTACGGATACATAAACATTCCCACACAAACCCACGTTTACCCACTTCTTTAATCTCAACCTAATTTCACTCCACATTATTATCAGTTACAATTTTCATGTCAATTTGATTTTCAAAAGAATTCTCTCTCTAGTCAATCAAATATAAACCACTGAATAGGTAAATTTCTTCTTCTCCATTGTCGTTTTCTTAAAAAGAAAATCGTTATTTTTTGATACATATGGATCAGGCTCCTTCATTTAGACTGTCGAAAAACGCTCAAAAAAGAAGAAAAATATCGAGTTGTTGGTGTCTCCGGTAAGGGCTTTGGATCGAGATCCATAGGTGATTTATGTCGATTCAATAGTGACGACATTGCTTCAGAACTTGATTACCCATACACGGTCTCTCAAAAGTTTATTTAAACGTATCAGAAACACACATAAGATACATTGCAAGTTACTAATTTAACGATTGATCATTGTTTGTATCATGTTTAAGTGTTGGGCAATGTTTGTATCGTGTTTAACTATTGGCAATTTTTGTATCGTGTTTAACTGTTGGCAATTTTTGTATAATGTGTTAGTGTTGTTATTTTTGTATCATGTGTTACTGTTCGTTATTTTGTACTATCATTTTTAACAGTTTATTATTTTTGTATCATGTTTAACAGTTCATCATTTTTTGTTCAAACAAATTCCAACTCACATTTTAAAGTTTGGTTCTACCTATTATTTTGCAATCAAAGCAATGTGACTTATGATAATTAAGGGTGGAACACATAATCAACAAAAATAAACTATTTGTTAGATCGAGGATTAGAAAAATACGACCCTTATGTTAAATCTTATTACTTTTTTAAAATAACAAGAACAAATTCTCCACCTTGATAGTTTTCAACTTTCAAAATTTCCTTGTGTTCTATATGTTAGGGTTTTGCCTTGATTTTCTTACCTAATTTGAAGTTTATTTTTTATTTAAAGATAAGTCAAAGTATTACTATAAATGCTTGAACTCTTTTTGAAAGGAAAATATTATTTTCTTCCATATTTGATTTATGCTTTCTTTAGAGAAAATATTTGGGGATCTATAAATTAAAGATCCCTATATTCATAACATAACACAATAGAATCCACAATATAGACGTTTAAGAGTTTAGTTTATGGGGAGATTTATTCTCTCAATAGTTTTAATATTTTTCTTCTATATTAGTTTTCATATGATAATATTATATTTTTAGTATAAGTTTTTGTTACCTGACTTGTAATTGTAAGCTTTCTGATGACGCCCTAATTACTTTCGAACCCAATAGTAGATGACTTTAATCCTTACATGCATGGTTCTTATTGATATATTTCGAATTTTGTAGTGAAATTCTATGTTTTTTGTCGTTCGGAATTCCTCCTTTCTCTTAATTCTTCTTTGCGGCACCATAAATCCGTCCAGATCTCTCAAAAACTAAATTAGTCTCCACGTAGTTCAAAATACCTTGAGGTACAGTTTGAAGATTTACACCTACTATTTAGTTCATAAAATGCTTTCTGCGGATCTACTTAAATTTTTTACATATATCCTATAGGCATGCTTCGATGCTTATATTTTCGCTCTTTATGTGGCAAATTTAGTTGTTGAATTTTTTTTAAGTCATATGTAACACAAATTAGTTGTCTTTTTTGCCATTTGAACACCAACAATAATCATATATTGTAAATGATTCTAACACAACATTGAAATTTTAGTAGATCAATTAATGTTAATAATCATTGTTTTATAATTTTTCCATATATGTTGTTCATATTAGTGGTAATATTACCTCACCTTGGTATCACTTCAATTACATTTTTCTTAGAGTAGTTTGTCTTATTTTTAACATGATTCTTACTTCTTAACTATATATGAAGGAACGCAACAAATATTTCACACAATTTAATATGGGAAAATTGTATATAATAGCAAACTATTAATTCAAATTAAATGCTATAAACATAGTTTGATTTAATTGTACCCCATAACAAACTGTTGCTATTTCGCCTCTCTCCACGGTGGAATCTCGCTCGCCACTATAGTTCTCGCTGACAGTCTCGCTTGCCTCTCTCGCTTTTTATACAAACACAAATGTATAAAATGCGTTTGTGTTTGTATAAAGCGAGAGAAAATTGTATATATACATATATTTTCGTTCCCCTCTCTCCCCTTTCCTAGATCTCGCTCGCCACTCTCACTCGCCTCTCTCAATTTATACAAACGCAAATGTATACATTGCATTTGTGTTTGTATAAAGCGAGAGAAAATTGTATATACAAATACAAATGCATATATTTTTCGTCCTATACACTTATGATTATACAAATACAATCTTTTCCTGCCCAATTTTCTTTTGTCTTTTTCTCTTTCTTGCTTTATACAAACACATATTATACAATTGATTCTTTTGTATATGTATACCGAAACAGATTATACAATTGCTTCTTTTGTATGTATAGCGAAATAGCCATAGCTTCTTTTGTATATATGTATAGCGAAATAGCCATAGCAAACTTTAGCACAATTATGCAAACTATAGCTATAACATACAAATATGATTTTTGTGTTTGTTATATGTGAAAGTTGCTCATTTAATATTTTACTTTATTAGGAAAAAATAATCATAAATAATGTAGATCAAATTTTCATTTGTTGTTGTGTTACCGTTTGAACTCAACATTATTCATGATAAATGAATTTAACATAAAATTAGAATTTTAATTAGTGTTTAAATTTTTCTATGAACAGTGTTTAAATCAGCCTATTTATTCACCTCGTTCTTCACTTCTCTTCTTTAAGCACATCAGTCTTTCACTTTTTCTTTAATTTATATTTTCTCTCTCCAAAGTGCTGATGAGGAAAAAAAATGAAGAAATTAATTACAGGAGAATGTACACATGTACATGTAGAAATTTTGAAAATGTAATAATTTTTTTCTTGTGAAGTAAATGAAATTCAAGAAATAACAAGTAGCCTTTTTTTCAATTTTGTTGTTCGAATGTACCCAAAAAGACTAATTATGGATTTCTTGAAGTTTGTATACTTATCAAAAAGAGATGTTACCTGGCCAAGATATCTACATGTACATCTCAGCATACTCCTATAATGAATTTTATTTTCTTATTTCCTTCATCATCACTTTAACTTGCATACTATGTTTTAGTATATATTCGTGCTTTCTTGAATTTATTAATATTTAGATCGTATGACATGATTTTAATTTCTTATATATATGCAGCATCGTAATGAATATTTTCGCATAATTTAAAATTTTAGTTGTTGAAAGAAAAAGGTCATATATAATTATTATTAGTTTTTTATTTTATCTTTAATGTATTATTTATTGTTTCAACACTAATAATAATCACAGTAGAAGATTCAACAAAAAGTATCAAGTTTAGTGTCACGCCTCAAGTCTATACCCTGAACATGGACGACACTCGAGAACCATTTTTGGTCTCCAAGCGAACTATTGGTCTGGATGACTACTTAGCGGAAGACTTACTCAAGCGATATAGGCTTAGAAATAGAATTTAGAACATTCAAACTCAAAGTAAATACTCAACTCAAACTGTATGTAAAATACTCAATAATATAAGTATAAAAGTTTGCAAAACATCTCAACATAAAGTAAATACTAAGAAACTCCTCAACTCTATCTATCTATGATGTCTCTATAGTTCAACATAAATGTCGGGATAAGATCCACAATACCCTAAAATGACTAAACTGAAAAGAAAAGTGGAATTCTCCGAAATACAAGGAGGCTCACCAAAAGCTAATTGGAGTGCAAAGTGATCTCAATGAAGCGCCTGCTGATGATCCTGGACACTTGTATCTGCATCATAAACAGATGTAGATCGAATGACATTAGTACACTGAATGAATAAATAAAAGAGCTGATAAGGCTGAAGAACTACTCATCCAAACTCAACTCAAAGCATAAGTAAAAGATAGAATTTTAAAGTTTTACAAGTAAAAGAGGCTAACTCGAGGATGTATAAGAAAAAACAATAAAACACTCTTTAATCTATTAGGGAGATTTTCTAACCGAAAACCATCACTATAAGCAACGTGATGATACAACGTCTCGTTCATGCTTCCAGAACTATCCTATATATATACCTTGTCGGGATATAGGACACCTCAACTAAGTGGATCCACTAAAGATCTGCTCGAGGAGTCGTATGAAAAGTACGATGCTTTACCCATGTTGGTTACATGGTTTATGAGTATTTTGAGTTGTCTGAACTCATCCCCATATGGTGCTCAATACTACTTCCAATAATTATACATACTCATGCTCAAATGTAAAAAAACATACTCTTTCTCAATTTGAGGTAGTTGCTCAAATTATACTCTTAAAAGAGGTAACTGCTCTGAAGTATCTCTAAAAACTATTTATGTAAAACAAAGTTCTCTTTATCAATGTAAAAGTAATACATTTGAGAATCAATTAGTTCCCTTAAACTTTACTAAAAATCTCTCTTTAACTCTACTCAAAACTCTTCTTTAATTTACTCAAAAAATTAGTTTAAGACAATTGTTTGGTTAAAAAGATTCTCAATAGTAACTTCGTGAAGACTTAAATACTAGGGTTCATGTTGAATAATAGTCATGAATAATCAACTCAAGAACCTCAATGCATAACATATAGCAACTAAAAAAATTAGGAATTGAAACTCATAATTCAACAACAGCTCATCTTAAAAATTATCAAAGCTAAGGATGTAACCCTAGATTATCTCTTACTGATAGACGAACTCAGTTCATCACAATGATTAGCTTTACATACCTTGAAGAATAATTTTTTTGGCGAAATTAGTGAAAACTCGAAGAACGCTAAACCCCCTATATTTCTCCTCTTGGATCCTTGCTCTATGACTTGGAAGCATTAATGAATGTAAAAGGATTGTTTAACATTGCTTACACCCTTAACTAATTGTAAAAACTTTGAGGTTTAGTCTTAGAAGGGGTGGCAAGGACTAAAATACTCCTTTTAAAAGCTGACAAAAACCTTCTACGGGTTTATCTACGGTTTGTGGTTGGTTCTACGGACTGTAGATTCTAGCATTCATTTAATAAAAAGTCTATGACAAAAATAAAATATAGCCCAAATTCCGACCTACCCCCCACATTGGTATCAGAGCTATTCACTAAAAAAGATAAACATAAAAATAGAGCTAATAATCACATCAGCAAAACCTTATATAACTAACTAGAATGAGAAGACCTCATAAAAATACTTTAACCTATAAACAAACAAAACATGAGTTAAAATCTCTATATATAGAATATAAAAGATTAAATAAACAAATAATCAAGAATATGGAGGAAATTCATAGGTTAGATACATTAATTACAAAAATATCATTATTAGAATCCAAATTTATTATCCAACTAAAACAAACAATAAATAATAAATAAACATGAATAAGGAAGAATTTGCAATAAATGAAAAAACATATGAAAATTATGACGGATTAAAAATAAAAATAGTTTTCTCAAATTTAGGCAGAAAATATAAGAAGATAGGAAACCAATTATATTTAATGTTAGAAAAAGAAGAAGAAAAATTAGAAGATAGTTTGACAGCTATGGTAAGGATAGCAAAAGAATATGAAGAAATAGATAGACAAAAAGAAATAGAAAATATACAACAAACAAAAAATGACAGAATAAAAGAGTTAGAAAAAGAATTACAAACATTAAAAGAATTATATGAAAAACAAAGCAAACAAAAAGAAGAAGAAAAATTACTGATAAGAAATACAACAATATAAAGAAAAACTTACAAAAAATCAAGAAAATATCGAAACAGAAAATAAAAATGAAAATAAAATGGAATTACATATAGAAACTATAGAAGAAGCAAATATGGAAATAGATCAAAATTCAGATATATGTGAATCAGAAATAAGTGAAACATATACAGAAATAATAGCTAACATAGATAATAATAAAAAATTAATAGAAAATACAGAAGTAGAAATAAATTATGATGAAAAAATAAAAGAAGAACCTAGTAGTAGCAATAACCCAAGAGTATATCCAAAACATAAAAAACCACAATTATTTATCCGAGATTATACGAGTTCAGATAGAGAAAAGGCTTTATGGAATAAAAGACTAAATATACAAAAATAGAATCCAAAACAAATAAAT
Source organism: Solanum bulbocastanum (assembly GCA_037074985.1). Classification (NCBI taxonomy): domain Eukaryota; kingdom Viridiplantae; phylum Streptophyta; class Magnoliopsida; order Solanales; family Solanaceae; genus Solanum; species Solanum bulbocastanum. The sequence goes on from CM073604.1 coordinate 7,566,585, forward strand.
GAACACCCTGAATATTTAGATTTAGACTGTGTAGTTGATATAAATCAAACTATACAATTATGGATAGGTCATATATCAAAACAGATTATAGACAACAAAATTAACATAACAGAAGTACCAGGATACATAGAAAGAACATTAATAGGAGAATTAAAATTATGGTTCTTAAATTTAGAAGAAGAAAGTAAAAAGACATTAAGATCAAATAAAGATACACAAGCTAAAGAAACAACATCAGCATTAGACATACTTTATAAATATGAAACAGCTATAAGAAATGAATTTAGTAGTATGACAACAGAGGAAGAAGAACGCCAAAAAGATAAAATTATATATAGAAATTTAATGAACAAACTAGGAATATGTAATATGTGTTATTTAGAAGAATATACTTGTGCATACAAAGAATATTATTATAAAGGAGTCTATAATAAACAAGAAAGTCCAGGAATAAGGCACTTATATTTTACAAAATTACCAGAACCATTTAGTTCAAAAATAATTAAAGCATGGGAAGAAGCAGAATTACAAGATACATTAGGAGCTAGAATAAAATTCGTTAAACAATGGTATGCAAACATATGTGAAAAATATAGAGAAGAAATAAAAATGGAAAAAACTATAAGAAAAAACTTAGCATGTTGTGAAGACAAGATAGCACCACAGTTGGTTGTAATGACCAATATTATAAAAAATATAAAAAGAAAAAATTTAAAAAATACAAAAAATCAAAACATAAATACAAGAATCCAAGAAAAAGATACTATACAAAATCTAAACGACCATATAGAAAAAAGAAAAGTATAAGTGAATGTAAATGTTATAATTGTGGAAAATTAGGACATTTAGCAAAAGATTGTAAAATACCAAAAAATCCTAATAAAAAACAAATATCAGAAATAATTATAGAAGAAGAAGTTTGTTTACAATTAGAATATATAGATTATGAATTAGAAAGTGAAGATAGTATTTATGAAATATCTGATAATGAAGAAGAATATCCAACAGATAATGAAATAGTATCCAAATATATATATAATATAATCTTGTATTAAAAATGTCATTTTCTATCTTTAGCAACTCTCAAATGTTTAAGATGACTAGATTCAAAGGGCATTTTTGGTAGATATATATATATATATATATATATAGAACAATGTGATGACTGAAGAAAATATACAAATTATATAAGAAGAATATACAACAGATGATTATTCAGAACAAAAAATAATATTTGATAATAATATATTTGAAAAAGTAAAAGGAAAAGAAATTGATTTAAGTGTAGAAAAAATATTTAATATGCCATTAATAAAAAATCCTTTTAAAAGAAATAAAGAAGAATTTTATATAATCAGTCAGAAAGAACACATTATAGATTGTAAATAGGCTCAAGGAAAAGCTGAAGTACCAATTATAAACAAAAGAGAATTAAATAAGGAAGTACAAAAAATAAATAGTAAAGATCAAATTAAATATGTACATTTAGGAGGAATATAAATACTTATAAAAGCTTGTTTTAAAGAAGGAATAGATACTCCAATAGAAATATATTTAGCAGATGATAGTATACTAGAACCTATAGAAAAAAGTGTAATAACAGCAGTAAAAGGAAATTTAATATATCAAAAGTTTAAATTTACAGTAAACACTAATTATTCAGTTGCATTAACAGATCAGAATATAGATAAAGTATTAGTATTATATTGAAAAATTAATGGAATAACTTTAACCCCAGGAAGTAAAATATGTACAGCTAGATGTAAAAATTTATATGTATTAACCACTAAACATAAAATAAGTGCAAAAAGTAAAATAAAAGGCATAGAGATAGAAACCCCATTTGAACAATTTGTTAAAATAATAGATAATAACAATTATTTATATAAAGAAATAGACACTAATGAAAATTTAGACATTATAGAAGAAAGAATAGGAAGAGCTAGAAAAACCAAAAATCACTTGCAAAGAGAGTACACAAAAAAGATAGCATATGATATAATCCCAAATAAATATTACATAATAGGAGTAATAGAAGAAAAAGAGCATTTAATATTAATAGATACTAAACAAGAAGACAATTACATAATAGATAAACTATTAAATAAAGATGAAATGGAAATAAACAAAGCCACAAAACAAAAATGTTCAGATTTACCAGCACTAATAATAGCCCAATTAGAAATAGAAAAAGAAATAATAATAGCCGATATACCTATGAAAATAAAATTAGAAATTAATGAAACCCTACAAGCAGATATTATATTTGGATTAAAATGGTTAGAAGAATTAAAACCATATTGAATAGAATCTAATCATATAATTATCACTTATAATAATAGAACAATAATAATAAAAAGAATAATATTATGAAAATACACTTACTTATGAAAATAATAGTAGAAGGATATTATAATAGATATTATACACCAATGATAGATACAGGAGCAGAAGTTAACATATGTAAATATAACTGTTTACCAAAAGATAAATGGATAAAATAAAAAACCCCTATAGTAGTAAAAGGATTTAACAATGAAGGAAGTTTAATACATTATAAAGCAAAAGATATAAAAATACAAATATGGGATAAGATACTTAAGATAGATGAAATATATAATTATGATTTACCTACAAAAGATATAATTTTAGGAATACCGTTTTTAGAAAAATATTATCCACACGTAATAACTAAAACACACTGGTGGTTAACAACACCATGTAATCATAAATTAGGAGCAAAAAGAGTAGCAAATAAAATACGAAAAGATACAGAATGGATTAAAGGAAGTGAAAAAATTACAAAAAAATTAGAAAATATGCCAAATAATACCAATAATATAGAATATATAGTATTCACAATAGACAAATTATGTCCAACAAAAAATAAATTAGAACAACTATATAGTGAAGATCCATTAAAAGGATGGAATAAGCATAAAACAACTATAAAGATAGAATTAATAGATGACAATAGTATAATAACCCAGAAACCTTTAAAATATAATTTTGATGACTTAAAGGAATTTAAGATGCATATAACAGAATTACTAGAAAAAGAATACATACAAGAAAGTAATAGTAAATATACTAGCCCAACATTTATTGTCAATAAACATAGTGAACAAAAAAGAGGAAAAAGTAGAATGGTTATAGATTATAGAAACCTAAATGCAAAAACTAAAACTTATAATTATCCGATTCCAAATAAATTATTAAAAATTAGACAAATACAAGGATATAATTACTTTAGTAAATTTGACTGTAAATCAGGATTTTACCACTTAAAATTAGATGAAGAATCTAAAAAACTAACAGCCTTTACGGTACCACAAGGATTTTATGAATGGAATGTATTACCATTTGGATATAAAAATGTACCAGGTAGATTTCAACACTTTATGGATACTTATTTCATAAAATTACACAATTGCATAGTATACATAGATTATATACTATTATACTCAAGAACATATGATGAACATATAAAATTACTAGAACAATTTATAAACATAGTAGAAGAATCAGGAATAAGTCTGAGTAAAAATAAAGCAGAAATTATGAAGAATCAAATAGAATTCTTAGGAATACAAATAGATAAAAATGGAATTAAAATGCAACAACACATAGTACAAAAAATTATAAATTCAGAAGAAATGTTAGATGCAAAAAAGAAATTACAATCGTTTTTAGGATTGGTAAACCAAGTAAGAGAATATATACCTAGATTGGCAGAATATTTAAAACCTTTACAAAGAAAATTGAAAAAAGATATTGAATATAATTTTAATGAAGAAGATAAAAAACACATTAAAAAGATAAAAGAACAATGCAAAAAATTACCAAAACTATGTTTTCCAGATGAAGATAAAAAATTCAATTATATAGTAGAATCTGATGCAAGCGAAAATAATTATGGAGGAGTATTAAAATACAAATATGAAAATAATAAATTAGAACATCACTGCAGATATTACTCAGGAACATTTACGGAAACAGAGGTAAAATGGGAAATTAATAGAAAAGAATTATTTGCTTTATATAAATGTTTACTAGCGTTTGAACCATATATTGTATATAATAAATTTATTGTTAGAACAGATAATACACAAGTTAAATGGTGGCTAACACGAAAGGTACAAGACTCAGTTACAACAAAAGAAATTAGAAGACTAGTATTAAATATCTTAAATTTTACTTTTACTATTGAAGTAATTAAGACTGACAAGAATGTTATTGCAGACTACCTATCAAGACAAGGCAGTACAGACAGATTTTGAAGAAACACTTACAAATACAATACTTATGGAAAAGTTATTAGAACAAATTACGATGCTCAATAACAGAGTATCCCTCATAGAGGAAAGATATGTGGAGAAGGACCACGGTAAAAAACCAGAGCTAGTAGTGCAGTCGGAGCACTCTAAAAAACCAGACCTAGAAGGTGACGATGGGAAACACCTAAAAACCCAACTTACTAACAAATTACCTATTGTTGTAGGTAAAGAAGATACGCAAGAATCATTTATAACTGTAAAAAGAAAAAATTACAACTTGAATAAGGTGTTTGATAAGCCTTATGCCCCACCCAACATACCAAAAAACGAATTATTCATACCACCTCAATTACATACATACGCAACTTCAATTAGCCAGACAAAAAAGACATACAACCATATAACCCGTACATACATAGAAAATCTTGATAAAATCCAAACCTTTTTAAACACTCAACCTATCGAATCCCCCGAAAGATTAAAAAATCACCAAGGGTACATTACTAATAAATTACAAAATTACAATAAATTAATTGCTTTACCAGGACAAAACCTAATTTAGTAGCAACATGTTATTCTTATGGACTTATATCAACAGCTTACACAACTACAGGAGATGAACTCATACATATACCAGAGTTATACCAAGTGCTTATGAATTATAAACGAGTTACAAAAGGACAGTTATTCTACATAAGATTTTATTCAGCACCAGCGGAAATATTATTCAATGAAATTAAACCAGTCATTATAGTTATAAAGATAGGAATGACAAAGGATTACATTATACTAGAAGAAACTACTGCACAACCAATTATATAGAAAAACGAGATATAAGATTTCTATGCAAACAAAAGAATTATCGGACTTAGCACAATATTAGCGGAGTTATCCAATGCTTATGACGAAACAAACTACATATGGAAGTATCATTCAAGAAACCACTTATTAATTTATTTTACAGCTAAAGAATTATGTCATATGGATAAATTAGAAGTAAAACAATGGGCCTTATCATTACTTAAGCCGGAGAATGAGCCAATTACAAAGCTATTAGAAAAGGATTTATTTCGGAAGACAGTTTAGAGCAGTATTGTAAAATTATTGGAACAAAATATACGGAACACGTATGCAGCAAATGTAGCGGAGTAAGTAATTACATACCAGCAGTCAATATAGATTAAAGACGACAAAAATACGTGGATGGACAACAATTAAAGGCGAAACAACTACTGACAAGGACATAAAGAAAGAATCTACTTTTCACAAAAAACCAACTAAGTGGACTAACAGGTGGATGGCTATGACGAAAAGAGATAGAGATAAAGAGATAAAGATAAAGAGATAAAGAAGAAAACGACTTAAAGAAAGAAAAGATGTAAAGTTTTGTCGGGGACTGACATGTAAATAGTTAGGGACCTACTTTGTAAATAATGTTTCTTATTTTTCATTCTTAGTCCTTAGGAAGATTGTATATATAGGATAGTCATTTGTAAAGAAAGGATCATCGGGAATCCGACAATCCTCTTAAAAAATCTCTTAATATTTCTAGTTTTGTAAAAATTATTATCAATAAAAATTTAACTTTTCATCCCCACATTATGGAGCAAAACTTAGTAGATAATGCAAATCTACAACAGGTATGATTCAGAAACCTATAATGTTATGATGATATATATATTGATAATTATGATTATGATACTTATGATATTAATGAATATGCTTAACTAAATTAGTTAATTCCTGTCAACCATATTATATTATGTGATATGCTTATGCTTGTTATTATGATTTAAAAATATCCAATAATTCATTATCTAGTTTGCTAGCATAGAGAAAAGTAAGAGAAAACTTCCAGAACTATGCCATCCAAAAATGGGAAACCAGTGAAGGCAAGAAGGCCGTGTTAGGGGAGTACCTAAGTGTTGAGGCAATGTTTAGGAAGACAATAGCTGAAAAAGGTATCATGCTAGTAGTGACAAGATAATAAAGGATGGATACTTTAGGTCATAATGAGCTATCATAAGAGTACCATATGGTAGACATGGAAGACGGGAATAATAAATAATTTGATAAAAGCACAGATAATAAATACATGAACATAACAAACCCAATAACTATAGTAGTTGATAATAGTTATTTTGATGATAATCACAAGATACTTATTTTTAAAATATTAGAAAAGATAACATAACCCAATCTAAGAAGACTAATATGGGAAAAAATATTAAAATACGAAGAAAACGAGATAAATCACTTATTAAAATAAGAATGGTTTGATGATATAAGACATATAATACAAAGTATAGACTATTTAGACTTTATATACTCATCAGATTATAATAGTGATTAACATATAATGATAAATGAAGAATATTTTCAAAAAGAAATATCAACTGAGATAGACTCATGGGAACAAATTATAAAAACATATTTAGAAATGTATTTTAAAACACAGGACCAATAATACTTAAAATTGCTAATAGAAGGAGCCCAAATTATTTTACATAAAAAGGAAAAAGAAGATGAATATTATAAAAAAGCATTCATTTAATAAAAAGTCTATGACAAAAATAAAACATAGCCCAAATTCCGACCTACCCCCACATTTTTTGCCTCGATCCCTAACAAATATATAACTTTAGGTTAATATTCGATTTATTTCCGAAAAATACGTGCAGGCACCGGTGTTCACCCATTTCTAATGATTTGTTTATTTACTATATATTCAGCTTATCATTGTATTAGACCTGAAATTACTATATATACTTTACCTGTATGACTATAACGTCTTTGTTTGCTTCAAAAATGTTTGAAGTAGATAAATTAAAATTTCTTTTGTGAACAACTGTAATTTTCCTTTTGTAATGATGCACAAATAAATGAATATTTAATTTAATTTTAGACTAAAAAGGACGAATATGAAATGATTTGTTAATAGGAAGGATATGAATGAAAAAAGAGTTTAGCGTAAGAGAAAACTATAGAATATATTTTGAATTGTAGATGAGTAAAATCCTTATATTTCTCATTCTTGTACCTATCTTATTATTTTAAGACATCAACGAGATATAAGAATCAAACATTAGGCATAGATAATGCACATATATTTTTATTTATTTAAGGAGAAACTATGTAAATGGACCATAAAACTTAAAATAGTTACATGTTCATGTCTCAATCTAAATAATTTAAGAAATACCAATTCTTTCAAAAATAATTACAGTCTATATCCCCCATTGATTAAGGCAGATAATTTTTGCTTATCTGATACTAAATTAGTATCATATATTATATTAGTATCATTAAGTCTGATAATTTCGCTTAACTGATACTATATATATATATACACACACACACACACACACACACACACACTCATTTGTCACGACTCAGACCATCGTGATTGACACCCACACTAACCCTCCGGTGGGAGAACCATTAATGCTAATTAGTTAACCAAAGAACTAAACAACTTAATCAAAACTAAGACATCTAAAGATACGGGAGTAGACTTAAATGCAAGAGTCAAGTAGAGTTCTCATAAACTCCAAAATATCTAACAAAACATTACAGAAATTATCCCTAAAACCTGAAAGTCAATGTATCAAAACTCTAACAAGGAACTATAAGCCTAAAGGAAATGCATACAACCCAATTAAACATAAGAAAATCTAAAGTACTAATCTAAATCCGAATCGAAATGGACTAAACATAATGAGAACTCATGGCAGCCTGGAACTGATCTTCTAGATGAGGTCTATCAATAGTTGCCTGAAGATGCCCTGTACTCAACAAAGAAAGAGCAAGTGCAATATCAGTACACAACCACAATGTACTGGTAGGATCACGCGGCTATCCCAATAAGTGAAATACATGCAAGTAACCACAACATTATAAAACAGGCATATACCGAACATATACAATATTAGTCATCATTTCAGAATCAATGTACAATTCCACATTCTCAATAATACACATATATGCCAAGTTAATGGTCCTCTCATGGAACCCACACCCAAACTATTAGTGTATTGGTATGTGGTACCCGATCCAAGTTAGTGTGCCAGACGTGACACCTGATCCCATATATGTGCCGGAACGTAGCCCCTGATCCAAGTTAGTGTGTTGGAACTTAACACCCGATTCACTCAACAAGCCACAATCACAATCACAATGTACATTCTCATAATCATACTATCAAGAGTTGATTCATGACATACAATTCTTCATTTATACTCATTTATGATTAGTGTGATCAATAATGCGACATTTACATATATACATGCATTAAAACGAAGTACTTACTAACATACATCACACCAACATGAAATCACAACCATCACCTACCTCTAACAAAGCTTGAATCCCCTAAAAAACTTGATTCTATCCCTTTTCGGATTCTTTCCGCTTGTTCTTGATCTACAAACAATCATTATAACTTGGGGATCAATAAACAAGACCTAATTACTCGGATCATAATCAATAATATCAACCCTAGGTCAAACCCTTGATCCCCATACATAGATTTTTTTCCACCATAATTCCAAATCAAAACCCTCCCCCATCGATAATTAAACAAAAAACTAAGTTCTACGGATCGAAGCCTGGATTCGGGGAGTACAAATCTTACCTTTGGTGCTAGAAGAGGTGGAAAACCTTCAAGAAATATCCCTAAGTTGTTCCTCAACTCTCAAGAATGAATGGTACAGAATGATAACATTTTGGGGTTTATTTCTGACTTAATTCGCAATTGGCCCGCTATGGCTGCCCCTATCCCGCCACAACGGCTTGCACGGAACCAGTGAGTCAAATAAAGAGGCCCAAAATCCCATTTCACAACACACTTTCAACCCATGACACTCAAAAACTACCCGTTCATGTGAAGATCAGTTTCTGGAGCTCTAATCGCCGAAATTCAATTCTGTAAAGTCGTACAATTTCCTTAACGTCTTAGTTATCCACTAATGTAATCAAATTCATAATTAGATCTCCCATTTGTTGCTAGATTTTCCTAGACCTCACTGACTCTGATTTCATCCAAATCTGACTAGGTTGGGAAATTCCAAGTTACTACCAAAAAGTTTTCTGCCCAAAACTTTTCTCCGATGGCTTTTCTATAACGACGGGACAGGTTGTTACAATAGATATAAATTTATTCATCACTCGTTCCTGATTGACAACTTAGGATAAATAGGATAAAGCAAGGGTAAAGTAGTACCTAAATCGATGAATAATTGGGGATACTTGTCTCGCATGTCCTTCTCGGTTTCCCAAGTAGCTTCCTCAAATGGAAGATGCTTCCATTGAACTTTTACTGACTTAATCTCTTTGGTCCTCAGCTTCTAGACATCACGATCAAGAATCACAATCAGTTCCTCCTTATATTAGAGGTCCGTGTCTAACAACACTGAGTCCCACTTTATGGTGTAATCCCCGTCACCATGATATTTCTTCAACATGGATACATGAAATACTGGATGAACTCTCAATAGGTTAGAAGGTAAAGCCAATCTATAAGCCACTGGCCCTATACAATCAAGAATTTTAAATAAACCAACGTATCGAGGACTAAGCTTGCCCTTCTTGCCAAATCTCATCACCCCTTTCATGGGTGACACTTTAAGAAGAACCTTCTCACCAATCTGAAATGCCATGCCCCTTACCTTATGGTCTGCATAATTTTTCTGTCTACTCTGGGCTGTCAAAAGCTTAGTTTGAATACTTCTCACTTTACCTTGAGCATCCTTCACTAAATCGACCCCCAAAGGTTTCACATCTCCAGCCTTAAACCATCCTATAGGTGATCTACATCCCCTCCCATAAAGTGCCTCAAACGGTGCCATATCTATGTTGGAGTGATAACTATTATTATAGGAGAACTCACACAATGGTAGGAACATATCCCAATGCCCTCCAAAGTCAATCACACGTGCCCTCAACATGTCTTCTAACACTTGAATAGTCCTCTCTGACTGTCCGGCCATTTTTGGATGGAAAATTGTACTAAAAGTGAGTTGTGTGCCCAATCATGTAATTTCTTGCAAAACATAGAGGTAAACTGCGTACCACGGTCTGAGATGATAGAAAGGGGCACCCCGTGCAACCTCACTATCTCTTTCACATAAACCTTACCCAATTGTTGAGCATTATAATCTATTTTGACAGAAATAAAATGGGCTGACTTAGTCAATCTGTCAACCACTACCTAATACTTTCCCAAAGTTTTGGGAAGACCAACTACGAAATCCATAGCTATCCTTTCCCACTTCCATTTCGGAATTGGCATCCTCTAAAGCAAACCTGCCGGTCTTTGGTGCTCATACTTTACTTGTTGACAATTTTGACACTTAGCCGCAAACTCTGCTATATCTTTCTTCATGCCAGGCCACCAATAGAGTAGCTTAAAATCTCGATACATCGTGGTCACACCTGAATGAATGAAATATTGCGAACCATGGGATTCCATCAATAATTTCTGAATCAAAGTCATCTACTCGAGAAACACAAATGCTCCCTTTAAAACTAAGCACACCTTCCATATCAAGAGTGATCTCTTGTGCCTTACCAGATGCTGTCTTCTTTCTATGCTTATAGAAACTGTCATCCTCAAACTGTTTGGCCTTAATCTCCTCGATGAACGTGGCCCTTACTTCAATGCTAGCTAACACCTCACCTTTCTCTAAGATGCCCAAACGCATGAACATAGATTCCAAGGTCTAAATTTCCTTAAAAGGTCACTTGGATACAATCAAGCAGGCTAAACTACCCATACTCACTGCTTTCCGACTTAGCACGTGTCTGCCACTACATTAGCCTTACCCAGATGATATTGGATGGTCACATTATTATCCTTGAGTAACTCCATCCATCTTCGCTATCTCAAATTTAGATCCTTTTAAATGAAAACATGTTGTAGACTACGATGATCAGTAAATAACTCACACTTAACACCATAGAGGTAATGTCGCCAGATCTTAAGATCAAACACTACGGCTGCCAACTCTAAATCATGTGTTGACTAATACCTCTCATGCACCGTCAACTGCCGCGATGCATAAGCTATAACATTCTTATCCTGCATTAACAAAACACCCAAACCCAAATGTGAAGCATCACAATATACAATAAAATCCTTACATCCCATCGATAATGCTAGAATAGGTGTTGTGGTCAAGAGAGTCCAGCGCTTCTGAAAGCTTTCTTCACACTTTTCAGTCCATTTAAAAGGTACCGCCTTTTTGGTCCATATAGTCAGATGTGTGGTGATAGAAGCAAAGTTCTTTATAAATCGATAATAGCAGGTAGTGAGTACCACAAAACTACTAACTTCAGTCACAAAGCTAGGCCGCACCCAATTCTGAACCGCTTCAATCTTTTGGGGATCTACCATTACCTCTTATTTTGAAACTACATGCCCGAAAAAGGCAACCGAAGTCAACCAAAATTCACACTAAGAAAATTTTGCATACAACTTTTGTTTCCCATGAACAGCTAGAACAATGCGAAGATGGTTGGCTTGCTCTTCCTTACTTCTCGAATAAACCAAAATGTCATCAATAAACACTATCAAAAACAAATCAAGGAAGGATTTGAACACACTATTCATCAAACTCATGAAAGCTGCAGGCGCATTGGTCAACCCAAATGACATAACTAGAAACTCCATAACGGGTTCTAAACGCAGTCTTGGGCACATCCTCAGCCTTAATCTTCAACTGATGGTAACTAGACCTTCGATCAATCTTAGAAAAAACTGATACACCTTGCAACTGGGGATGAAACCCTTATCAAGAAGTTCTTGGATTTGAGCCTTAAGCTCTCTCAACTCTACTGGAGCCATATGATATGGAAGGATGAAAATGGGACGAGTATTAGGTTCCAAATCAATATAGAAATCTATATCTCTATCCAAACACATATTAGGTAAATCAACAAGGAACACTTCTCTAAATTTTGACACCACAAGAATAGACCTAATAGAGGGAGAATCAACCTCAGCATCCCGAAAATTAGCCAAATAAGCCAAACAACCCTGCCCTACCAGTTTCTTTGCTCCAATAGAGGATATGATCTTAGCTTACTTAGGCTTGTATACCCCTTCCCACTCTATCCTTTCCCTTCCTGGAATTTCCAGAGTCACAAACTTAGTATTACAATTAAGCACAACATAATAGGGGGGCAACCAAGTCATGCCTAAGGTTATGTCAAAGCCAGTCATATCTAGAATCACCAAATCAACCTAAGTCTAAAAACCCATAAACAAGATAGGACAAGCACGATAGACATGGGTTACTACGACAAACTCTCTAACGGGGGTAGAAACATGGATGGGGGCATCAAGTATCACAAATCATATCAAACTCTAAGGCAAATCACACGGACACATAAGAATAAGTAGAACCCGAATCAAATAGCGCATTAGCCATCCAATCACAGACAAGAATAGTACCTGTGATCACTACGTCAGATGCCTCTGCCTCAGTCTTGCTCAGAAAGGCATAACACCGAGCCCTGTCATCATGAAGGGCGATTTCCCTGGCTGCACTGTACCTCTGCATTACCATTTCCCCAACCTCCACAGTCTTGCTGATTTCCTCCTAGCCCACCTTGTGGACATCCTCGACCATTATTATAATTACCCGTAGGTACCACTGCTCATAATTGTTACTATGCAGAATCTATCATGCGCGGGTGAGGACAATCTCTCCTCATATGTCTAGGTTCTCCAAAGTTATAACAAGTGTGATCAAAAGATGGCCTGCTTCCTGTTGAAGGTGCAACTGCTTGGCTATCTAAAATCAAATTTTGAGATGGAGTTCCCGAGTAATTATCTATAAAAACGGGCATAACGGACTGAATTGGCTGGGCTGCAAGTGTCGGCCTTCTTAAACCTCTGGAGTAAGAACCATGAAAGTTACTTGAATTCTTGGCTTTCTTAGCCAATGCCTTATCCTGAGCGTCTCGCCTCACCCCCTCCACTTTCTTCACAAAAATCTATTACCTCATTGAAGCTTTTTACGGTAGAGGTCATATGATCAAAAAATACCTGCAACTCAGAATTTAGTCTCTTTACGAATAAAAGAATCCTCTCTTCCTCAGTAGTCACCAGTTGCGTAGCATATATAGACAAAGCATGAAACTTGGCCTCATAAGCAGCCATAAACATACAACCTTGCTCCAAAGCCATGAACTCATCCTTCTTACGATCTCTCAATGTTCGGGGCATATACTTTTCCAGGAACATGGTATGAAACTGGGTCTAAGTGAGTGGGGGTAAAGTGGAAGATCTGCATTCCACATAAGCTCTCCACCACTGCTCAGCCACGCCCTGAAGTTGAAAGGTCACAAACTCTACTCCATGATGATGGACAATTCCCAACTTATGAAGCCTCTCATAATAATCTATGATGAACTCATAAGCATCCTCAGTCTCAGAACCATGGAACAAAGGACATTTCAATTTCAAGAACTTAGTCAACATCTTGTGTTCGTTACGGGTCATTACGGAACCCAACAAAGGATGGAAGAAGGCATTAGTACCTACAGTTCCACCCACCTTGGGAGCAATGATAATAATAAGGGTATTGGCGGGAGCTTGAGTTGCTTGAACTAAGGGTAGAATTCCAAGACCAACCAATCCTTTTAGAATGACATAATATGTTGAGCTAATAGTGGGTCTAGGGGATGAATACCTATAGTCTCAGCCTGCATCTCTTCCTCTTGTTCAACATCTTCATCATTCTCAACCGGAGCTCCATCCCTAGTAGGGGCAACCCTTCCTCGGCCTCTGCCCCTTGCTCTTCCTTCACCCCTGCATCGACCGCGACCTCTTGCTGTGAATTCCTTAGCTTGCGCATTGATGGGAGCTACGATCCTGACGCCATTGAACCTAGTGTTAACCATCTAGGGACAAAATATTGAAGGAGATATGATACCAATTTGGATCATCAAATACCAATTGGAACAAGTTATAGCACGAAAGGAGACAAAATAAATAGAGAGATTTCCTAAAGTCTTATAGCCTCTCGAAGAAAAGTACAACTGTCTCTGTACTGTTTCGTAAGACTCTACTAGACTTATTTTGGTACATCGAGATCAATGAACCTAGGGCTCTGTTACCAACTTTGTCACGATCCAAACCGTCGTGATTATCACTTATACTAACCCTCTGGTGAGAGAACCGTTAATGATAATCAGCTAACCAAAGAACTAAACAACATAATCAAAACTAAGACATTTAAAGATACAGAAGCAGGTTTAAAATCAAGAGTTAGGTAGCGTTTCCATAAACTCCAAAAGATCTAACAAAACATTGCGGAAATTATTCCCTAGAACCTAAAAGTCAATGTACCAAAACTCTAACAAGGAATCATAAGTCTAAAGGAAATGCGCACAACCCAATTAAACATAAGAAAATCTAAAGTACTAATCTTAAGTCAGGATTGAAATGGACTAAACATAACAAGAACTCATGGCAGCCGGGAAGAACTGACTTATCCTTGAATTCGATTGATCACTAATCTTCTAGACGAGGTCTATCAGTAGCCACCCAAAGATACCTTGTACTCAATAAAAAAAGAGCAAGTGCAATGTCAACATACAACAGAGTGTACTGGTAGGATCACGCGACTATTCTAATAAGTAAAATACATACAAGTAACCACAACATTATAAAATAGGCATATACCAAACATATACAATATTAGTCATAATTTTAGATTCAATGTACAATTTCACATTCTCAATAATACACATATATATCAAGTCAATGGTCCTCTCATGGAACCCACATTGAAACTGTTAGTGTACTGGTACGTGGTACTCAATCCAAGTTAGTGTGTCGGACATGACACCCTATACCATATATGCGCCAGAATGTGTCAACGGATCCAAGTTTGTGTGTTGGAACATAACACCCGATCCAATCAACAAGCTACAATCACAAACACAATGTACATTTTTATAATCATACACTCAAGAGTTGATTCATGGCATACAATTTTTCAGTGTGATCAATAATACAACATTCACACACACACATGCATTAAAACAAAGTAATTACTAACATACATCACACCAATATAAAATCATAACCATCACCTACCTCAAACAAATCTTGAATACCCTAAGAAACTTGATTCTTCTCTTTCTAGATTCTTTCCACTTATTCTTGGTCTACAAATAATCAATATAACGCGAGGATCAATAAACAAGACCTAATTACCCAAATCATAATAAATAATATCAACACTAGGTCAAACCCTTGATCCCCCAAACCAAGATTATGACTTTTTTCCACCATAATTCCCAGATCAAAACCCTCCCCCATCAATAGTTACCCAAGAAAGTAAGTTCAACGGATCAAAGCATGGATTTGGGGATTAAAAATCTTACCTTTGTTTCTAGAAGAGGTGGAAAACCTTCAAGAAATATCCATGGGTCGTTCCTTAACTCTCAAGATCGATTGTTGTAGAATAATAACATTTTGAGGTTTATTTCTAAGTTAATTCGCGACTGGATCACTATGGCGGCCCGTATGCCGCCACTGCGGCCCCGTGTAACACCTTGCTATTTGAAAGAACTAGAAAGATCTATAATTAGAAAGAGTTGTTTTTGGAATGAATGAAAATCTGGAAAATTTGTTAAGTTATGTTAAGTTTGAGTATTTGGTCAATTTCAAACAGCCATAATTCCTAGATCAGGATGAGATATGTGTGCTTACAGATATAGTAGGAAATATTTTGTAATAATCTTTCCAACTCCGCCAAGTTTACTCAATTCCGAGTTCGTATGAATAAGAGATACCCATTTGAAGTTGGGATGTTCAAATAAAGAAAGGCTAATCTGGATTTTAGAAGGGCACTATGGTCTTTTCCATAACCCATGACTTAATTTCATGTTTTGGTAATTAATTGGGGTCTAAACTGATAGGATTCAATTTACTCTTTTACAATATTGATTTAGGGTTTTAGAGAAGAGAAAAAAAGAAGAGAAGAGAGGAGAAGAAGCAAGAATCATCAAATTCTCGAAGCTAGGATAATAGATTTCATCAAGGGGTGATCCCTACGAGGTATGTGAGATCACATAGCATTGTGTTAGTTCATCCACGCACCAATTATGATCAATTCAGCGAAGTTATATAGTTTTGGAAGTAAATCCTACGAGTTCTTGATGTTAATTCTATTGAAATCTTGTAGGTTTTTGTCGTTGAAGTTTCTTGAGTTTGATTCATGATTTTAGGTGTGATTTCAAGTTTAATCTTGAATATATTTATGGTATAATTGATTCTAAGTGTTTGGGGAGAGAACCAAGTTGAAATAGGGTTTAGAGTTGAAAATTGAGTAAGAAAAATCGGAGTGCATCTAGGTAGGGGCCTGGGGCGCCACCCCAGTAAGAGCACCCCAAAAGGGGCTCTGAAGTTTGGTCTCTGGGCCACCGCGCCAACCAAAGCGCCCCAACCCAGCCCTGAAATTCGAGGGCTGGTGCCCGGCGCCTCTCAGAGAGCCAAGGATGCTAGTTCTTCCTATTCTTCCCCTATCTTTCCATACTAGTTCCTTAGCAACGTACCTATGTTTTCTAGTTGATTCCAACACCCTAAGGTACGTCTATACATCATGAAGTCATCCATAACATGAGATCATGAACCTTGAATCCATAATCCAATTCAAGGAAGGTTAAGATCAAAGTCAACAGAAGTAAGAGTGAAGTCAAGAAAAGTTCTTAGAGTTTTCCTAAGTCTTTTCCAAATGTTTTAACTTTGTTTTCAAGACTTAAAGTTCAAGTTGAGCAAAGAGTAAGGAGTAAATATTGGAGTTCATTTTTTCAAAAGCATATGGGGACTATGTATTCCCCAAGATTTAAAAATGTTTTCACATTTAAACAAGTAAGGAAACCTTGATTTCCAAAGAGCCTTTGAGCTAGCTTTCAGAAAAGAGTAAATACTTTCACAATTAAGCAAGAGAGGAAACTTTGATTTCCAAGATAGCCTTTGAGCTAAGTTTTTGAGCAATTATCTCAAATCACAGGAAGAAGTATGTTTTTAAGCATAAGAGCTAATATCATATTTTTGAACTAGTATTGAGCACCGATATAGGGGAGAGTTCAGACAAATCTTCCAGCCCTTATAAACCATGTTGCCATTATAGGTAGAAAAGGGTCATACTTTTTAGATGATTGCTTAGTGCTTTTTAGCATAGACTAGTGGATCCACTTAGTAGTTAGGTTTTATACTCTCGGTAAAATATAGGACGACTTTGGCAGCATGAGGCAAAATATTGTATCATCACAATAGCTCTTACGTGATGGTTGTCGATTAGAGAAACTCTCATAGAAATATTTGTATTCTTATATACACACTTTAATTGTATCTTCGCTTACATTTCAAAGTCAATTGTATCTTTGCATACACATAATATTAATGTATTTCCAAATACACAGAGTTGACATCTATGTTTTAAAAATATTTTCTTTATATTTCACTTGTTTTATATTACTTTATATTGAAATGAGTTCAGTTAAGTTGAGTTGAGTTGAGCTAGGTAAGTTCTTCAATTCCTTTCAAGCTTATGTCCTGTTTTAGAATTCCCCTCGCATACTCGTACATTCAATATACTGATGACATTTGGCCTCCATCTTTTAATGATGCAGATGCAGGTAACCAGGATCAGCATCCAGTGCATCGTTGATTCTAGTTGAGCTCCAGACTTGTTGGTGAGCCTCATTTCTTCTGGAGGATCCCTTTTATTGCTTTTAGTAGTTTTAGTTTCATTAGGATGTGTTGGATCTTGTCCCGACTTCCATCTCAGTTGTTTAGAGGCTTTATAGACTGTCAGATGTTAATTCTTGAGTTTTTTATTTACTGTTTTAGTGGTTGAGACCTGAGTTACCATTTTGGGTAAGTTTAATATTTCTTAAAGACATTTGGATGAGTTTTCCTTTGAGACTATTTCTTGTGTTTAAGTCTTCCGCTGAGTAAGTAAGCCAGGCCTAGGGTTCGATTGGGGCCAACAATGGTTCTCGAGTGCTAGTCCCACCCAGGATGTAGGCTCGGGATGTGACAAATTTGGTATCAAAGCACAGAGTTCAAGAGTCCTAGGGAGTCTATGAAGCCGCGTATGTAGAGTCCTAGTTATCGGTGTGAAGTGTGCCACATCTATAATTAGGAGGCTGGGACACTCAAGAATGTTCTCACTTCTTTCATACTTATTTCGTGTTTTAGAGTTTATCTCTAAAAACTTTCCTTCTAACTCGTGCTTGCACATGTCTTTCAGATCATGCCTCCATGAAGAGCAGTTAGAGGTCGTCCGACTAGGAGAAATGTTGAACCACAGGAACAAGGGGTACCTAATACACCAGAACTGCAACGCTAAGGAGAGGTCACAAATGCTAAATTTCGTGAAGCTATCGGATGTTGAGTCAAGTTGTGACCAATCAAGTGGATAAAAAAAGGGAACCATCAAAAAATAGCTGATACTTTGAGGATCCGCGAGTTCTTAAGGATGAATCCTCCGAGCTTCACAGGTTCTAGTGTTACTGAGAATCTAGAGAATTTTGTTGAAGACCTTCATAAAGTTTTCGAAAACATGGATGTTGCTGATACTGAGAGGGTGGAACTAGTTGCATACCAAATAAAGGGTGTCACTAGGATATGGTTCGACCAATGAAAGAAGAACCGAGTTGAGGGAGCACCACATGCGAGTTGGGATTGTTTTGAGAAAGCCTTCTCGGGGTGTTTCTTCCCCTGAGAACTGAGAGAGGCTAAGGTACGAGAGTTCCTCACACTTAAGTAGGATTCTTTGAGTGTTCATGAGTATATTCTGAAGTTCACCCAACTTTCACAGTATGCTTCGGAGATGGTGGCTAACATGAGGAGTAGAATGAGTTTATTTGTTGCTGGGTTGTCTCGTCTATCAAGTAAAGAAGGCAAAACATCTATGCTAATAAGGGATATGGACATAGCAAGGCTGATGATCCATGTGCAACAAGATGAGGAGGACAAGCAAGGGATGGAAAAGAGTTTAAGAATAAGAGAGCTTATATATGGAATAAATCCAGGCAGCAGAAGAGTAATGCCAACTAGTCATCCTTCCAACAGAAATAGAAGGGACCTACTCCATCATCTGCTAGTGCACCTGCACCAAAGAACAAAAGTGAGTACAATAGTCAGAATTTCAGAGCCAAGCCTGCCTATTCTTAGGGTAATATGGCACAAGGGGGTAGTAAGCCTCCTGCATGTTCTAAGTGTGGTAGGAACCACTTAGGCACGTGTCGTGATGGCTCCAATGGTTGCTTCAAGTGTGGTCAGAACAGTCATTTCATGTGGGAGTGTCCAAAGAACAAGCAGGGTAATGGTAATGGGGACAATAGAGCCAGTCTTCTTCAGTTGCTCCACCAAATAGGGATGCACCTAGAGGAGCTACTTTCGATACTGGTGGAGAAGCAAATCATCTATATGCTATCACTAGTCGCCATGAGCAAGAGAATTCGTCAGATGTTGTCATTGGTATGATCCAAATCTTTAACTTTAATGTTTATTCTTTGCTAGACCCAGGAGCGAGTTTATCCTTTGTAACTCCGTGTTGCGATGAATTTTAATGTTATTCTTGAGCAAATTCATGAACCCTTCAGTGTTTATACACTTGTTGGTGAGTCCATTCTAGCAGAAAGAGTCTATTGTGATTGTCCCATTTTCGTCAATGATAAGAGTACGATGGCTGATTTAGTTTAGTTAGACATGGTAGTTTTTTATGTAATTCTTGGTATGGATTAGCTTTATGCATGTTATTCCTCAGTTGATTGTAGAACTCTAGTTGTCAAGTTTCAATTTCCAAATGAGCCAGTCTTAGAGGGGAAAAGTAGTTCAGCAATGGCTAAGGGTTGTTTCTCGTACCTTAAGGCAAGGAAGTTAGTTTCTAAGGGGTGTGTCTATCACTTAGTCTGAGTTAATGACTCTAGTGTTGATATACCTCTTATTTGGTCAGTTTCAGTAGTAAAAGAGTTTCCAGAAGTCTTTCCAGATGATCTTCCTGGAGATCCTCCTGAGAGAGAGATAGCCTTTGGGATAGACCTTTTTCCAAATACTTGTCTTATATATATTCCGCCATATAGAATAGCACTAGAAGAGTTGAAAGAGCTTAAAGAGTAATTGAAAGATCTCCTTGATAAGGGTTTTATTCGACCAAGTGTCTCACCTTGGGACACTCTGATCTTATTTGTGAGAAAGAAGGATGGTTCCCTTAGGATGTGTAGAGATTACCGTCAGTTGAACAAGGTTATCATCAAGAATAAGTATCCCCTCCCAAGGATTAATGATCTTTTCGATCAACTTCAGGGTGCCACCTGTTTATCTAAGATAGACCTCCGATCTGGTTACCATCAGTTAAGAGTAAGGGAATGTGATATTCCAAAGACAACATTCAGGACTTGTTATAGTCATTATGAGTTCTTAGTTATGTTCTTTGGTTTGACCAATGTGCCTGCAACATTCATGGACCTTATGAATAGAGTGTTCAAACCTTATTTAGATATATTTGTTATCGTCTTCATTGATGACATACTAATCTATTCGAGGAATGAGAAAGATCATGCTAGCCATCTCAGAATAGTTCTCCAAACTCTAAAGGATAGAGAGTTGTATGCAAAGTTCTCTAAGTGTGAGTTTTGGCTTGAGTCTATGGCATTCTTTGGCCACATTGTGTTTGGAGAGGGAATTAAAGTTGATACCTAGAAAATAGAGGCAATGCAGTATTGGCCTAGACCCACATCTCTAACTGACATTAGGAGTCTTAGTTTTGGCTGATTATTATAGAAGGTTCATAGAGGGTTTCTCATCTATTTCATCCCCTTTGACCAAGTTAACTTAGAAGACAGTGAAATTTCAATGGTCTGAAGCTTGTGAGAAAAGCTTTCAGGAATTGAAAAAGAGGTTGACAACTGCCCCAGTATTAACCTTACCAGAAGGTATGCAAGACTTTGTTGTATATTGTGATGCGTCTAGAGTTGGTTTGGGTTGTGTATTGATACAGAACGACAATGTTATAGCTTATGCATCCAAACAGCTGAAAGTTCATTAGAAGAACTACCCAACCCATGATCTAGAGTTGGCTACAGTAGTATTTGCTTTGAAAATATAACGCCATTATCTTTATGGTGTTCATGTGGATAGGTTCACCAATCACAAGAGTCTTCAGTATGTGTTTACTCAAAAAGAGCTTAATCTCAGACAAAGGAGGTGGTTAGAATTACTCAAGGATTATGACATGAGTATCCTTTATCACCCAGGTAAGGCTAATGTTGTTGCTGATGCCTTGAGAAGGTTGTCTATGGGTAGTACCGCCCATTTTGAGGAAGATAAGAAAGAGATAACAATAGATGTGCATAGAATTTCACGCTTAGGAGGCCGACTAATGGATTCCACAGAAGGAGGGGTAGTGGTGATGAATGGGGCTGAATCATCATTAGTGTCTGAAGTTAACGAAAAACAAGACCAAGGCCCAATTTTTCTTGAATTGAAGGCAAATGTTCTTAAGTAAAAAGTAATGTCTTCTGAACAAAAGGGAGATGGTGAATTGAAGTATCAAGGTAGATTGTGTGTACCAAAGGTGGATTAACTCTAAGAGAGGATCATAGAAGAAACTCCTAGCTCTAGATATTCCATTCATCCGGGTTTTATAAAAATATATCGTGATTTGAGAGAAGTTTATTGGTGGAGTAGTATGAAGAAGGACATTGAAGAGTTTGTTGCTAAGTGTCTGAATTGCCAACAAGTTAAAGTAGAGCATTAAAGGCCCGGTGGTTTGGCTTAGAATATAGAAATTACAAAATGGAAGTAGGAGACGATCAATATGGACTTCATGACAAGTTTACCAAGGTCTCACAGGTAGCACGATTTCATTTGAGTGATTATCAATAGAATGAAAACATCATCCCACTTTTTGCCCGTAAAGACTACCCATTCAACAGAGGACTATGCCAAGTTTTATCTCTAAGAAGTGGTTAGACTTCATGGAGTTCCATTCTCCATTATTTCAGATAGAGGTACGCAATTTACTGCACAGTTTTGGAAGTCATTCTAAAAAGGCTTGGATTCAAAGGTAAACTTAAGTACTATTTTTCATCCTCAGACAAATGGGCAAGTAGAGCGCACTATTCAGACCTTAGACGATATGTTGAGGGAGTGCGTGATCGATTTCAAGGGTAATTGGGATGATCACCTACCTCTCATTGAGTTCGCTTACAACAATAATTACCACTCTATCATTCAGATGGCTCCTTATGAAGCTTTTTATGGGAGAAGATGTAGATCTCCTATTGGATGGTTTAAAGTAGGTGAAACAGAGTCGATAGGACTAGACTTAGTTCATCAAGATATGGAGAAGGTGAAAGTGATTCAAGAAGGGTTGAAAATAGCGCAGAGGCGTCAGAAATCCTACACTGATGTTAGGAGAAGGGAAATAGAGTTGAATTAGATGATTGAGTTTACTTGAAAGTATCACCCATGAAGGGTGCTATGAGATTTGGTAAGAAAAGGAAGATTAGTCCCCGGTATATTGGTCCTAACATAATATGCAAGAGGATTGGCAATGTAGCTTATGAGTTGGAGCTACCCCAAGAGTTAGAAGTGGTTCATCTGGTATTTCACATCTCCATGTGGAAGAGGTGTATGGGTGATCCTTCATTGATCATACCAACTGAAGATATTGGAATCAAGGATAGCTTATCTTTCGAGGAGATTCCTGTTTAGATTCTCGATCACCAAGTTTGCGAGTTGAGAACAAAGGAGGTAGCATCAATCAAAGTTCTTTGGAGGAATCAGTTTATTAAGGAAGCCACTTAGGAAGCTGAGGAGGATATGAAGAAAAGATATCCTCATCTCTTCGAATCCAGAGAAGTTCCAAATTAAGGTACTATTTCTCTTCTTAGTACTCTTTAATTTATAAGTTAGCATGTTGTAATTGCATTGCTTATTGGGTGTTTGAGCTGAATGTTAAATGTTACACCCTTAGCCTATTAAGAGTAATCTCATTCGAGGACAAATGTTCCCAAGGGGGATATATTGTAACACCTCGCTATTTGATGGAACTAGAAAGATCTAGAATTAGAAAGAGTTGTTTTTGGAAAGAATGAAAATCTGGAAAATTTGTTATGTTCAGTTTGAGTTTTTGGTCAACTTAAAACAACCATAACTCCTAGAAAGATGATTTAGGTGTTCTTTTAAATGTCATAGAAAATATCTTGGAATAATCTTTCCAATGCCGTTGAGTTTACTCAATTCCGAGTTCGTATGAGTGAGATATGCCCAGTTGAAGTTAGATTGTTCAAATAAGGAAATCTTATCCAGGCTTTAGAAGGGCATTATGGTATTTTCCATACCCCATGAATTAATTTCATTTTTTGGTAATTAATTGAGGTCTAAACTGATAGGATTCAGTTTACGCTTTTACAATATTGAGTTAGGGTTATAGAGAAGAGAAAAAAAGAAGAGAAGAGAGGAGAATAAGTAAGAATCGTCAAATTCTCAAAGCTAGGATCATGGATTTTTTCAAGGGGAAATCCCTATGAGGTATGTGAGAGGTATGTGAGATCACATAGTGTTGGGTTAGTTTTCCCATGCGCCAATCACAATTCAATTCAGTGAAGTTATATAGTTTTGGAAGTAAATCCTATGAGTTCTTGATGTTAATTCGATTGAAATCTTGTGGGTTCTTTTCTTTGAAGTTTTTTGAGTTTGATTCATGAGTTTAGGTGTGATTTCGAGTTTAATCTTGCATATATTGATGGTATAATTGATTCTAAGTGTTGGGGGAAAGAACCAACTTGAAATAGGGGGTTTAGAGTTGAAAAATGAGCAAGAAAAGTTGGAGTGCATTTAGGCAGGGGCCTGGGGCACCGCCCCAGCCAGATCACCCTAAAAGGGGCTCTGAAGTTTAGGCTCTGGGGCACCAGGCCAACCAGAGCGTCCCAACCCAGCCCCTGAAATTCAATGGCTGTTGCCCAACACCAGGGACGCCAATTCTTCCCATTCTTCCCCCATCTTTTCGTACTAGTGCCTTAGCAATGTACCTACGTTTCCTAGTTGATTCGAACACTCTCAGGTACGTCTAAACATCATGAAATCATCCATAAAATGAAATCGTGAACCTTGAATCCATAATCCAATTCAAGGAAAGTAACGATCAAAGTCTAGCGAAGTAAGAGTGAAGTCAAGAAAAGTTCTTAGAGTTTTCCAAAGTCTTTTCCCAATGTTTTAACTTTGTTTTTAAGACTTACAGTTCAAGTTGAGTAAGGAGTAAAGATTAAAGTGCATTTCTTCAAAAGTATATGGTGACTATGTATTCCCAAAGAATTTAAAATGTTTTCACATTTAAACAAGTAAGGAAACCTTGATTTCCAAAGAGCCTTTGAGCTAGTTTTCAGAAAAGAGTAAACACTTTCACAAATAAGCAAGAGAGGAAACTTTGATTTCTAAGGTAGCTTTTGAGCTAAGTTTTTGAGCAATTATCTCTTAAATATAAGAGCTAGTATCATATTTTTGGAGTAGTATTGAGCACTGATATGAGGGAGAGTTTAGACAACTCCCAGCACCCATAAACCATATAGCTGATCTTTCGATTGCGTAATCAATGACATAACCTCCAGTACGAGTGTGTACGAATCGTGTAATAGTATAGTAACCCAACCAAGGGTTGGGGTCGTACCCTAAGATAGCGGTTTTGAGAATTAATAGAAAAATAAAATTAAGTTCTAACTATTCGTAGCTAAAATCATTAACGATGAAAAACATTGTAAATTAAAAGGGGACACAAAAGTGTCAAATATCAATTTGGTGGTTTTGGCAAAGTATAGTAAAAACCACAAATATAACAAGAAAATCAAGTATGGAGAAAAGTTCTTGGGGTGTGACCGCAATACAAGTTGAGATCAATAGTTGGGTACATGCTTTAGATAGGAAATTTGCAATATAATAGTGACTAGGCTAAGCTTTAGATGGAAATAAGTTTCCTCTCGGGCAACTTACCCCGTTTAAATTAAATGCGTTCTTCTCGGACACCCATTTGTTGCATGAAGACCAGACGCCTTACCTCACTACTCTCTCGAGCTGAGTGTTAGAATATGGGACTAGGGCTCACCCTCTTGGGCTAAACCTCATGTCGACCCACTCCTTAGGCCATCAGTCTAGTGGTCTTGGTTTCGCCACCTCTCTCTCGGGCAAGCCGAAAACACATGGGTGGCTTTGTATTTGCATCTACAAACCCATTAAATTAAACCAAAACCACTAGGTGAAATAACTATTAAAATACATCTAACCTATTAGTAAGAAAGACCAACAATAATATCAACACATATTTGCTAAATCACACCCCACTAATGGGGGGTTTTATCCACACAGAAAGAAATAACAAAATACACCTCAAATGATAGTGATATCAAAGGGGTATAAGAAATTAAACCTTGATTTAAGCAAATGAAGAAGAATAGAGAAACCCACTTCCAACTTGGGGAAGATGAACTCCTTTCTCAAGTTTTCCAAAATCCTCTCCAAACTTGAGAGTGAAATAAAAAGTACTAAAAGTATACTGTCTAATATTACTAAGAGTTCTGATACTAAGCTATAACTCTCAACGAGTATTTATAAGTTTCAAAAAACATGTGCTGCGGTGAATCATTCAGTGACATTAGTTGAAATCGCCGATCAACTTGGCGATTTGCTTTTTGGTGTAGTTCATCGCCATCTTGCACCATCCTTCGGCATCGTCGTGCTCTGGGTCATTGGGTGACATAGTACTGCTTCGCGAAACTCCTCGGTGATGCACCGACTGCTCTCTTTTTCCACCGACTTGATCCTTTCCTTCCATGCTCAGCACACTAAAACAAAAGGCGACTTGGTATCATTCAACAATACGCTAAGTGGACTCGGCGATCCTCAGGCCTTCCTTTTCTTGTTTTTTTCAGCCTTTTTGTTCCTTTTTGCGAAGTAGTGTCCATGCTTTCCTTCAAACTTCAAATTCCTTAAACTTAAAGGTTTTCATCAGATATTGAGATAAAATAAGCATTTGAGGACACAATTTCTATTAAAATATAGCCTTAAATAAGTCCAATTTGTGGACTCATCAACACCCCGAACTTAAACTTTTGTTTGTCCTCAAGTAAGCTCAAGTTCAACTATTCAAAAAGGTTTTCTCAAACAGTGCTACACAAGACTCAATCATGAATGTACACAACAAGACTCAAATTACTTATGCAAAGATCAATTGTGTACTCAAAGATTTAAGTTGTGACACACCATAACCAAAGATTCTCATGCTTGCAATACTGGCTACTTGTGCAAGTTCAAGCTCAACAAAAAGTATCTAAATGCCCTCACACAAAGAATGATTCAATATTCACAATTAGAAATTTATCAATTATTAGGAATCAGATGCAACGCTCACACTCAAAAAGAGGAACACAATGCATGTTTTCACCCATATGTTTGCCCTTATTTTCCATTCGACTTTCGAATTGGCTTACTCAAGATCAAAAAGGTCTTTTCAAGGCTATTAATGAGGCTGAGTGCAAAGGATTGGTCATTTAGGCACAGTGACTTCTTCATCCTCGTGAGGTGTGGTGTTCTCAAAACGACCTTTTCATTTCCCTTATCACTATTTTCTGCTAGCGCTTCTAAGTCATCCTTTTATTCGCTCTCCATGTATTTCTTGGAATCCCAATTCCTATTGCACTTTTATCCCACAAAATTTAATTTTTTTTGAAGGGTTTCCATTCAGTTTTGCAATACCATGGGATTGAGTGAGAATTTTCTTGCACTTTTTGACTTCTCGTTTTTCTCTTCACCACACCCCCAACTTAGGCTTTTGGCCTAAGTTGGCTATTTACTAAACCACATATCTAGAGGATTATAGGTAGTGGGTTAAGTAAGGTCTAGGGCTCATTAAGGTTCTTCAAAGGAAAGGTAAGGCTCATGGGGTGTTCAAAAGAGTTTCACACACTCAGGAGTAGGCCACAAAATAGGTATATGTCAAATTTGGTTCACACTCTTTAAAGTTGTCTAAGATCATACCAAGAGGACACCTTTCTAAATCAATCAGACTAACAGGGAAAATTCTGGGTTTATTCATGCATGGTTCAAAGTAAGCTAATCACACAAGGCATAAACACTTAAGTCAAACAAGACTACACACTTTTGCTAGTGTGCAACTGTCATTACACGAGAATCAATTTGATAAATGGCTAATCACAACAAGATGCAAAGAGTTCACATATTGTCTATGCAACTTCATTTGATCTCGTCGTAGCCGCGCATTCATGTTCGTTTGGTTGGTAGCACTCTTCAAGTCATTAGTATTGATCAGGACTGAGACTTAAATTTTGTAAAAGAACAATCACTTTCAACACACGAGAGGTGGCAAAAATGTGCGAAAAATTCAAAATTTTTCGGAAGGGTCAAAATAGTTTTTGTAATTTAAGACTAAAAAATAAAAGAGAGCCATGAGCTCAAACATCCACAAAAAGCAGTAAATAACACAATTAAAAACAGACAATTCAAATGTAAACAAAACACGAATATCCATAACAAGCAAATAAGGTGTGCCTCACCCCACCATAAATAAATGCAATTTGTCCTCAAATGCAAATGATGAATATCCAACAATGAAAACAAAGAAAGATAGAGAGGGAGGTAAAGAGGGGATCTTGTCTACACGCTTGCTCTATCTGTCGGGGCATCGTTGTCTGATGCATTAGCCTGGAATTTGATAATGGTCCCCATATTGTCATTCTGATTCTCATTGTGTTCATTTGCCCTAGCTTCTGCAGCGATGTTAATACCAACCATTCTGTCTACGTCATGGATTTCAAAAAAAGAATTTATAGCAGTGTAGACTCCACATTTCCACAAAGGGGTAGTGGGATCAATGGGGGCCCTTCTGCTGGAGCTCGTTTTCTTACTTTCTCTCCTCTCTTTTGCCAGCTTTGCTATCTTCTCGTCTCTTTTGAAATCACACAAGGCATTGCCTTTTAAGTCAAACAAGACTACACACTTTTGCTAGTGTGCAACGGTCATTACACGAGAATCAATTCGATAAATGGCTAATCACAACAAGATGCAAAGAGTTCACATATTGTCTATGCAACTTTATTTGATCTCGTCGTAGCCGTGCATTCATGTTCGTTTGATTGGTAGCACTATTCAAGCCATCAGTATTGATCAGGATTGAGACTTAAATTTTGCAAAAGAACAACCACTTTCAACATACGAGAGGGGGCAAAAATGTGCAAAAATTTCAAAATTTTCGGAAGGGTCAAAATCGTTTTTGTAGTTTAAGACAAAAAAGAAAAGACAACCATGAGCTCAAACATCCACATAAAGCAGTAAATAACACAATTAAAAACAAACAACCCAAATGTATACAAAACACGAATATCCATAACAAGCAAACAAGATGGGCCTCACCCTACCACAAATAAATGCAATTTGTCCTTAAATGCAAATGATGAATATCCAACAATGAAAATAAAGAAAGATATAGAGGGAGGTAAAGAGGGGATCCGGTCTACACGCTTACTCTATCTGTCAGGGCATCGTTGCCTAATGCATTTGCCTGAAATTTGCAATGGTCCCTGGATTGTTATTCTCATTGTGTTCATTTGCCCTGCCTTCTGCAGCAATGTTAGCAACAACCATTTTGTCTACGTCATGGCTTGTCGAAAAAGAATTTATAGTAGTGTAGACTCTACATTACCATGAAGGGGTAGTGGGATCAATGGGGCCCTTCTACTAGAGCTCGCTTACTTACTTTCTCTCCTCTCTTTTGCCAGCTCTCCTATCTTCTCGTCTCTTGAAATCTCGTGCTCTTACATGTCGGGCTGGCACCTCTCTCCTTGTGACCTTAGGTCTAGCCATTTCTGTAAAAGAATTCGAGACGAAGTTAGACAAAATTTTAAAATTGGGCAGGGGAGTCTTGGGTGCATAATTGCTTCACCAAAACAGTTGGTGAATTGAGCATCCAATTAGCCAGTTTGCTGAAAATGATGCATAGATGGTACAAGGGTGCAGACAAAGGGCGGATAACGAGGCTTTTGGTGAGTCGCCGAGTGTGCTTGGCTACATTATACCTACCGCCGAAAGCAATAGATCAATCAAGCAGTTAAAGGTGAAAATTGGATGTTAGGTGAACCGCCAAGTAGTTTGACAAGATTAATTTGACTCGCCAAACTACCCCACATGTCTATTTTCAACCCATTTCTTTCGAATCCAACCCCGTAACCCCTGATAACGCAATGCAAGTTTGTACAACATAAATTCAATGAAGGCCCAACACAATTTTAGCAATCCCATAGCAAAATAATTTAACTCAAAAGCATACCTCGTGGTATTTCACCGATTTAGCAGATACTACCGACTAATAATCGATAATGCAATGAAATTCCATCAACTTAGAGACTCAATAGAGATTTCATGCTATCAATCATTATGTAGATGAGTATAAGTTTTGATAAAACAACTGAGGGGTTTGATTACCAACCTTTGGTGCTGGATTAGATTGCACTGACGTGCTAAGCAACAATGTGATCCAAATATGCGCATAATTATATACTTAAAATACTTTAAGCGTATCAAAAATGTAACTACTAGGGTGTGAGTGTGAGTTTGAAAAAGGGACAAAGTGAAAGAAAGTGACTGAAATAGAACTTTTAACATGTGGCTTGTTATCATCCAGTTTCTGCTTATTCGGCAATATCAGTTGATCTCGCCCAATCACCCGGTGAAGCGCTGAACATCTGATCTTTTCATCGAATATAACAGAGTTTTCAGTTCAGGTGGCCGTTGCATCAGCAATCTTTGTCGATATCGCCAACCAAGTTGGCGATGTGCCGACAAAATTCACACTTCGTCGAGTTTTACAGACCCAATCGTTAGGATGTATTGAATCAAACGGCGGGTGAGATCGGCTTTGCCGACCTTTTCGGCGACTCGCCGACAGATTCTATTGCTCGCCAATTTGTACTTTTAGTTCACTCTCAATACTTCCATCTGCATAATCAACACACTATTATTTTTATCAAGATAACTAAAGCAAGTAAGGGGTTTTGGGTTGCCTCCCAAACAACGCCTTAGTTAACATCGTGGCATGACGCAAGTCAACCTTCAGACCTCAATCTTGGAGTTAAGTATAGTATCACTAGGCACCCCCCCTGCTATCTTGGGTGAAGATGAGAAAAGATATGACCCATTTGGGTCTACAACTGCTTGATTGAAACTGAATGAGAGGCGACAGTCTGGTTAAGGGTAGACATATCTTCTTTCATACCTTTTAGCATTTTTTCTGACCCTTCAACTTTGATTAGGATACGTGAGAGCAATCCTCAAACCTACCACCTTCTGAATCCTAGGGCTTTTGTCGCTCGTGGGGAGGCATATATCTATCTTTCTCTCCATTCTTTCTATTTGGATTTTGATCCCTCTATTCACAGTCTCGAACATTCCATCCTTCGTCTCTAGCCCAACCTTGGTTACCACCTTGCCTCGGGTAGTTTGAACGGTAACCACCACCTTGGTTTGCTAGAAAATTTACCTCCTCGCTATAAAGAACTTCAAACTTCATCTCTTCAGGACTCGTGCTCCCAACCCCCACAACATTGACACCACGAGTACCAGCCCCCATGACATTCTTAGATAGAATATCAAGTTGTGTCATAATCTTAGCCGTGTTTTGGTCTATCTCATTGTCCTTTTCAATCTGCTCCTTAGATTACTGGAAGGTGACAGGGGAGACTTAGTCCTCACGAATGTACCACTCTTTATTGATGGTTGTCATGCCATCTAAAAGTTGAGCTGCTACCGCGTACGACTACTGCATTAAACCTCAGGGTGAGAGTTGGTTAGTGACACCCTAGTTTATCGAGTCAAGACTCCAATAGAAGTATTAAAGGAGTACGTTATTAAGAAGACCATGGGTTGGGCATTGTAGCACTAATTTTTTAAATCGACGCCAAGTTTTGTGCAAAGGCTCTCCATTCAGATGCTTAAAGCTTTGGATGCTATCCCAAATTGTCATCATCTTCAAGGATGGGAAAAATCGCACATTAAATGAGGTGACCATCTCTTCCCATGAAGTGATAGAATTTTATGGTAATTAAGCTAACCAATTGCAAGCTTCCCCCATTAGAGAAAATAAGAATAATTGCAGCCTAATTGACTCTTGAGAGATGTTCTAGAAAGAGAATGGCCCACAAACATCCACGAAGTTTCAAAGATGCTCATGGGGATCCTTATGAGCCAATCTGCTAAAAAGTCCTTTTAGTTTGAAGAGTTGCAACATAGTGCTAGTTATATGGAACACTGGATTCCCCTCCGCTTAGGGTAAGAGGATGGCTCCATCACCTCCCATGAGATAGGGATTATTGATATTTGGCTCTTGGACATCGTTGAGGTTACCGATGTCATCTTGGTGGCCCACTTGGCTACTATTACTGTTGTTAACACTCATGCTTTCTGAGATGTTTGCACAATCAACAAAACAAGACTAAAAGTTAAGTTAGTAAAACTACACTAAAAAAAATTCTACTAATCTAAGAATTCTGAAGAGGCACCACTCCCCGGCAGCGGCGCCATTTTGATGTTTCGATTGCGTAATCAACGACACAACTTCCAGTACGAGTGTCTACGAATTGTGCAATAGTATAGTAACCCAACCAAGGGTTGGGGTCGTGTCCCAAGGGAGTGGTTTTGAGAATTAATAGAAAAATAAAATTAAGTTCTAATTAGTCGTAGCTAAAGACATTAACAATGAGAAACATTGTAAATTAAAGGGGGACACAAAAGTGTCAAATATGAATTTGGGGGTTTTGTCACAAGTATAGCAAAAACAACAAATATAACAAGAAAATCAAGTATGGAGAAAAGTTCTTAGGGTGTCACCGCAATACAACTTGAGATAAATAGTTGGGTACATGCTTTCGATAGGAAATTTGCAAAATAATAGTGACTAGGCTAAGCTTTAATGGGAATAAGTTCCTTCTTAGGCAACTTACCCGGTTTCAAATATGTTCCTCTCGGACACCCATTTGCCGCATGAAGACTAGCCTACGCCTTACCCCACTCACTCTCTCAAGCTGAGTGTTAGGATACGGGACTAGGGCTCACCCTTTCGAGCTGAACCTCATGTCGACCCACTCCTTAGGCAATCAGTCTAGTGGTCTTGGTTTCGCGACCTCCCTCTTGGGCAAGCTGAAAACACATAGGTGTATTTGTATTTTCAACTACAAACCCATTAAATTAAACCACAAACACTAGGTGAAATCACCATTAAAATACATCGAACCTATCAACAAGCAAGACCTAACAATAATATCAACACATGTTTGCTAAATCACACCCCAAGAATGGGGGGTTTTATTCGCACATTAAGAAATAACAAAATACACCTAAAATGATAGTGAAATCAAATGGGTATAAGAAATTAAACCTTGATTTAAGCAAAGGAGGAAGAATAGAGAAGACCCACTTCCAACTTGGGGAAAATGAACTCCTTTTTTCAAGTTTTCCAAAACCCTCTCCAAACTTGAGTGTCAAATAAAAAGTACTAAAATTATATTGTCTCATAGTACTAAGAGTTCTGATACTAAGCTATAACTCTCAACGAGTTATTATAGGTTTCAAAAAATCTGTACTGTGGCGGATCATTCGGTGACATTAGTCGTAATCATCGATCAACTCTGCGATTCGCCCTTTGGTGTAGTTCATCACCATCTTGTACCATCCTTCAGCATCGTCGTGCTCTAGTTCATTGGGCGACAAAGTACTGCTTTGCGAAACTCCTCGGTAATATGCCCACTGCTTTCTTTTTTTGCCGACTTGATCTTTTTCTTCAAGGCTTAGCACACTGGAACAAAAGGCGACGTTGTATCATTTAGCGATACACCAAGTGGACTCGACGATCCTCAGGCCTTGCTTTTCTTGTTCTTTTCAGCCTTTTTTTCCCTTTTTGTGCAGTAGTGTCTATGATTTCCTTCAAACTTCAAATTCCTGAAACTTAAAGGTTTTCATCAGATATTGAGATAAAATAAGCATTTGAGGACACAATTTCTATTAATGAGTCTAATTTGTGGACTCAGCAATAGCCATCATGGGTAGAAAAGGGTCATACCTTTTAGATGATTCCTTAGTGCTTTTTAGCATAATCTAGTTGATCCACTTAGTAGTCAGGTTCTATACTCTTGGCAAGGTATAGGACAACCCTGGCAACATGAGGCCAAATGCTGTATCTTCACAATAGCTCTTACATGCTGGTTGTCTGTTAGAGAAACACCCACAGAAGCATTTGTATTCTTGTATACACAGTTTAAATGTATCTTCACATACATTTCAGAGTCAATTGTATCTTTGCATACACACATAGTGTTATTGCATTTCCAAATACACAGAGTTGACATCCACGTTTAAAAAGCTTTTCTTTATATTGCAATTGTTTTATACTGCATTATATTGAAATAAGTTCAGTTAAGTTGAGTTAGTTGAGCCAGGTAAGTTCTTCAGTTCCTTTCAATCTTTTGTCTTGTTTTAGAATTTCCATTGCATACTCGTACATTCAATGTACTGATGTCATTTGGCCTGTAACTTTTAATAATGCAGATATTGGTAACCAGGATCATCATCCAGCGCATCTTTGATACTCGTACATTTAATATACTCATTAGTTAATGATATATATATATATATATATATATATATATATATATATATATATTGTCACGCCCCGAGCCTACACGTTGGGCGGGACTAGCACTCGAGAACCATTGTTGGCTCCAAGCGAACCCTTGGGCTGGCTTACTTACTCAGTGGAAGACTTAAACATAAGAAAGAGAATCCAAATACAAGATAGCGCAACAGTCTCAAAACTAAACTCAATTTTTTTCAGAATTCAACATTTAACTTAGCCAAAGTGGCAACTCAAATCTGAACATAAGCCAATAACAAGATCATAACGAATGAACTAACATCTAACTGTCTATATATGAAGCCTCTAACAACTGAGATGGATGTCGGGACAATACCCACTACATCCTAATGAACTATCTAATACTTAAAGCAATAAAAAGGAATCCTCCGAAAAGCAAGTAGTCTCACCACAAGACTCTGAGTGCTCAACTGGTTCAACGATGCGCTGGATGCTGATCCTGGGTACCTATGTCAGCATCATAAGAAGGTGCAGGCCAAATGACATCAGCACATTAAATGTACGAGTATGCGAGGAGAATTGTAAAACAAGGCATAAACTTGAAAGGAACTGAAAGAACATGCCTAGGCTCAACTCAACTCAACTTAACTCATTTCAATATAAAACAATAAAATAATGCAACATAAAGAAAAGCTTTTAAAAAATGGATTGCAACTCTGTGTATTTAAATATATAATAGTAACTCTATGTGTATGCAAAGATACAATATAAACTCTGGATGTATATAAAAATACAAGTAACTCTGTGTTTATAATAATACAAAACACTTCTAAGGGAGTTTCTCTAACCGACAACTATCACTTAAGAGCTATTGTGATGATATAGTGTTTTGCCTCATGCTGCCAGGGCCGTCCTCTGTCTTGTTGAGGGTATATAACCAAAACTACTAAGTGGATCCACTAGTCTATGCTAAAAAGCACTAAGGAATCATCTAAAAAGTATGATCCTTTTCTACGTATGATGGCTACATAGTTTATGGGGGTTGGAAATCAAAGTTTCCTCTCTTGCTTAATTATGAAACCATTCTCTTTTACTGAAAACTAGGTCAGAGGCACTTTTGAAAATCTCAGTTTCCTTTCTTATTTAAATGTGAAAATATTTTAAACTATTTGGGAATACATAGTCCCAATATACTCTTTTGAAGAAATGCACTTCAAATCTTTTACTCTTTGTTCAACTCAAAATTCAGGTCTTAAAACAAAGTTAAAATATTTGTAATAGACTTTCGAAAGACTCTATGAAGTTCTCTTGACTTGGCTCTTGACTTTTCTTGACTTGACTCTTAACTTTCCTTGAATTGAATTATAGATTCAAGGATTTTGATTTATGATAGGAAAGATCTCATGGTGTTTAGGAGTGTTTTTAGATAGTTAAACATGAGAAAAGATCAAGAAATCACTATTTGGAAGAAAGTCCGCGATGCAAAGATGCATTTAATTATTTGGTTGGGAAATAAATTTTGAGACAGAACGGTCAGTGATCACTCTGCTATGCGGATAAAAATGTTCAATTATGAGGAACAGGTGGTACCCAGATTCCCAATTTGTTCCTTCTTCGTTTTCTAACCCCAATTCGCCTAAACTCGATTCTTTTTCTCAAATTCCCTTTAGATTCATATACCCAGTATGTATACACAAGAATCTACCTCAGACAACTCAAGGAAACAACATTTTAACCTCAAGGAACTCCCCAATCTCAACCTAACTCAAGAACGAAGGCCAATTTCACGAACACCGTTCAAGATTCATCAACTTTCAACTTTCTAGAACATACTTCGCTGAAATAGACATGATTGGTGCCTGGGTTAACCAAAACAATGCTATGAAAGACTCACATACCTTGTAGGATTTAATCCTTGGCGAAATCCGCACTCACTTCCTCAAGAAATCGACGAATCCTTACTTCTTCTCCTCTTTTATCCTCTTTTTTTCTCTTCTCTCAAAATCAGTTTAGGTCCCAACTTAGTTACCAAATCAGTTTAGACCCAAACTTAATTACCAAAAATGAAATTAATTAATAGGGTAGTGAAAAGAACAAAGTACCCTTCAAAATTTCGGATTGGACTTTCCTTATCTAGAAAACCCAACTTCAAATAGGCATATCTCCATCATACGAACTCGAAATAGTGAAAACTTGGCGGTGTTGGAAAGATAATTCAAAGATATTTCCTATGGCATCTTATAGAACACCTAAATCATCCTGATCTATGAGTTATGGTCGTTTGAAGTTGACCCAAAAACTCAAACTTAACATAACAAATTTTCCAAATTTTCATTCTTTCCAAAAACAACTCTTTCTAATTCTAGCTCTTTCTAGTTCTTTCAAAAAGCGAGGTGTTACAATATCTCCCCCTTGAGAAAATTCTTCCTCAAAGGACATTACTCTTACTAGGCTAAGGGTGTAACATCTAACATTCAGCTCAAACACCCAACAAGCAATGCAAATACCATATGCCAACATATAAATTAAAGAGTCCTAAGAAGAGAATTAGTACCTTGATCTAGAATTTCTCCAGTTTCAAAGAGATGTGGATATCTCTTCTTCATATCCCTTTCAACTTCCTAAGTAGCTTCATCAACAAAACTAGTTCCTCCAAAGGACTTTGACTGATGCTACTTCCTTAGTCCTCAACTTGCAAACTTGGCAATCTAGAATCTGAACTAGAATCTCTTCATAAGATAAGATATCCTTGATACCAATATCTTCAGTTGGTATGATAATTGAATGATCTCTCATGCACTTTTTCAACATGGAAATATAAAATACCGGATGAACCGCTGCTAACTCTTATGGTAGCTCTAACTCATAAGCTACATTGCTAATCTTCTTGGATATTCTGTAAGGATATATATACAGGGGACTAAGGTTCCCTTCTTACCAAATCTCATAACACCCTTCATGGGTGAAACTTTCAAGTAAACCCAATCATCTACTTCGAACTCTAATGCCCTTCTCCTAACATCAGTGTAGGATTTCTGAGTACTCCTTCTCCCTTAAAGAGCTTCGTAAGGAGCCATTTGGATAAGAGGTAGGTGATCGTCCCAATTACCCTTGAAATCAATCACACAATCTACCTTGATACCTCAAAACACCACTACCCTTTATTCAAAAGCCATCATTTTTTTCACTTATGAACAATTGCCTTCAATGCAAGCAAAATAGGGTCTTGGTCTTGTTTCACTTTCACTTCTGACCCTAAGGATGATTCAGCCCCATTCATCACCACTACTCCTTCTGTGGAATCCATTAGTCGGACTCCCAAACTTGCAAGTCTGTGCTCATCTTGTGCTAGCTCTTTCTTATCTTCCTCAAAATAGGCAGTACTATCCATAGATAACTTATTGAAGGCATCAACAACAACACGAGCCTTACCTGGGTGATATAGAATACTCATGCGTAATCCTTGAGTAATTCCAACCACCTCATTTGTATGAGATTAAGATCTTTCTGACTAAATACATATTGAAGACTCTTGTGATCGGTGAGCACATCCACATGAGCACTATAAAGATAATGTCGCTATAATTTCAAAGCAAATACTACGGCAGCCAACTCTAGATCATGGGTTGGGTAATTCCTCTCATGAACTTTCAACTGTCTGGAGGAATAAGATATAACTTTTCCATTCTACATTAACATACGACACAAACCAACTAAGACACATCATAATATACAACAAAGCCTTGCGTACCTTTTGTGTAAGGTCAACACTAGGCAGTAGTCAACCTCTTCTTCAATTCCTGAAAGCTTTTCTCACAAGCTTCATACCATTGAAATTTCACTATTTTCTGAGTTAGCTTGGTCAAAGGAGATGACATAGATGAGAGCCCCTCTACGAGCTTTCTATAATAGCCAGCCAAAATTTAGGAACTCCTAATATTAGTTGGAGATGTGGGTCTAGGCCAATTCTACACTACCTCTATTTTCTAGGTATCAACTTTTATTCCCTCTCCAGACACAATGTGGCTTAAGAATGCCACATACTCAAGCCAAAACTTACACTTAGATAAATTGGCATACAACTTTCTATTCTTTAGAGTTTGGAGAACTATTGTGAAATGACTAGCATGATCTTCTTCATTCCTTGAATAGATTAGTATGTCATTAATGAATACTATAACAAACATATCTAAATAAGTCTTGAATACTATGTTCATAAGGTCCATGAATGTTGCAGGCGCATTGGTCAAACCAAATGACATAACTAAGAACTCATAATGACTATAACGGGTCTTGAATGTTGTCTTTGGAATATCACATTCCCTGACTCTCAACTGATGGTGGCCTAATTTGAGGTCTATCTTAGAAAAACATGTAGCACCCTGAAAATGATCGAAAAGATCATCAATTCTCGGAAGAGGATACTTATTATTGATGGTAACCTTGTTTAACTGGCGGTAATCTATACACATCCTAAGGCAACCATCTTTCTTTCTCACAAATAAGATCGAAGCGCCCCAAGGTGAGACACTTGGTCGAATAAAGCCCTTATCAAGGAGATCTTTCAATTGTTCTTTAAGTTCTTTCAACTCTGATGGTGCCATTCTATATGGCGGAATAGATATAGGACATGTATCTTGAAAATATCTATACCGAAGTCTATTTCTTTCTCAGGAGGAACTCTAGGAAGATTATCTAGAAAGACTTCTGGAAACTCTTTTACTACTGGAACTGACTGAATATGAGGTATCTCAACACTAGAGTCATTAAATCGGACCAAGTGATAGACACACCTCTTAGAAACTAACTTACTTGCCTTAAGTTATGAAATGAAACGACCCTTAGACACGGTTGAACTACTTTTCCACTCTAAGACTGGCTCATTTGGAAACTGGAACTTGATATCTCAAGTTCTACAATCAACTGATACATAACATGCATTAAGCCAGTCCATACCAAGAATGATATCAAACTCTACTATGTCTAACTCAACTAAATCAGCCATGGTGTTTTTGTGATTGACGAAAATGGGACAATCACGATAGACTCTCTCTGCTAGGATAGACTCACCAACAGGTGTAGAAACACTGAAGGGCTCACTATGTTTCTTAGGAAGGACATTAAAATTCATTGCAACATACGAAGTTACAAAGGATAAACTCACTCCTGGGTCTAGCAAAGCATAATCATTAAAGTTAAAGACTTGGATCATAACAGTGACAACATCTGGAGAATCCTCTTGCTCTTAGCGACTAATGATAGAATAAAGATGGTTTGATTCTCTGCCTACCCCTGAAGTAGCTCCTCTATATGCATCTCTTTCTGGTGGAGCAATTGAAGAAGATTGGGCTCTATTGCCCTGATTCCCATTACCATTACCCTACTAGTTCTTCGGATATTCTCATATGAAATGACCATTCTGGCCACAATTGAAACATCCAGTGGAGCCATCACGACACATCCCTGAGTGGTACCTACCACACTTAGCATAGGCAGGAATTTTAGTACCCTCTTGTGCCATACTACCTTGCGACTGTGCATGTCTAGCTCTGAAATTCTGGGAATTTTGACTATTGTACTCACATTTGTTTTTTGGTGCAGGTGCACCAGCAAATGATGGAGAAGGTCCTTTCTGCCTATGTTAGAATGAAGACCGGTTTGTATTACTCTTTTGCTTCCCTGATTCATTCCTTGATGCCTTAGCCCTCTTATTCTTAAACCATTCTCTATCACTCAGCTTGTCCTTCTCAACTTGTTGCACATAGGTCATCAGCCTTGCTATGCCTATTTCACTTATTTGCATGGTTGCCTTACCTTCCTTACTTGACAGATGAGACAACCCAACAACAAATAAATTCATCCTACTCCTTATATTCGCAACCATCTCTAGAGAATAGAGGGAAAGTTGGGTGAACTTCAACCCATACTCATGAACGCTTAAAGAATCTTCTTAAATGTGAGAAACTCTCTTATCCTTGCCTCTCTTAGCTCACGGGGAAAGAAGCGTCCCATGAAGGCATTCTCAAACATAGCCCAGCATACAATCAGTTACGCGCAAGCATGAGTTAGATAGAAACTTTCTTAGAAATAAAACTCTAATGCACTAAATGAGTATGAAAGATCTGAAGGAATTTACTAAATGTTACAGCCTCTTAATTATAGATGTGGCACGCTTCACACTGATAACTAGGACTCTACAGACACGGCTTCATACACTCCCTGGGACTCTTGAACTCTATACTTTGATACTAAGTTTGTCACACCCTGAGCCTACACCCTAGACGGGATTGGCACTCGAGAACCATTGCTAGCCCCAAGTGAACCCTTGGTCTGGCTTACTTACTCAGCGAAAGACTTAAACATAAGAAATAGAATCAAAATACAAGATAACTCAACAGTCTTAAAACTAAACTTAAAATGTTTCAGAACTTAACATTTAACTAAGCCAAAGCGGTAAATCAAATCTGAACATATGCCAATAACAAGATAACGACATATGAACTAACATCTGACTGCCTATCTATGAAGCTTCCAACAACTGAGATGGATGTCGGGACAAGACCCACAATATCCTAATGAACTAGCTAATACTGAAAGCAATAAAAAGGGATCCTCCGAAAAGCAAGGTAGCTCACCACAAGACTCTTAGTGCTCAATTGGATCAACGATGCGCTCAATGCTGATCCTGTTTACCTGTGTCTACATTATAAGAAGATGTAGGCCAAATGGCATCAGTACATTGAATGTACAAATATGCGAGGGGAATTCTAAAACACGACATAAGCTTGAAAGGAACTGAAAGAACATACTTGAGCTCAACTTAACTCATTTCAATACAAAGCAATAAAATAAATGCAATATAAAGAAAAACTTTTAAAACATGGATAACAACTCTATGTACTTAAAAATACTATAGTAACTCTGTGTGTATGCAAAGATACAATATAAACTCTGGATGTATATAAAAATACAAGTAACTCTGTGTATATAATAAGACAAAATACTTTTGCGAGAGTTTCTCTAACCGACAACTATCACTTAAGAGCTATTGTGATGATACATGTTTAAAAACATACTTCTTTCTGTGGTTTCAGATAATTGCTCAAAAATAGCTTAAAGGCTATCTTGGAAATCACAGTTTCCTCTCTTGCTTAATTATGAAAGCATTTACTCTTTTACTAAAAATTAGCTCAAAGGCTCTTTTGGAAATCTCAGTTTTCTTTCTTATTTAAATGTGAAAACATTTTAAACTCCTTGGGAATACATAGTCCTGATATACTCTTTGAAGAAATGAACTTCAAATCTTTTACTCTTTACCCAACTCAAAACTCAGGTCTTAAAATAAAGTTACAACATTTGTAAAAGTCTTTCGAAAGATTCTATTAACTTCTCTTGACTTGGACCTTAATTTCTCTTGACTTGAATCTTAACTTTCCTTGGATTTAATTATGGATTCAAGAATTTTAATTTGTGATAGGAAAGATCTCATGATGTTTAGGAGTGTTTTTAGATAGTTAAACATGAAAAAAAAAAAATCAAGAAATCATTGTCTGGAAGCAAGTCCGCGATGCGGAAATGCATTTAATTATTTGGTCGCGAAATAAATTTTGAGGCAGAACGGTCCGTGACCACTCCGCTACGCGGAGAAAAATTGTCAATTCTAAGGAACAGGTCCATGACGCGGATCTGCTACCTTGATTTGCTCGACCTGTTCCTTTTTCGTTTTCTAGCCCCAATTCCCCTAAACTCGGTTCTTTTTCTCAAATCCCTTTATATTCAGATACCCAGTATGTATACACAAGAATCTAACTCAAAACACTCAAGGAACTTTTCAATCTCAACCTAACTCAAGAACGAAGGCCAATTTCAAGAACACCATTCAAGATTCATCAACTTTCAACTTTCTAGAACGAACTTCGCTGAAAGAAACGTGATTGGCGCATGGGTGAACGAATCCAATGCTATGAAAGACTCACATACCTCATAAGATTAAATCCTTGGCGAAATTCGCACTCACTTCCTCAAGAAATCGACGAATCCTTGCTTCTTCTCCTCTTTTCTCCTCTTCTTTTCTCTTCTCTCAAAACCCGAACTCTTTTTGATGAAGCGTAAATTGAAACAAATCAGTTTAGACCCAAACTTAATTACCAAAAATGAAATTAATTAATAGGGTAGTGAAAAGACCAAAGTACCCTTCAAAAATCCGGATTGGACTTTCCTTATCTAGCGGCCCAATTTCAAATGGGCATATCTCCCTCATACGAACTCAAAATCATGAAAACTAGGTCCCGTTGGAAAGATAATTCAAACATATTTCATACGTTATCTTGTAGCACACCTAACTCATCTTAATCTAGGAGTTATGGTCGTTTGAAGTTGACCAAAAAACTCAAAAAGTTTCCAGATTTTCATTCTTTCCAAAAACACTCTTTCTAATTCTAGCTCTTTCTGGTTCTTTCAAAAAGCGAGGTCTCACACGCGCGCGCGCGCACACACACACACACATATATATGTATTGATTTAGCATCAATTAAGTGAAATTATCAGCCTTAATGATACCAATACAATATATGATACTGATTTTTAGTATCAGTTAAGAGGAATTTGTTTGGGAGGTATATAGTGTAATTATTTAGTGAGAGTATAAATGTAAAGGGGTATATGTTTATAATTATTTTTTTATGGGGTGTTTGCTTAGTTTCCCCTCTATTTAAAGACTAGATAAAAAAGCCAGGCCATGCCCATGTCCAATATATATAACTTTATTTATTTTAATTTATGCGACATAGAAGGAGCCCAAATAATTATAAGTAGAAAAGAGAAAGCAGATGAATACTATAAAAAAACATTTAATTAAGACAAACTTAATTATGCCACACCTACCCCCCAAATTGGTATAAGAGCTAATGACTAAAATTAAGGAGCTAATGACTAAAATTAAGAAGCTAATGACTAAAATTAAGAAGCTAAGGAATAAATTAAAATTAATAATGACTAAAATTAATAAACTAACATGAGAAGACCGCATAAAAATACTCAAATTTATAAACAAATAAAACATGAGTTAAAATACCTATATATAGAATATAAAAGCTTGAATAAACAAATAAATAAAAGTACAGAAAAAATCCATAAATTAGATATATTAATTACAAAAATAGCATCATTAGAATATAAGTTTATAATCCAATTAAAACAAAGAGTAGAATACCAATAAGAATGAACAAAGAAGAATGAGAAATAAATGAAAAAACATATGAAAATTACGATGGACTAAAAATAAAAATAATTTTCTCAAATCTAGGAAGAAAATATAAAAAGATAGGAAATCAATTATATTTAATGTTAGAAAAAGAAGAATTGAAATTAGAAGATAGTATGACAGCCATGATGAGAATAGCAAAAGAAAATGAAGAAATAGATAGACAAAAAGAAATAGAAAAAATACAACAAATAACAGATACGAAAAATGACAGAATAAAAGAATTAGAAAAAGAATTACAAGTATTAAAAGAATTATATGAAAAACAGTGTAAACAAAAAGAAGAAAATAAATTATTAACAGAAATACAACAATATAAGGATAAACTTACAAAAAATCAAGAAAATATTGAAACAGAAAATAAAACTGAATTACATATAGAAACTATAGAAGAAGAAAATATGGAAATAGACCAAATTTCAGAAATATGTGAATCAGAAATAAGTGAAACAGATACAGAAATTATAGACAATAATAAAAAAACTAGTAGAAAATACAGAAGTAGAGATAAATTATGATGAAAAAATGAAAGAAACAGAACCTAGCAATCCAAGAATATATCCAAAATAGAAAAAACCACAAATATATACCCGAGATTATACGAGTTCAGATAGAAATGAAACCTTATGGAATAAAAAATTAAATATAAAAAAATGGAATCCTAAGCAAATAAATACACAGCCTGAATATTTAGATTTAGATTGTGTAATAGATCTAAATCAGACTATACAATTATGGATAGGATACATAGCAAAACAGATAATAGACAATAAAATTAACATGACAGAAGTACCAGGATATATAGAAAGAACATTTGTAGGAGAAGTAAAATTATGGTTCTTAAACCTAGAAGAAGAAAGTAAAAAGACACTAAGATCAAATAAAGATATACAAGCTAATGAAACAACATCAGGAATGGATATACTTTATAAATATGAAACAGCTATAAGAAATGAATTTAGTAGCGTGACAACAGAGGAAGAAGAACGTCATAAAGATAAAATTTTAAACAGAAATTTAATAAATAAATTAGGAATATGTAACATGTGTTATTTAGATGAATATACCTGTGCATATAAAGAATATTATTACAAAGGAGTTTATAATAATCAAGAAAGTCCAGGAATAAGACACTTATATTTTACAAAATTACCAGAACCATTTAGTTCAAAAATTATAAAAGCATGGGAAGAAGCAGGATTACAAGATACATTAGGAGCTAAAATAAAATTTGTAAAACAATGGTATGCAAATATATGTGAAAAATATAGAGAAGAAATAAAAATGGAAAAAACAATAATAAAAAACTTAGCATGTTGTAAAGATAAAGTAGCACCGCAATTTGGTTGTAATGATCAATATTATAAAAAATATAAAAAGAAAAGGTTTAAAAAATATAAAAAACTGAAACATATATACAGAAATCCAAGAAAAAGATACTTTGCAAAATTTAAGCGACCATACAGAAAAAAGA
Organism: Solanum bulbocastanum; assembly: GCA_037074985.1. NCBI lineage: Eukaryota > Viridiplantae > Streptophyta > Magnoliopsida > Solanales > Solanaceae > Solanum > Solanum bulbocastanum. Next base: position 7,611,276 of record CM073604.1, read on the forward strand.
AAAGCATAAGTGAATGTAAATGTTATAACTATGGAAAAATAGGACATTTAGCAAAAGATTGTAAGATACCAAAAAATCCCAATAAGAAACAAATATCAGAAATAATTATAGAAGAAGAAGTTTGCTTACAATTGGAATATATAGATTATGAATTAGAAAGTGATGATAGTATTTATGAAATATCTGATAATGAAGAAGAATACCAAACAGATAATGAAAAAGAACAGATAGATGACTGAAGAAAATATACAAATAATACAAGAAGAATATATAACAGATGATTATTCTGAACAAAAAATAATTTTTGATAACAATATATTTGAAAAAGTAAAAGGAAAAGAAATTGATTTAAGTGTAGAAAAAATATTTAATATGCCATTAATAAAAAATCCTTTCAAAAGAAATAAAGAAGAATTTTATATAATTAGTCAAAAAGAACATATTATAGATTGTAAATATTCCCAAGAAAAAGTTGAAGTACTAATTATAAATAAAAGAGAATTAAATAAGGAAGTACAAAAATTAAAAAGTAAAGATCAAATTAAATATGTACATTTAGGAGGAATAGAAACACTTATAAAAGCCTGTTTTAAGGAAGGAATAGATACTCCAATAGAAATATATTTAGCAGATGATAGAATATTAAAACCTATAGAAAAAAGCGTAATAACAGCAGTAAGAGGAAACTTAATTTACCCAAAATTTAAATTCACAGTTAATACTAATTATTCAATTGCATTAACAGACCAAAATATAGATAAAACATTAGTATTATATTGGAAAATTAATGGAATAACTTTAACCCCAAGAAGTAAAATATGTACAGCTAGATGTAAAAATTTATATGTCTTAACTACTAAACACAAAATAACTGCAAAAAGTAAAATAAAAGGAATAGAGATAGAAACCCCATTTGAACAATTTGTTAAAATAATAGATAATAATAATTACTCATATAAAGAAATAGATACTACTGAAAATTTAGATATTATAGCAAAAAGAATAGGAAGAGCTAGAAAAATTAAAAATAACCTTCAAAGAGAATATACAAAAAAGTTAGCATACGATATAATCCCAAATAAATACTACATAGTAGGAGTAATAGAAGAAAAAGAACATTTAATATTAATAAACACTAAACAAGAAGAAAATTACATAATAGATAAATTATTAAATAAAGAAGAAATGGAAATAAACAAAGTAACAAAACAAAAATGCTCAGATTTACCAGCATTAATAGTAGCTCAATTAGAAATAGAAAAAGACATAATAATAGCAGATATACCTATGAAAATAAAGTTAGAAATTAAAGAAGAACAACAAGCAGATATTATATTTGGAATGAAATGGTTAGAAGAAGTAAAACCTTATAGAATAGAATCTACTTATTTAACTATTACCTATAATAATGAGACAATAACAGTAAGAAGAATAATATTATGAAAATACATGTACTTATGAAAATAATAGTAGAAGGATACTATAATAGATATTATACACCAATGATAGACACTGGAGCAGAAGTTAACATATGTAAATATAACTGTTTACCAAAAGATAAATGGACAAAACTGAAAACACCTATAGTAGTAAAAGGATTTAATAATGAAGGAAGTTTAATACACCATAAAGCAAAAGATGTAAAAATACAAATATGGGATAAAATACTTAAGATAGATGAAATATATAATTATGATTTACCTACAAAAGACATAATCTTAGGAATACCTTTCTTAGATAGATATTATCCACATGTAATAACTAAAACCCACTGGTGGTTAACAATACCATGTAATCACAAAGTAGGAGCAAAAAGAGTAGGAAATAAAATACGACAAGCTCCAGAATGGATAAAAGGAAGTGAAAAAATTACATAAAAATTAGAAAATATGCCAAATAACAATAACAATATAGAATATATAGTATTTACAATAGATAAATTAAGTCCAATAAAAGATAAATTAGAACAATTATATAGTGAAGACCCATTAAAAAGATGGAATAAACATAAAACGACTGTAAAAATAGAATTAATAGACCAAAATAGTATAATAACACAAAAACCTTTAAAATATAATTTTGATGACTTAAAAGAATTTACGATGCATATAACAGAATTATTAGAAAAAACATATATACAAGAAAGTAATAGCAAACATACTAGCCCAGCATTCATAGTTAATAAACATAGTGAACAAAAAAGAGGAAAGAGTAGGATGGTTATAGATTATAGAAATTTAAATGCAAAAAATAAAACTTACAATTATCCGATCCCAAATAAGATATTAAAAATTAGATAAATACAAGGATATAATTATTTTAGTAAATTTGATTGTAAATCAAGACTTTATCACCTAAAATTAGACGATGAATCTAAGAAATTAACAACCTTTACAGTACCACAAGGATTTTATGAATGGAATGTATTACCATTTGGATATAAAAATGCACCAGAAAGATTTCAACAATTTATGGATACTTACTTTACAAAATTACATAACTGTATAATATACATAGATGATATATTATTATACTCAAGAACATATAATGAACATATAGAATTATTAATACAATTTGTACACATAGTAGAAGAATTAGGAATAAGTTTAAGTAAAACTAAGGCAGAAATTATGAAAATCAAATAGAATTCCTAGGAATACAAATAGATAAAAATAGAATAAAAATGCAGCAACATATAGTACAAAAAATTATAAATTCAGAAGAAATACTAGATACAAAAAAGAAATTACAATCTTTTTTAGGATTAGTAAACCAAGTAAGAGAATATATACCTAGACTAGCAAAATATCTAAAACCATTACAAAGAAAATTGAAAAAAGATATAGAATATAATTTTAATGAAGAAGATAAAACTCAAATTCAAAAAATAAAAGAACAATGTAAACAATTGCCAAAATTATGTTTTTCGGATGAAAATAAAAAATTCAATTATATAGTAGAATCAGATGCAAGTGAAAATAATTATGGAGGAGTATTAAAATATAAATATGAAAATGATAAAATAGAACATCACTGTAGATATTACTCAGGAACATTTACAGAAACAGAAGTAAGATGAGAAATTAATAGAAAAGAATTATTTGCATTATATAAATGTTTACTAGCATTTGAGCCATATATTGTATATAATAAATTTATTGTTAGAACAGTTAATACACAAGTTAAATGGTGGCTAACACGGAAGGTACAAGATTCAGTTACTACAAAAGAAATTAGAAGACTAGTATTAAATATTTTAAATTTCTCTTTCACTATTGAAGTGATTAAGACTGACAAGAATGTAATTGCAGATTACTTATCAAGACAAAGTCGTACAAACGGACTTTGAAGAAGAAGTTACCAATACAATACTTATGAGTGAATTATTGGAACAAATTAAGATGCTCAACAAAAGAGTATCACTTATGGAAACAAGATATGTGGAGTCGGACCACGGTAAAAAACCAGAGCTAATAGTGCAGTCGGAGCACTTAAAACAACCAGATCTAGAAGGTGACGATGGGAAACACCTAAAAACCTAAATTACTAACGAATTAAATATTGTTGCAGGTACAGAAAATACAAAGGAATCATTTACAACAGTTACAAAAAGGAAAAACTATAACTTGAATAAGGTATTTGAAAAACCTTATGCCCCACCTCACATAGCAAAAAATAAACTATTCATACCTCCACAAATACATACATACGCAACCTCAATTAGCCAAACTAAGAAAACTTACAACCATATAGCCCGTACATACCTTGAAAACATTGAAAAAATCCAAACTCTACTAAATACCCAACCTATTGAAAACCCAGAGAAATTAAAAAACCACCAAGGATATATCACAAATAAGTTACAAAATTATAATAAATTAATAGCCTTGCCAGGAACAAAACCAAATTTAGTAGCAACTTGTTACACTTATGGACTTATCTCAATAGCATATACCATTACAGGAGATGAACTTAGCCAAATACCAGAGTTACATCAAGCATTTATGAGTTATAAACGAGTTACAAAATGACAGTTATTTTATGTCAGATTTTACTCAGCGCCAGCAGAAGTATTATTTGACGAAATTAAACCAGTTATTACTGTTATCAAAATAGGTATGACAAAAGACTACATTATTTCGGAAGAGATTACTAAGCAACCACTTATACCAAAAACTGAATTACCAGAATTTTATGCAAATAAGAGAATTATTGGACTTAGTACCATATTAGCAGAATTAGCAAATGTATACGACGAAACAAATTACATATGGAAATATTATTCCAGGAATCATTTATTAATTTATTCAACAGCAAAAGAATTACAGCCCATGGATAAAGAAGAAGTCAAAAATTGGGCATTATCGTTACTTAAACCAGAACATAATCCGATGACAAAAGCAATTAGAAAGGGATTTATTTCAGAAAACAGTCTAGAATAATATTGTAAACTTATTGGAAAAAAGTACACGGAACACATGTGTAGCAAGTGTAGTGGAACAAGCAATCACATACCAAGTGTCGACATAGATTAAAAAAGACAAAACACGTGGATAAACAACAATTAAAGAAGAAACAATTATCTGACAGAGACATAAAGAAGGAATCCACTTTTCACAAAAGGACAACTAAGTGGACTCAAAAGACAACCAGGTGGACGGACACAAATTAAAGCAGAAACACTTATTGAAGAAGGAATCTACTTTCCAAAAAGAAGACGGCATGTGATAAGAAGAAAATGCCATAAAAAGAAAAAGATAAAAAGCATTATCGGGGACTATTATGTAAATAAGTAAGGACTCACTATGTAATTATTTTTCTTATTTTACAACTTTAGTCCTTAGGATGTTTGTATAAATAGAAGAGTAGTTTAGCAAGGGAGGATCATCAGCAATCGAAAAACAATCCTCTCTAATATCCTTAGAAATTCAGCCTTGTAAAAAATAAATATTCAATAAACTTATTTTAAATCCCCAAACTATGGAGCAAAACTTAGCAAATACTGCAAAGCAGGTATACTCATTTATAATTATGCTTAGCTAAATTATTAATTCCTGTCAACCATATTATTATGTGATATACTTATGATTATTATTGTGACTTAGAATTATTCAATAATTTATTATCTAGTTTGCTAGCATAGAGAAAAGTAGGAGAAAACTTCCAGAACTATGCCATCCAAAATTGGGAAACCAGTAAAGGCAAGAAGGCCATGTTAGGGACTACCTAAGTGTTGAGGCGCTGTTTAGGAAGATAATATCTGAAAAAGGTATCATGCTAGTAGTGACCAGATGATAAAATACGAATACTCTAGATCATAATAAACTATCATAAGATTACCATATGGTAGACATGGAAGGCAAGAATAATAAATAATTTGAAAAAAGCAGAAATAATTAATGAATCCACCAACTATAGTAATAGATAATAATTATTTTAATGATAATCATAAGATACTTATTTTTAAGATATTAGAAAAATTAACCGAACCAAACTTAAGAAAATTAATATGGGAAAAAATAATGAAATATGAAGAAGAAGAAATAAATAACTTACTAAAACAAGAATGGATTAATGACATAAGACAGATATTACAAGAATTATACGATAATACAAACTATTTAGACATAATATACTCATCAGATTATAATAGTGATTAAGTTATCATGATAAATGAAGAATATTTCCAACTTTGGAAAGAACTTAGAAGTATATTTAAGAACACAAGAAATACAATACCTACATTTATTAATAGAAGGAGCCCAAATACTTATAAGTAGAAAAGAGAAAGCAGATGAATACTATAAAAAAGCATTTAATTAAGACAAACTTAATTATGCCACACTTACCCCCCAAATTGGTATCAGCGCAAGTTAAATCACTATATAATAACTAGGTGGTTTTCTCTGTTCCCAAAATTCTCCGGTTATTTATTTTGTTTAGAATAAATTATTTATTAATTGATCAAATAAATGTTGCACCTTTCTCTGAATATTCAAGATAATTGCAAACGATTTGAAAGATCAAAAAGAACTGTTTAAAAGTCTCTTGCAAGACATTTTCAAAATAAAAATCGGGTCATGTACTTGATGATAGAGGGTAATCTTGACATATTGAGAGATTTTGGAATCTTAATTCAAATTAGATTATTATAGAAATGTGGAATAAGAAGCGGACCTCGGTAGGACTGGGAGACAAAGATAAAAATGATGTTTTCACTGGTAGTTATTTCCTTATAAAAAACATAACTGCTCCTAGCACTTAGATAGGTGTATTTTCTCATCTTCAATACCTCATGGGATATAGTTGATTGGTACTTATACTTTATTGTCCTATTGCGTTTGATTGTCTTTTGATATGTAGCTTCCTAGCTGTATGTACCGATCATCCTCGCCTTGTGCGTCCCTTATCATCGCCGCGGTGCGACATATATCATTCGAAAATGATGAGCTAGGGAGGAAGCTTTAGATAAGAATTAATATGAATTATGATGAGGAAAATTGAGTACAACATTTTGAGTTCCCTTGAGAGCTAAGACAACAACATCATAGGCAACATCCATTTGTTGAGTAATGAGAATCTTACTAAGATCAAAATTCTTATTGGTCAATAATTTTCAAATCTTTTTGTATTGCTAGTAATAAATATATTTTTCAAAGATTTATTATATTACCACAATCTAGAATTTTATTATTTTTCAATTCATAGTCCTATATGCATTTTGTAACTTACTAATTAAAGATATCCTTTTTCTTACTTAGATATACAGTTGAAATTTGCAGTATCACATCACATTAGTCTTGACTTTGTCTTTAATTTATGATTTTTTTCTCTCCAAAGTGATAATATAAGAAAAGAGTGAAAAAAATTATTACAGAAGAATGCTTACATATATATGTAGATATCTTGCTAAAATAACAACATCATGCAATGTAAATAAAAATCAAGAAACCTACCGGAAATTTGTTTTTTGCTTTAAATTTTGCAGAAAAGGGTTTGATTGAGACATTGACTTAGGGTGTGTTTGGTATGAAAGGAAAATTTGTTTTCGAAAAAATATTTGAGGGTCGAAAATCTGTGTCAGATCCTGGTCATATTTCAGAACGGTCACCGGAGTTGTGTTCTAGTTCAGGTGTCAGGATCGAGTCCTAGATCAATTATCGGTACATAAATTATTTTTCTAAAGAGTATTTTCTAGTCTCAAGCCAAATATAAAAGATATTTTGTGAAAAATATTTTTCATTCACCAACCAAATATTAAAAAATATTTTCCAGAAAATATTTTTTACTTACCAACTAAACATGAGAAAATAAGTTAGAAATTCACTTGTTTTTCAAAAAAACATTTTTTAGGAAAACATTTTCCTTCATACCAAACACACCCTTAGTTAACTATTTGTCGTACTATCAATATATTCATCTCCTTCAAATGGTCAATTAGTCCTTTCATGTTCATGATTTTTCGTTTCTTTTTGAATACCCTATATGTCTTAAGAAGGGGAATATCTATATTCACATAAATCTAGGTAGTTTAATATACATGAAAGGATATAGAATTACAAGTATGATATTATGCAAATTCAATACTTTTGAGTCAGATTCTATTAGAAACGTACTCTCTTTGTCCCATTTATTTGACGTAGTTTGACTTGGTATGACGTTTATGAAACAAAGTAAGATTTTTGAAACTTACGGTTTAAAATAAACAATAGATGTTTGTGTGGCTATAAATTATTTCGTTACGGTTAAAATGAGAATTTAAAAATTAAAATCTTACTAAATATAGAAATGTGTCATTCTTTTTGGGGCTGACTAAAAAGAAAAGTGAGTCATATAAATTGAGACAAAGAGTATTCCCTATGTCCTAATTTATATGTCTCCCTTCTCTTTTACATCAATCTAAAAAAGAATAACACATTTTTATATTTAGTAATAATATAACTTGAAAATTCTTTTTGGATCCTTAATGAAATGATTTATAGTCACACAAACTTCTATCACTTATTTTAGACCACAAATTACAAAAGTATTTTTCTCTTTCCTAAACTCCATGTCAAATCAAATTAAATCATATAAAATGGAACTGGAGTGGAGTGGGGGTAATAGTTAATTCTCAATCAAGTAAATTAAATTAATTGAGATTATCCTAAATTAAAACACTTAAAATTTAAATTGCGAATTGAGTTGAGAAAATGATCAAAATAGTCTTTATATACAGGGGTTGAATTTTTTTGGTCTTTTATATATTTCATCTTATCCAAATAGTCCTTAATGTATATTAAAAGAGTATATTATGATCCTTAACCCTAAAAACTAACTGAAAAAACAAAAAATTTGTTAAACTTAATTGTGGGTCCCACACTTGGTGGACCCTTCTTCCGCCATCATCTTTTTCCACCATTTCTTCACCCTCTTCTTCTTTCTATTGCCATTTCTTCTACAATTTCCACTTCCAAAATCTTCTTATACTCAAATTTTCTTTAAATTTCAAAAGAATTTTTGTACGATGTTTATTTTGTATCTCTGTTTGTTCAATTTTTACCCTTTTATTTTAAAAATAGAATGAAAAAACAATGCTTGAAAAATATAGTAATTTGAAAAGGTTAAAATGAAAAGATAGCTATATCTCCCCATATATTCACTTTAGTAAGAGAGAATAAATAGTTACAATAAAAAGAATTTATTTATGGCGATCTCGTTAGAGGGAAAATGAGACTTTTATCCAATTTACTTAGTTCACATTTATTTTGATAATCTTGGTTTTCTTCTTATTATGTATGAAAATAGAAGTTTTTAGAGGGAGATGAGAAATGGGTGTAGTGTGTATGGAGCATGACCCCAAATGGTGAATGGAAAAAGTTAAGGAAAAGGGTGTACTTGTGGTGATAGTGAAAGAACAGATTGAGGAAGAAGGGGTCTCAAATTCAAGGGACCCATTATTAAGGTTAACAATTTTTTTTTTAATCGTTTTAGTTAATTTTAGGGCCATGGACTAAAATGATCATCATTTTGTATATATTAAGGACTATTTAGATAAGATGATATATATATATATATATATAGAGGACCGAAATATTCAATCCTTGTACATTAAGAATCATTTTGATCATTTTCTCAATCGAATCTCACCTGCAAACTATCAAACAAAATTACATGGATGATGACGTCATAGTTAAGACAACTTTCAACACAAAACTAACTTATGCTAAGTATGTCCTGAAAAATCCACACAAGGAGAAATACTTTGAAACTAGACTTGGAATGTTGCTTACCAAGATAGGGTTGGCAAACTGCGAGGTGGTATCAAATTTCTTGAACTATCTGGATTTGAAAGGATTGAAGGGTGGTGAATTTTTGTGTACTTACAAAGAGAAAAAGTGGACATCGATGTGCTTTATTGTTGCAATTATCGTAATGGTTTTATGAATGAATTGATGTTGAAAAGATAATTAATGCAACTCATTGCTGATAAGTCCACGATGTGGACTCTTTTAGGGCTTTATTTTGATAGATTTAGTGTCCTCAAATGCATATTTTGTCTCAATAATTAATGAAAATCCTTGAGTTTCAGATATTTAGAGTTAGAGACTAAGCATGGATACTATCTGGCAGAAAGGTACAAGACAGCTGAAAAGAACGAAGAAATACGACCTGAGGATCGCCTAAACTATTAGACGAGTCGCCGAATGGCTATGGTCTCGCCTAATGTTCCAGTGTTCCAAGCGCTGAGGGAGAAAATCGAGTCGGTGAGATAAAGAAGTAGTCGACGATTCGCTGAACGATTCTGCGATGCAGTACTCCATCACCCAATGTTACAGAACTTGAGTTTGCTGAAGGCCAATGCAAAAAGGCAATGAACCAGACCAAAGGGTGGATCACCGAGTGGATCAGCGATCCCGAATAACTGCGCCATGTGGTCCTTCACAGCACACTTTTTGAAAACTATAAATATTTGTTTAAATTCTTAGCTTTGTATCAGATTTTGTATGCAATTAGTATCAAACATTATTTTCAGTTTTTAGAACATAGAGTTTTAGAGACTTTGTTCTTTAGCTTTGAAGATTTGAAAGTTTCCATTTCTAAGCAATTGGAAGTAGGTATTGAATATTCTTCATCCTAAACGTGTGTAAAGGCAATACCTATCGTTCTCATTTGATGGAAACACTTTTTGGTATCGATTTTTGTCTCTTTACTATGTCTAGCTAAAACCCCAATTCTTGGGGTGTGAATATGTGAATATAGGTTGAATTCACTGCTGGGTATTGCTGATAGATAGTTAATTTGATGTTTAAAGGTGATTTCATTCAGTAGTTGTGCTTGAATTTAATGGGATTGTAGTTGCAAATACAAATTTATCATCATGTTTTTGACTTTCTCGAGAAAGAGGTTTTAAAACCAAAACTACTGAATTGATAGGTTGTGGTTATTGGGTTATTGTGGGTTCAGCTCGAGACACATTCAGCTCGAGAGAGTGAATAGGCTAAGGCGAAGGTTGTGCTTCATTGCCGCTTATCGGTGTTCGAGAGAAACCGATTTGATTCGGGGTAAATTGTTTGAGAAAAAATTTACCCCACTAAAGTCTAGCTTAGTTACCAATTTACAGCGATTTACTATCAGTAGCATTTACCTGGTTGTTTATTTTAGCCAATATTCCTATCACATCCCAAGAATCCCATCTCCATCTTTACATTTTCATTTTTAATTATTATTTTAATCGATAATTGATTACAAAACCACCTTCAATAATTGACACTTGTGTCACCCTTTAATTTGATATGTTTTTCTTCGTAAATGTTTATAGCTATAATTGACTTGAACACATTCTTGCTTTCCTCTTAATTATCGATTACAAACCGCTCTCTTAGGACTCGACCCCAACTCACTAGTTGGGTTATATTACTATTAAACGACCGTGGACACTTAGTATTGATGAAGCGTCCGGATACGTCAAGTCAAAAATGGTGCCGCTGCCAAGGAGTGGTGCTAATTGAGAATTTTTAGTTAAGTTGAAATTTGTTCTTGTTAGTTATAGTTCTACTTAATTTTTAGTTTTGTTTCGCTTGTTTGTGTTGAAAACAGGAAGTATGAGCATAAATGGCAGCAATGGCAGCCAAGTATGCCATCAAGACAACATCGAAAACCTCAACGATGTCGACGAGCCTCATGCTAATGACCCCCATCTCAAGGGCGGTATTGGTGCCATTCGCTTGCCTCCGACCGAAGGGAATGCGGCATTTCACATAACGAGTACTATGTTGCAACTTTTGCAACTAAAGGGGCTTTTCAGTAATTTAGCTCATGAAGACCCTCATGAGCATATTAGAAACTTCGTGGATGTATGCGGACCGTTCTCCTTCAAGAACATCTGCAACAGTCGGGCCGGTTGAGGTTGTTCTCATTCTCTTTGATGGGAGAGGCGTGCAAGTAGCTGGCTAAATTGCCACGTGAATCAATCACTTCGTGGGAGTAGTTAGTTACCACATTTAAAGTGCGATTTTTCCCTCCTTCAAAGATGATGACTCTTTGAGATAGCATACAGAGCTTTAAGTGTCTAGAAGGTGAGCCAATACACGAAACTTGGTTGTGATTCAAGAAGTTGGTGCTTCAATGCCCAACCTTTGGCTTGCCTGATAACGTGTTGATGAAGTATTTTTACCGGAGTCTTGACTCGATAAATAAGGGTGTTGCTAACCAACTTTCTCTAGGAGGTTTGATGCAACAACCTTATGTGATAGCGGCTCAGCTCTTGGATGGCATGTCTATCATAAACAGGGCGCGGTATACTCATGAAGACCAGGTCTCCCCTCTCACATTCAAGATGAATAAGGAACAGATGGAGAAGGACCAAGAGAGGGACCAAAGCATGGCCAAGATCATGATACAACTTGATATTTTATCTAAAAATGTCATGAGAGCTGGTGCTCAGAGTGTCAATGTTGTGGGTGTCGGGTATGCTAATCCGGATGAGTCCAAGTTTGAAGCCTTGCATAATGAAGAGGTAAATTTTCTATCCAACCAAGGTGGTGGCTACGGTTCAAACTACCCGAGGAAGGGTGGTAATTAAGGTTGGGCTAGGAATGAAGGTTGGAAAGATCGAGATCGTGAATGGAGGGATTGTAATCCAAATTGGAAAGATGGGGAGAAGGATAGATATGTACCTCCCCATAAGCGCCAAAAGCAAAAGGATTTGCAAGGTGGTAGGTCTGAGGATATGCCTTCTCGTATCTTAAACAAATTTGAAAGGTCAGACAAAATTTTATAAGAAATAAAAGAAAATGTGTCTACCCTTAGCCAGACTGTCACTTCTCATTCAGTGTTGATCAAGCAATTGGAGACCCAAAATGGGTCATATATCGTCTCATCTCAACCCGAGACAGCAGGGTGGTTTGCCTAGTGATACTATGGCTAACCCCAAGAATGAGGTTTGAAGGTGGAGTTGTGTCGTGTCGCGACGTTAACTAAGGCGCTGCTTGGGAGGCAACCTAAGTTTTCTTATTTGTTTTCTTTCTTTGTTTGGAATAATGGTGTGTTGGTTGTGCAGGTTAACGTGTGAAAAGTGTTCGAAAAAAGAGAAATTGGCGAGAAAAATCCCAGTCAGCGTATCATTGAAGAGGTCAACGGCCGCGACCCAGACCACCGTTGGACTCAATACAATTTTACATTGGGTCTATAAAATCCAGCGAGCCCATGAAATTATTGGTGAGTTATCAACCAGGTCGACGATCACGATCTATATGGCCTTTTGGACCCCCAAATCAACTAAGGGCCTTGTAAAACTCGGTGAGGTTAGTAACCATTTGGCGTTTCGCCGAGTGGGTCGGCGAGCATGACTAAAGTCATCGAATGGGCAAGAATTGAATGGTTTTTATAAGGCCTAAGGTTTAAATTTACAAACTCTTCACTTTCCCTCACTTTAAATCTTCACAAACTCACACCTATACCTTAGTTTATATATTGTCGCATGTCGCATTTTGAGAAGTATTTTACCTGTTGATTGGTGCTCGGAGTTGGATTACATTGCCGCTTATCATTTTAGTCTTATCTTAATTGGCATAAAAGGTTGGTTTTCCAAACCCCAAGTTCATTTTTTTTAAATTGTACTCATTCGCAACATTTTTATCTTGATTGTCCTGTGTTGGGCCACTCTGATAAGATTAGTATATTTGAACGCGTATTTTAAGATGATAATCTTGCCCGTATTGTATTGATTATTGAATCTCATATACTTGTGCGTTGAAATGACTTAAATTTTGTGGGGTTGTGCTTGTATGTTGTCTGCTTTAGTTAGGTAAAGTCTGAGTAGCCCATAGTTGTGCCAAACGATGTAATATCCCTAATGATAGAGCGGGTGACATCGTTCTTAAGGGCAAATGTTGTCAATTGGCAAAATTTGGCAAAATCGAGAGAATTCTGATTGTTCAAGGGAAATGGGTGTTATGGGTCTCGTTTGAATTTGAGTTGTCCATGTTCTGATTTTATTTTTGAGGGTTGAAAGGTTGAATTCGAGATGTTGCGTTGAAAGTAGGTAGGTTGGGTTGTTTAGCAAGTTGGGTCGAGCTCACCGAACCACTTGGCGATTCACCTAATGTCCCCATATCGCTTTTAATTTCATGCTTTATTTGACATTGATTCTGTAACTTTCGGCGAGAAGGCTGAGGTTGCCGAGGGCACTCGGCAACTCGCCAAAAGTCTTCTTGATTGCCCTTAATCTGAACCCCTGAATCTTTTTTTTGCACTATAGTTTTCAGTGAGCTAGTTCTTGCTCGCCGAAAGTTGTCGGCGATTTGCTGAAAGGATCTCCCATCGCCAAATTGCCATAGCTTTAAAACTAATTTTCTGTGCTTTTGTTCGAATATATGCTAACATTGCCTCAAGGCTTTGCAGACATGGCTAGACCAAAAGTTGCTGGGAAAATCATGCCACCCCAAAAGATAAGAGCACGAAATTTCAAATTAAATAAATGGATATCGAATCCTCCAAAGAAGGGCAAGCAAGAACCTTCACCTGGAAACAAAGGCAAAGGCAAGAGGCCCATTTCTGATAGGAAGACTGCTCCCCGAGACCCCTCTATTCCTTCTTGGGCCCAGGGATTTTATATAGCTATTCGAAAATTTTTAGCGGACACACCTGTAGCAACTCCTAGTGAGTTTGGTGCTATTGTTCCTTTTGAAGGAACTCCGGGTACTGAGGTCCAAGACTAGACTGATGCACCGGGCACTGATGCCCAGATAGATAAAGCGACTGCGTAGACATGATCCCCTCTTTACCTCCCTCTCTGTCTTACTTTTATTTTGACTTTTGAATATCATATTTTCGTTTGCATTTGAGGACAAATGCTTTTATTTGTGGTGGAGTGAGGCTCATCTTTTGTGTGACATTCGTAATTCTTGTTTTGTTTCTATTTGTGCTTTAAGCTAAAAATTGTGTTTTACACTACTTTTGTGGATACTTGAGTTTGTGGCTCATTTCTTTTAATTGTAAATGATTTTTTACCCTTCAAAAAAAAATTTCCACCTCTTGTATGTGTTGAATGTGGCTGTTCTCTTACAAATTTGAGTATCGGTTTTGATCAATATCGATGACTTAAATAGTGCTCATAATCGAACAAAAATGAATATGTGGTTATGATGAGGCCAATTGAAGTTGCATAGACAATATGTGAACTCTTTGCATCTCATTATGACTAGCCAAGTATCAAATTGAGTCTCTTGTGATAAACATTACCCACTAGTGAAAGTGTGAAGTCTTGTTTGACATAGGTGTCAATATCTTGTGTGATGAGCTTATCGTGAACCATGTGTGATGACATCTAGAATTTGCCCTGTTGGTCCGGTTGACTAAGTGATGCAATTTCTTGAGATGATCTTAGGCAACTTTAAAGAGTGTGAACTAATTTGAAATTATACCTCTTTTATGGCTTATCTTGTGAGTGTGTGAACCTCTTTTGAGCACCCTTTGAGCCTTAACCTTTTCTTGGAAAAAAACTTGATAACATTGTGACCTTTTCTCAATCCATTACCCATAATCCTCATGATTTGTAGTTTGTGTGAATTGCCAATTTAGGCCAAAAGCCTAAGTTGGGGGTGTGGTGAAAAGAAAAGGTAAATCAAGAAAATTCAAAGAAGTCCCTTTTGCCCATGTTTTGAGAAAAATGGAACCTCTCCATATATAAGAAAAAGAGAAAGAAATGAAAAAAAGATTGAAAAAGAAAAAAAAAGAAAAAGAAAAAGTTGTGAAATAAGGTTGTGGAAATACAAAGAAAATGGGGTTTTCAATGACCCATGAAAGATGAATAAGAGGTGACTTTTGAGCTTTAATGAAAATGATAAAGAGAAGGAAAGAGGTGTTATTCACATCACATTTCATGAGGATTTCAGCCAAAAAGCCTAAAAGACCATACCTTAGACTCAGCCCCATTTCAAGCCTTGAAAAGACCTTTCTGATCTTGAATGAGCTAAAGCAAAAGTAGATTGGAAAATAAGGGCAAACATATCAGTGAAATCATGCATTGTGTTTATCTTTGTGATTGTGAGTGTTGATCTTGATTCTAGAACTTTAAATGATTGAACCATTGAGTGAATAATCATTCTTTGTGTGAGAGCATTTAAATACCTTTGTTGGGTTTGAACTTGCATTTGAAGCAAGTATAGTGAGCTTGAGACTCTTTGATAATGGTGAGTCACAACTTGAATCTTTAAGTGCACAATTGATCCTTGCATGAGTAAGTTGAGTCTTTTTGTGTGCATTCATGATTGAGTTTTGTGTAGCACTGTTCGAGACATCCTTTTTGAACTGCTGAACATGAGTTTTACTTGAGGACAAGTAGAAGTTTAAGTTGGGGGTATTAATGAGTCCACGATTTGGACACTTTTAGGGCTTTATTTTGATAGATTTAGTGTCCTCAAATGCATATTTTTTCTCAATAACTGATGGAAATCCTTGAGTTTCAGATATTTGAAGTTAAAGACTAAGCATGGACACTATTGGGTAGAAAGGAACAAGGCAGCTGAAAAGAATGAAGAAAAGATGGCCTGAGGATCGCCTAAACCATTAGGCGAGTCGTCGAATGGCAATTGTCTCACCTAATGTTCTAGTGTGCGAAAGTCTCAGTGAGAAAATCGAGTCGGTGAAAAAAAGGAGCAGTTGGCGAGTCGCAGAACAATTTCGCGATGCAGTACTCTATCGCCCAACGTTACAGAACTTGAATTTGCTGAAGGCCAATGCAGAAAGGCAATAAACCAGACCAAAGGGCGGATCACCGAGTGGATCGGGGATCCCGACTAATTACGCTGAGTGGTCCTTCGCAGCACACTTTTTTACAATTATAAATACTTGTTTAAATTCTTAGCTTAGTATGAGATTTTGTATGCAATCAGTATCAAAAATTATTTTCAGTTTTTAGAACTTAGAGTTTTGGAGACTTTGTTCCATAGCTTTGAAGGTTTCCATTTCTAAGCAATTGGAAGTGGGTATTGATGATTCTTCATCCTAGACGTGTGTAAAGACAATATCTATCTTACCCATTTGATGGAAACACTTTTCGGTATCGATTTCTATCTCTTTACAATGTCTAGCTAAAACCCCAATTCTTGGGATGTGAATATGTGAATATGGGTTGAATTTACTGCTGGGTATTGCTGATAGATAGTTAATTTATTGTTTAAATATTATTTCGTTCAGTAGTTGTGTTTGAAGTTAATGGGGTTGTAGTTGCAAATACAATTTTATCTTTGTGTTTTTGACTTGCTTGATAGAGAGGTTTTAAAACCAAAACTACTAAATCGATAGTCTGTGGTTATTGGGTTGCCGTGGGTTCAGCTCAAGAGAGTGAATCCTAAACCCTCTCCCACACATTCAGCTCGAGAGAGTGAATGGACTAAGGCGAAGGTTGTGCTTTATTGCCACTTATCAGTGTTCAAGAGAAACCGATTTGATTTGGGGTAAATTGTTCGAGACAAAACTTATGCCCACTAAAGTCTAGCTTAGTTACTAATTTACAGTGATTTACTATCAATAGCATTTACCTGGTTGTTTATTTTTTTCCCATATTCTTATTACATCACAAGAATCCCGTCTCTATATTTGCATTTTCATTTTTAATTGCCCTTTTCGATAATTGACACTTGTGTCACCCTTTAATTTGATATGTTTTTCTTCGTAAATGTTTATAGCTATAATTGACTTGAATGCATTCTTGCTTTTCTCTTAATTCTTGATTACAAACCGCTCCTTTGGGATTTGACCCCAACTCACTAGTTGGGTTATATTACTATTGAATGACCGTGGATGCTTAGTATTGGATGAAGCGCCCGGATACGTCAAGCTAATTGCGAGTACAAGAACTCACCCCCTTCAAGCTTTTAAAATTCACATAGCTCAAGAAACTCGATACCTCCTCATTTGGATTTGTTGCAACATTCTTAGCATAAGTTAATAGTGTGTCAAAAGTTGTAGTAACACCCGTGATCATTTGCTTGAATTTGTGTGATTTTTCTATTTTTCCTCTTTCTGTAGCCTTTGTGCAATGTTTGTGGTGTGTTTTGAGGGGTGGCATGCTTTTCGAGGTGGTTGGGAGAGATCTGAGTGAGTTTTACTCTTTTTGGAAGCTTTTGGGTTGCAAGAGTTAATTTTGGTCAACATCTAAAAAATTTGGTATTGTATGAGAGATCTATCAGTTCCACCAGCTCTGGAAGACTCATTGGGCTAGTGGCATTGTTGTTTTTGGGTCCCGAGGCCTTCAGCGTGAGTTTGAGCCGTTAGGTGAGAAATGTTGGAATATTTGGTAAATAATTGACTTCAGACAACATTCTTTGTAAACATGCATGAATGTGAATTTTGTTGGTGTGGTTAGCTCCAGAATATCAATTTTTGTTTGGAACAACCTTTGGTTCGAATCCCAAGGTTATCGAGATAAGTTTGTCGTGTTTTGAGTTTTGTTGGTTTTTGGTTATTTTGTGCTAATGTCGACTTTGGTCAACATTCTATCGAGATGACCTCTATTGGTTCTTTTATCAATTCCATTTAGTCTGGAATGCTATATTTGGTAAGGTAGTGTAGTCTGTTTGCGTTCATGGGATTCCAAATAAATCTCAAGGACCTGTTCAGAGACTTTTTCACCTTAGGTTTGGCTGATGCCAAAGATGCTAGTGTAATTTATTTAGCGGCGCCCAAGCCACTTAAGCAGTAGCCGTTTGAGTGGTGGTAGGTAAACTGGGTCTGATTGCTTAAGAGGTGTATGGACCGCTTTAGAAGTAGGCGCTTAAGGGGCCCCGAACCGTTTTATCGATAGAGTCCATCTATGGCCTAGCCACTTTAGCGTCCAATCAACCATTTATTTGGTGGTTGCTTAAATGGCTACTTGACCGCTTTTTCAGCCATCGCTAGGATTATATCACTCTTTCTTCTTTATTCTTTCTAACCAATCCATTGTTGAAAGAGCTCATTTATTAGTGAATTTGCTCGTTCCTCGACCAATTCCATCAATTTGAAGGTACATTTCTTCCTTTCACTTGCTAATCTTGATTGTACCTTCATTTTGTAATTCTATTTCATTTTTAACCTAATCCCATATATTCAGATCCGACTTATTTTCTTTCTTCTTCAAATGAGTTCTCTTGAAAACCTTCGGTACCAGGAGAGTGAGTTGTCAAAGCCCTGAGCCTACACCCTGGGCGGGACTAGCACTCGAGAACCATTGCTGGCCCCAAGTGAACCTTTGGTCTGACTTACTTACTCAGCGGAAGACTCTAAGCATTATTATAATGATCAAATGCACTTCTACTCAACTGTTTAATAAAATAACTTAGAATGTTTAAAGGTCAAACATTCAACTTGGCCAAAATAGCAACTCAAGTCTTAACATATGAAATAATAATGTAAATACAACTGAACCACTGACTGTCTATGAAGCCTCTAAAACAAGAAGGGATATCAGGATAAGACCCCCAACCGTCTTGACAAATGAAATACTAAAAGCAAATGATAAAAAGGAGCCCTTCAAAAAGCAAGAAGAATCACCAACCGACTCTGAATGCTCAACTGAATCAATGAGGTGTTGGATGCTGATCCTGGTTACCTGTGTCTGCATCATAACAATTATGCAGGCCAAATGGCATCAGCACATTGAATGTACGAGTATGCGAGGGGAAAACAAAACATAACATAAGCTTGAAGGGAATCTGAAAGAAACACTTACCTTGGCTTTACTCAACTCATGAATAACTTAACTCAATCGCAAAGTAAACAACAGTAACGGTGTAGTTATACAAAGCATTAAAACAATAGTAGCAACTCAATTTGTTAAATAAATGCAATAGTAACGCAGTTTACTTGTAAAGTAATATAATACTGTGGGAGTTTCTTTAACCGACAACTACTACTATGAGCGTAAGTGGTGATACAGCGTCTTGTCCACGCTGCCACAACTATCCAATACTTTGTCATCATATAGAATGCCTTAACTAAGAGGATCTATTAGTCTCTGCTAAAAAGCACTTAAGGAATCATCTAAAAAGTATGATTCTTTACTACCCATGATGGCTACATGGTTTATGGAGACTTGAGTTATTATGAATTCGCATCCCCATATTGGTGCTTAATACTACTCCCAAAATATACTTAGCTCATACATTTTTAAAACAAAACTTCTTTCTTTGGTTTGAGATAATTACTCAAAACTTAGATTAAAAGCTCTCTTGGAATCGGTGTTCCCGTATAATCTTTGGAGAAATGAACTTTGCTCTCACTCTTTACTCAACTCAAAGATTGAGTCTTAAAACAAAGTTAAAACGTTTGTAAAAGACTTTTGGAAAACTTTATGAATTTCTCTTAACTTGACTCTTAAGTTTCCTTGAATTGAATTCTGGATTCAGGGATTGTGATTTGTCATAGGAACGATCTCATAATGTTTAGGAATGTTTTTAGATAATTAAACACGAGAAAAGATCAAGAATTCACTGTCTGTAAGCAAGTCCGTGACGCGAAGATGTATTTAAATTTTTGGTTGCGAAAATAATTTTTGAGGAAGAATGGTCCGTGACCGCTCCATGACGTAAGGGGGATTTTTCCCAATATGAGGAGCAGGTCCACGATGCGGACCCAAATTCACCCGACAATTTTCCTTCTTCATTTTCAAGCCTTAATTCGCCTAAACTCGGTTCTTTTTCCCAACCTCTCTTTAGATTCAGATACCCAGCAAATGTATCTATGAACTTAACTCAAAACAACTCTATAATTTGACTTAATGATCTTAGAAACTTCTTAATCTCAGTCCAATTCAAGAACGATATCAAATTCAAGAATATATATCAAGAATATCAAACTTTCAACCCTTTTAGGACGAATTCACGCTAAATAAACATGTTTGGCACGTGGGTGAACGAACACAACATTATGAGAGCCTTACATACCTCGTAGGGATCACCCCTTGACGAAATCCAGAAGTGATTCTTGAAGAACTTGACGATTCTTGCTCCTTCTCCTCTTTTCACCTCTTCTTTTCTCTTTTCTCAAAACCCTAACTTAATTTTCAAAAGCGTAAACTGACCAAGTTCAGTTTAGACCCCTAAGTAATTACCAAAAATGAATTAATTTAATTGGGTATGGTAAAGACCAAAATACCGTTTCAAAATCCAGTTTAGACTTTCCTTATTTGAACAACCCAACTTTAAATGGACATGTCTCACTCATACGAACTTGGAATCGAGAAAACTCGGCGGCGTTGGAAAGATAATTCCAAGATCTTTCCTATGGTATCTAGAAGCACACCTAACTTTTCCTGAGCTAGGAATAATGGTTGTTTGAAGTTGACCAAAAACCCAAACTTAACATAACTGAACAAATTTCTAGATTTTTCATTATTTCCTAAACTGACTATTTCCAATTCTAACTCTTTCTAGTTCTTTCAATTAGCGAGATGTTACAATATCTCTCCCTTGGAAACATTCGTCCTCGAATGAGATTACTCTTACTAGGCTAAGGATGTAATATCTAACATTCAGCTCAAACACCCAATATGCAATGCAAATACAACATGCCAACTTATAAATTAAAGAGTACTATGAAGAGAATTAGTACCTTGATATGGAATTTCTCTGGTTTCAAAGATACATGGATATATCTTATTCATATCTTTTTCAGCTTCCTTAACAAATTGATTCCTCCAAAGAACTTTGACTGATGATACCTCCTTTGTTCTCAACTTGCGAACTTGGCTATCTAGAATGTGAACAAGAATCTCCTCATAAGATAAGATATCCTTGATTCCAATATCCTCAGTCGGTATAATAGGTGAAGGATCTCCTATGCATTTTTTCAACATAGAGACATGAAATACCAGATGAACCGTTGCAATTCTTGTGGTAGCTCTAACTCATAAGCTACATTATCAATCCTTTTGGATATTTTGTGAGGACCAATATACCGGGGACTAAGCTTCCCCTTCTTACCAAACCTCATAACACCTTTCATGGGTGAAACTTTCAAGTATACCCAATCATCTACATCAAACTCTAACTCCCTTTTCCTAACATCAATGTAGGACTTTTGACAACTTTGCATCGTTTTCAACCTCCCTTGAATCACTCACTTTTTCCATAGCTTGGTGGAATAAATCTGGTCCTATCAACCCTGTGTTGCCAACTTCAAACCATCCAATAGGTGATCTGCACCTTCTCCCATAAAAAAGCTTCATAAGGAGCCATCTGGATGCTAGAGTGGTAACTATTGTTGTAAGAAAATTCAATAAGAGATAGGTGATCATCCCAATTACCTTTGAAATCAATCACACAAGCCCTAAGCATATCCTTTAAGGTCTGAATAGTGCGCTCTGGTTGACCATCCGTGTGAGGATTAAAAGCAGTACTTAAGTTCACCTTTGAACCTAAGCTTTTCTGAAATGACTTCCAAAATTGTTCATAAATTGTGCACCTCTGTCTAAAATAATGAAGAGCGGAACTCCATGAAGTCTTACCACCTCGTCAATACACAACTTAGCATAATCTTCTGCTGAATGGGTCATTATATTAATAATCACCCAAATAAATTCATATTCCCTGTGAGACCTTGGTAAACCTATGATGAAGTCCATATTTATCATCTCCCATTTCAATTCTGGAAGTTCTATATACTGAGCCAAACCACCGGACCTTTGGCCCTCTACTTTAACTTGTTGGCAATTCGGGCACTTAACAACAAATTTTGTAATGCCTTTTTTTAGACTACTCCACCAATAAACTTCTCTCAAATCATGATACATCTTTATGGAACTCAGATGAATAGAATATCTGGAGCTATGAGCTTCCTCCATGATCCTCTCTTGGAGTTCATCCACCCTTGGTAAACACAATCTGCCTTGATACCTCAACACACCATCTCCCTCTTGTTCAAAAGTCATTACTTTTGCTTCTGAATATTTGCCTTCAATTCAAGCAAAATAGGATCTTGGTCTTGCTTCTCTTTTACTTCTAACACTAATGATGACTTAACCCCATTCATCACCACCACTCCTTCTTCTATGGAATCCATTAGTTGGACTCCCAAGAGTGCAAGTCTATGCACATCTTTTGCTAACTCTCTCTTTTCTTCCTCAACATGGGTGATACTACCCATAGACAACCTGCTTAAAGCATCAGCAACAATATTAGTCTTACTTGGGTGGTAAAAAATACTCATTTCATAATCCTTGAGTAATTCTAACCACCTTCTTTGTTTGAGATTAAGCTCTTTCTGAGTGAACACATACTGAAGGCTCTAGTGATCAGTGAACACATCCACATGAACACCATATACATAGTGGAACCATATTTTCAAAGCAAATATACTACAACAACCAATTCTTAATCATGGGTTAGGTAGTTCTTCTTATGAACTTTCAACTGTCTGGAGGCATAAGCTATAACCTTGTCATTCTGCCTTTCAAAGTGGATGAAATGGACGAGAATCCCTCAACAAACCTTCGATAATATCGGGCCAACCCTAAGAAACTATGTGGCCCAAGAATGCCACAGACTCAAGCCAAAACTTACATTTAGAGAACTTAGCATTTAACTCCTTATCTTTCAAAGTCTGAAGAACTATTTTGAGATGGCAAACATGATCTTCCTCATTCCTCGAATAGATTAGTAAGTCATCAATGAACACGATAACAAATATATCTAAATAAGGTTTGAATACTCTATTCATAAGGTCCATGAATGTTGTAGGTGCATTGGTCAAACCAAAGGACATAACTAAAAACTCATAATGGTCTTAACGGGTCCTGAATGCTGTCTTTGGAATATCACATTCTCTTACTCTCAACTAATTGTATCCTGATCTATGGTTTATCTTATAGAAACAAGTAACACCCTGAAGTTGATCAAAAAGATCATGAATCCTTGGAAGAGTATACTTATTCTTGATGGTAGCCTTGCTCAACTGATGGTAATCTATACACATCCAAAGGGAACTATCTTTCTTTCTTACAAATAAGACCGGAGTGCCCCAAGGTGAGACACTTGGTCGAATAAAGCCCTTATCAAGGAGATCTTTCTAATTCTATTTTAGCTCTTTCAACTCTGTTGGTGCCATTCTATATGGAGGAATAGATGTAGGACAAGTATTTGGAAGAATGTCTATACTGAAATCTATTTCTCTCTCAAGAGGGACTCCGAGAAGATCATCACAAAAGACTTTTGAAAACTCTTTTACTACTGAAACTGACTGAATAGGAGGTATCTCAACACTAGAGTCATTAATTCGGACCAAGTGATAGACACAACCTTCAGAAACTAACTTTCTTGCCTTTAGGTACAAAATAAAACTACCCTTTGGCACTGCTGAAATGCTCTTCCACTCTATAACTGGCTCATTAGGAATTTGAAACCTAACAATTCGAGATCTACAATTAATGGAGACATAGCAGGCATGAAGCCAGTCTATACCAAGAATGATGTCGAAATCCACCATGTCTAACTCAACTAAAGCTGCTATGGTGTTCTTATGATTGATGGAAATGACGCAATCACAATATACTCACTCAACTATAATAGACTCCCCAATAGGTGTTGAAACACAAAAGGGTTCACAAAGATTCTTAGGAACAATATCAAAATTATTTGCAACATAAAGAGTCACGAAAGATAAACTTACTCTTGGGTCTAGGAAAGCATAAATATCAAGAGTAAAGACTTTGATCATATCAGTGACAACATTTGGAAAATTTTCTTGCTCTTGAAGACTAGTGATCGTATAAAGGTGGTTTGCTCCTCCGCCAGTACCTAAAAAAGCTCCTCTAGGTATAGCCCTGTATGGTTGAGCAATTGATGAAAATTGGGCTCTGTTGCCCTGATTCCCATGACCTTGCCGATTCTTAAGGCACTATTTCATAAAGTGACCCTCTTGTCCACACTTGAAGCAACCTGTGTAACCATTGTGACATTTACCTGGGTGGGTTCTACTACACTTAGCACATGTAGGAGCCCAGTTACCTCCTTGTGCCACACTACCCAGAGATTGGGCAAGTATAGCCCTGAATGCTGTGAATTCTGTCTATTGTACTCACCTTTGTTTCTGGGTGCATGTGCACTAGAAGATGATGGAGCAGGTCCCTTTTGCTTTTGCTGAAAGGACGAACGATTCACATTACTTCTTTGTTGCCCGGACTTATTTCATGTCTTCGCTTTCTTGTTTCTAAACTCCTTCCTATCCTTCAGCTTCTCTTCTTTAACCTGTTGCACATAGACCATTAGCCTCATTATATCCATGTCACCTATTAGCATTACAGCCTTACCTTCCTTACTCGACAAACGAGACAACCCAGTAACAAACAAACTTATTCCACTTCTCATATCTGCAACCATCTCCGAAACATAATGGGATAGTTGGGTGAACTTCAACTCATACTCATGGATGCTTAAAGAATCCTACTTAAGTGTGAGAAATTCTTGTACCTTATCCTCTTTCGATTCTCGAGGAAAGAAACGTCCCAAAAAAGCCTCCTCAAAACAAGCCCAACTTGCAGGTGGTGCTCCCTCAACTCTACCCTTCTTCCACTGGTCAAACCAAGTCTTAAAAACATTATTCAATTGATATGCAGCTAGTTCAACTCACTCAATATTGGAAACATGCATAATATCAAATATTTTTTGCAGTTCCTCAATAAAATTCTCTGGATCCTTAGTAGTGCTTAAACCAGTGAAACTTGGAGGGTTCATCCTCAAGAATTCGCGGATCCTCGTTGTGTTAGCCTCTTTTTGTCGAGCCCCTCTTTGTTTCCCAACCTGGTTATTCACAGCTTGACTTAGCCACCTTATCACTTTTCTAAACTAACATTGGTAATTTCTCCTTAGGATTGCATTTCAGGTGCATTAGGTACCCCTTGCTCCTCAACGTTATGCCTAGCTGGATGTCCTCTGATAGCTCTTCGTGGAGGCCTGGTTAACTGGAAAAAACATGCGCAAGCAAGAATTAAAATAAATTTTTTAGAGATCAAACTCTAATGCACGAAATGAATATGAAAGACTGAGAAATTTTTCCTAAGTGTTGCAGCCTCCTAATTATAGATGTGGTGCGCTTTACACCGATAACTAGGATTCTACAGACATGGCTTCATAGACTCCCTAGGACTCTTGAACTCTAGGCTCAGATACCAAGTTTGTCACGCCCTGAGCCTATACTTTGGGCGGGACTGGCACTCGAGAATCATTGTTGGCCCCAAGCGAACCCTTAGCTTGACTTACTTACTCAACGGAAGACTCTAAGCATTATTACAATGTTCAAATGCAGTTCTACTCAACTTTTCAATAAAATAACTTAGAACGTTTAAAGGTCAAACATTCAACTTGGCCAAAATGGGAACTCAAGTCTTAACATATGAAATAATTATGTAAAGATAACTGAACTACTGACTGTCTATGAAGCCTCTAAAATAAGGAGGGATGTCGGGA
Organism: Solanum bulbocastanum; assembly: GCA_037074985.1. NCBI lineage: Eukaryota > Viridiplantae > Streptophyta > Magnoliopsida > Solanales > Solanaceae > Solanum > Solanum bulbocastanum. The sequence continues at coordinate 7,637,201 of CM073604.1, forward strand.
CAAGACCCCCAATCATCCTAATAAATGAAATACTAAAAGAAAATGATAAAAAGGAGCCCTTCGGAAAGCAAAGAGGCTCACCAGCTGACTTTGAATGCTCAACTGGATCAACGAGGCGCTGGATGCTAATTCTGGTTACCTATGTCTGCATCATAACAACGATGCAAGCCAAATGACATCAGTACATTAAATATACGAGTATGCAAGGGGAAAACTAAACATAACATAAGATTGAAGGGAATCAGAAAGAAAAACTTACCTTGGCTTTACTCAACTCATGAATAACTTAACTCAAATGCAAAGTAAACAACAATAATGGTGCAGTTATACAAAGCATTTAAAACAGTAGTAGCAACTCAATTTGTTAAAGAAATGCAATAACAACTCAGTTTAATTGTAAAGTAATATAATATTGTGGGAGTTTCTCCAATCGATAACCACCATTATAAGCCTAAGTGGTGATACAACGTCTTGCCCACGCTGCCAGAACTGTCCTATACTTTGCCGTCATATAGAGCGCCTTAACTAAGTGAATCCACTAGTCTCTGCTAAAAAGCACTTAAGGAATATCTAAAAAGTATGATCCTTTAGTACATGGTTTATGGAGCTACATGGTTTATGGAGACATGAGTTATTATGAACTCTCATCCCCATATCAGTGCTCAATACTACTCCCAAAATATACTTAGCTCATATGTTTTTAGAACAAAACTTTTTTCTTTGGTTTGAGATAATTACTCAAAACTTAGCTTAAAATCTCTCTTAGATTCGGTGTTCCCTTTCTTGCTCAAATGTGAAAATATTTTTAACTCTTGGGAATAATTAGTTCCCGTATAATCTTTGAATAAATGAACTTTTCTCTTGCTCTTTACTCAACTAAAAGTTCAAGTCTTAAAACAAAGTTAAAACATTTGTAAAAGTCTTTCGGAAAACTTTATGAATTTCTCTTAACTTGACTCTTAACTTTCCTTGACTTGACTCTTAACTTTTCCTGAATTGAATTATTCATTCAAGGATTGTGATTTGTAATAGGAACGATCTCATGATGTTTAGGAGTGTTTTTAGATAGTTAAACATGAGAAAAGATCAAGAAATCACTGTCTAGAAGCAAGTCCACGACACAGAGATGTATTTAAATTATTGGTCGAAAAAATTATTTTTGAGTCCGAACAGTCCGTGACCGCACCGCAACGTGAGGAGGATTTTTCCCAATTTGAGGAACAGGTCCGCGATGCGAACCTGGTACCCAGACTCGCCCGACAATTTTTTCTTCTTCGTTTTCCAGCCCCAATTCGCCTAAACTCGATTCTTTTTCCCAACTTCTCTGTAGATTCAGATACCCATCAAAGGTACCTAAGATCCTAACTGAAAACAACTCTATAATTCAATGTAATAATCTCATAAACTTCTCAATCTCAGCCCAATACAAGAACGATATCAAATTCAAGAATACATATCAAGAATATCAAACTTTCAACCCTTTTAGGATGAATTCATGCTGAAATAAACATTTTTGGAACGTGGGTGAACGAACCCAACATGATGAGAGCCTCACATACCTCGTAGGGATCACCCCTTGACGAAATCCACAAGTGATTCTTGAAGAACTTGGCGATTCTTGCTCATACTCCTTTTTTCCCCTCTTCTTTTCTGGTCTCTCAAAACTCTAACTTAATTTTCAAAAGCGTAAACTGACTAAGTTCAGTTTAGACCCATTGAATTAATTTAATTGGGTATGGTAAAGACCAAAATACCCTTTCAAAATCCGGTTTAGACTTTCCTTATTTAAACAGTCCAACTTCAAATGAGCATATATCACTCATACGAAATAGGAATAGCGTAAACTCAGTGACGTTGGAAAGATAATTTCAAGATATTTCCTACGGTATTTGGAAGAACACCTAACTCATCCTGAATTAGGAGTTATGGTTGTTTGAAGTTGACCAAAAACCCAAACTTAACATAACTTAACAAATTTCCAGATTTTTCATTCTTTCCTAAAATGACTATTTCCAATTATAACTCTTTCTAGTTCCTTCAATTAGCGAGATGTTACATGCACCCCATTTATTTTTCCAATAAATAAATATGAAATTTATAATGATATTAATCAACTAAATGGGAAGAACAAGATGAACAGTGAATTGACTATACAATTGCATTTGCAGGGGCATTTGTGTAATCTTCAAAGAACAATGATGTTGATCGCCAATTTTGACCAACCTGTAACCTTTTTCGGATTGCTATTTGATTAAATATGTATTGCAAAAACTTTGTTTCCGTATTTTATGGATTCAAAATTTGAAGTAGTTTTATGTAAATAATTAGATTTTAATAATCATGATTCACAAAATTTATTGTAATTATTTTTTTTATCAAATTACTATTTTATTATTTTATTGTTTTATTATTTTATTAATATATTTATCGGTTGTCAAATTTTGAAATAATTATATTTTACATATTGGTTTAAGGTTTGAAATATTTAACTGTGTCTATTTTATATAAAAATCATTTATTATGTGTAGTATATTATTAATTAAATATCAACTCACCCACTCTTCCCTTAAATTATTTAAATTGTAGCCCTTTTTCCTATTTAATTTCATTTCAATTCTAGCCTCTTTGATTTAATTCTTATTGGAATTATAACCTATTCCTTAGACCTCTCCTGTAAATCTAAACCCTCCATCTCACCATGATCAAATCATAGTCGTCCATCCGTTTAATTCTGACGATTGAGATCAAAGATCCAAATCTTTTCTATTTTAATCCACCCAGACCCTAACTCTCTTTTCTCATTCACTCCTCTCTAAAGAACAGAAACGCCACACCTTTTTCTACTCATCTCCTCTTTCCCTCCGTTGTTCTCTTCCGGCGAGAACCACTGAAGAACAGTCATGCGAAAAAGTGAGCTCCGCTTCTCCGACCACTGCCAGCCCTTCCTCCCAAACGTCGCCTGCTCCGGAGAAAACTACAGCAACTACAACAGCAGCTCCATTGGCTTCGACCAGCGAGCGACGATTAGTGACTCCGGGCGACAAGAACAACAACACTCCAGCCAACAACTACCAGGTCAACAACGACTAGAATGTCGATCCAACAAGGGACCTCAAGTTTTTTAGTCTGCTCGAAGATGGATTTGTTAAGATATGTCCGGGTTTGTTTCCTTATCTGATTTCTATCTAATTTCTTAGTGTGATTAGTTAATGTATGATTTCTACATTGCATGGTTATTTGAAAGTCAATAATCTCCGGGGTATGTACTGTCTTTTTTTTTTTTCATATTCATCATATTGTTGGAATTCAATTTTGCCATATGTCTAAAATATTATTTATTTTCCTATGAAATCGTTTAGAGTTACTAAACATCTGTTTGATTTGCTAATTGCCTGATTCGCTCAATGTCTTTAATTCAATCTTTAATTTAGTCTAAATTTGCATATTGAATTAATTGGTTGCCTTTAAACTGATTGTTTCCTTTTTTTACTTTGCTTAGGATCTACTAGAATTTACTCACTCTTATTATAGCTATGAATGTGTGTGTGTGTTGACATATGATTTTGAACTATATTTATTTTCTTCCTTGAATAAATTATTTCCTTTACCTAATAATATGTGATATTAATTTATGAGTTGTTAATTGACTGATTCTCTTATCCTTATTTGAAATTAGACGTCATATTTGCTTATAGTTGGTAATAATAAATCTGATTTAGCTTTCCCCTTAAAACTTTTATTTATTCAACTTATTACATCATATCGGAAACTGAAAATAAACTAAAAGAAAAAAAAAAGGGTAACATGGGAAAGCGAGCCCTAAAAAACAACTCCAAAGGTGTTGGTTTCCAATGTTGGGCACAATATGATCTCTCATCTCCGGAGTGATGTCATAATCATGGTTTAGCAAATTGTGTGTCCACATCCTCTCTCTTTCATCACCAAAGCCAGGAAGACCCCCTTCATTCAAGTCTCTATGCCCCGCATCCTCCAGGATCCACATGTAATACTCAAGCATACAGAAAGACCATTGTTCTTGAACGTCAATAGTAATCATCTTTTCCCACCTTCGTAGTATAGTGCCAACTTGTGGAATGTTTGGCCCAAAGTTATACTCGTAGTGGCCCATATGAGCTCGCAAAGGTATCATTTGAATTTGTCTAAATTTACAAAGGGATCAAAGCGGTGCATAAGGTTAAACACCAATAAGGCCAATAAGCTCAATAAAGTAAAGCTCATTGCCTCTCACTATGGCACGGCGGGGCTGTAGCCAATAATACTTCGATTAGGTGTTATAACCAGAAAGTTCTCTCATATATATGAACCAGTCTTTCACTCCTACAGGGGCAACAAAAAATTTCATCCTTTTGGGGTGATTAAAAATTTTGTTTCCCCTACCCCTTAGAATATCTATCAAGTTGTCCTTTTTATAAAAGTGCTCGATGGTCCATAGTTACAACAAAAGATTGCACCTTTTACCCTTGACGTATGCAAAAAATGCCCTTATTGTCTCTGCTTGTATCATATGCACTAGTCTTTGTAGGATTCATCCTTCCTCGAGCTAATATGCGGACCACATAGCTCAAGGTAGTGCTGATTTTTCCTTCTTTCATAGGAAAGACTAATGAACCCAGTAATGCAATGGCGAATCAGATTATATATTATTGTCATTTTCTAGCTGAATAGCCAAATTCTTTATTGAAATTATTATGACCATCCTTGTTACAATAACGAGAATATAGAAATTCCATCGAAATCCATCTAGAATCTAAACAAGTTAATTCTAGATTGCGTTTCAATCCTAGAATCTTTAAGAACTTCTTCGGTGATTACTGGTGAGGCACAATCATTTGACATTCCCGGTAGGGAAGGTCAAGGAACCCACCAACCTCTTCAATTGTTGGTGTTACATCAAAATATCTAAATTTAAAGATCAATCTTGGATACAAAAATTTCAGCAAGGCCATGATCAAGTAACGATCAAGGGCAACAAACAGGAGCAATGTCAAGCCACCCATTAGTTTGAGAACCTCCAGTTCATGATCCTTCTCAATTCTCCTCCACTATTTTTTCAGAACATCGGTTACTTTTACAACCATTTGCGTGTTGGAGAAGCTAGGAGGACTCTGCAATCAAAACAACAAACAAATTCTAAACTCCGTTTTGACATAGTTTGGCTTGAATTAATTATAGTGATCACGTTGACATATAATATACATTTTATCTAAAGGATGTTGGATTCTTTTAGACATTAGGGTGGCTATTAATGATGTGAATTAATACTAAGGGTCAAACCACCTAGGTTTTATGCAGCATGTATGACCTAATTAAGATTTCTAAGAGTTGGATAGGCACGGACTGAAGGTATTCAATGCGAGAAGGCTTGTGGCTCCACGATGGTAAGACTATCTGCTTTTGCCACGCATATGCCGACTCTCTAATATAGGGTGTTTGATGAGGATTTTATGAGAGGTGCAAATGCATAACATCACAAGAAACTAGAATAAAAAGAGGTTCCGAATTGGAGGAAGTATGAACAGAATGATAGATATCAAAGCGGTAACATTTACTATGTAAATATAAAGCAGTAACAGATAAACAACTTTAAGGAAAGCAGTAACTAAACAAATAAATAAGTAAATAAATAAATAACTGCACAATAACAAATAAATGCAAGAAAAATAAAACAAAACACATAAAGGATAGGGGAATGGAAACAAAACACATAAAAAAAACAAGGGAAAGGCTTGATATGTAAAGCAGCTAAAAGAAAATAAATAAATTATTACAAATTAAATAAAGCATATAAACACATAATAACAAATATAGGGATAAGGAGAGGGATAAAACTTGGCATAAGACAAAAACAAATTAACAAAATAACATATAAAGCAAAAACAGATAAACCCCACATAAAAAAAATGTGACGGTAAGAATCTAAATATCCCCAACAGAGTCGCCATTTTGTCGTGCCAAATATTTTGTAAAACAGGTTTTATGCAATGACTTGACCACTCTTTCAGGTTTATTTTGAAAGAAGAGTCGTCACCTAAAGGATTAAAGCGTGTTAGGGCACCTATCTAACCTAACTAATTCTAATTTAAAGGGCCTGCGAAACCATGATTCAGGTAAGGGTTCAAATTAACTCAAAAGAAAGGTGTTAGACACCTTTTGAGGTCCACAAATATGCGTCCTGATCGTATCTCATATAATTTATATGGGGGCTAAGACATGTAGCAAATAAGGTCCAATATTTATTTATTATTTAGTTAAGTATTCAAAGTAGTTGATAAAGTAATTAGACCACATTTGTGGGACCAATATTTCCCCTTATATGCAACTTGTCTTAACCCCAATGTAAATTATATGAGATATGATTTGGACCCACATTTGTGGACCTCCAAAGGTGTCTAACACCTTTCTTTTGAGGTAATTTGAACCCTTACCCAAATCATGATTTTGTAGAACCTTTTTGATACTCATGATAGGCGAGCAAAATCATGCCTTAAGTCATTAGGTGGCGACTCTTCCTTCAAAATAAACCTAAAAGAGTGGTCAAGTCGTTGCACAAAATTTGTTTTGTGAAAAATGGGGTGCGACAAATGACATGTGTGAATGTGGTGGACATGGCAGCTAGTACTTACCTCTATAAATAGACAACGAAAAATCTTATGACTCACTTTTCTTTTTCCTCACTAAAATAGTTGAAAGAAAATAGATGCTACAATGGATATGAAGAAAGTGAATGCCAAACATAAAAATTTGGATGAATCTATCGAATCTTCTATGACTCCAAATAAATAAAAGAATGTTTTGCCAATCGGCTATGGAAACTCATCAACTCTTCGGTTATAGAATTTTTGTTTTCTCCAAAAGATTTGATTTAACATTTTGGATCAATTCGTATTTTAATTTATCTTGACTTCCCTAAGGTGGAAAATGAGAAACTAGATCATGTGACAATAAAGGAAGAAGAAGAAACGGACATGTGGATCTCAAGGATCATTGTATTAGAATTTTCTGAACCATTCAAAGACCCTCGCTACCTAACCGGATACCATGAGAAGCGACCCAACAACAACAACAACAGCTGCAGCTGCAACAACACCACCAGCAGCAACACCAGCACATCAACAGCAACAGCAACAACAACAACAACAACAATAATAATAATCATATGATACCATCACTAAACAGATCACACATCCTACTGTAAGGGTCTTTTACTAATTCAAGTAATTTTTCAACATAGTAACTCAAAGACATTCACCGTATCCGGGTCCGCCCCAAGGTAATCCAACGGTCTTCTACCGGGTCCGTCCTTTTTACAGGATAATACAATGGATCAACGTAATAGTCTTTTAATACTATGCTAAAATTTCCTTTAATTAGACCTTAATTACGGTCATTCAAACCATATCTTATAGTTACAATTCCATTAAAATTATAATAATCATAGTATGATATAGTTCAACACAACAATTTAGCCTGTCATTAGGCTAAGTATTAGTATCAACAGAAGAAATAAATAAAAGAAAATAATAATAATACCTGAAGACAAACTTCCACAATTCTTCAAACCAAATTGCAAATTTTATTCAAACTTTAGAATATATTACAAGATAGAGTATTTTAGAGAAAGAGAGAGAGAGAGGGGGGGGGGGGTTTCTAAAACCTGTCTCTAAACTAAAAACTTACATCATCTTATATAGAGGGAAATAAAACATAAGGAATAAAAAACCTAGCTCACACTCTTTACAATGGCCAATTACAAAACGATAAGGCCAACACACCCCTATGGCCTTCACACTAATTCATGTGGCTGACATAATTATTTATGACCACTATCTCATCTTTTTCAAAGATGCCTATCTTTATTAAAGTAGATTCTTTCTTTATAAAAGTAGTTTGTCTCTTACCCCTTTGTCATCATGGTGAGGTCTTAACTTTAGACTTTTAAACTTTTGCGATACCCTTGCATGTGACTTTGTCGAAGGATTCCTCCACTTGTTCTTGAAATTTCCGGAAGAGAGCGCCAATATCAATCTCTTCTGTATTATCACTTTGTCCTTCTCCTGCAATGCACACTTCATCATCCTGATTAATGTGACTTGCTAATGCCATTGAGATATCATCTTCAATTTCTACGTCAAGATTTCTCATCAGATCTTTCTTGACCTCTTCCATGTATAATACAATTGTTTTTGACTTGGAAATAATTCCCTTTTCATCTGAAGTTTTCTAACAATTTGTTTAAAAGGACTATTAATTTCTTCTTGAGGCGTAGATATCCTCTGGTTATGATAATTATCAATAGTTTGATTTATTAAATCTACAATTTCTTGACCATGTATCTTTCCTTTAGGGTCTTTATTAATTAATTTACTCCAGAACTTTGTATAAAAAGTTCTCATTAAACAAGAAAATCCTTCCAAAGTAGTATTAACTTCTACATTCCATTTCATAATCCATGGAATTGAGAATTCTATAAAAAAAAAAAATACATAATTGATATTCCCATAAAAAAGATATTATCTTGTTCCAAGCTAATAAGCTTTGGGGATATATCTAACCATTCCAAATATAATTGTTTATATTGGCCTGGTAATATTTTAATGAAAGGACCGTATGACATCCACCACTTGCAAAACCAATTAGGAATGCCCTGCATAAACACATTAGAACAATTTTTTATGAGCCATGAATGCTTTTTATTAGCATTCTCATATAATAGAGCTTTATTAAAGCAATCCACGTAATCCCAATAATTGTATTTTACTGCAATTATGTATTCCGGGTTGATATAATCCCTTTCTTTCAATGGGCTCATTCCCCATTCTTCCAGATAAATAATTTTCTTTATAATAAACTTCGAAAAGTTATAAACTTTCTTGGAATTAGCAGGGTAAAAATGTTGGAATTCTGCTGACCCTGTCGCTGAGAGTATCATCTCATAATGCATTTTGTATTTGTATGTCGTTGTAGTATAACAAACTGTATCCAAATACCTACTCATTAGCTGCCATGGATCATTTTTCCATTTTAGATCATTATTTTCTAAAAGAAGTATGATTTTTTTTTTTTGTCATTCATATCATAAACTTCTGTATTTTGTTCATCCACTAATATGCTGGAATAAGTAGGAGGATTATTATCTTTATTTTACTTGGATTTCATAAAATCCATGTACTCTTTGTACATGGTGGTGTATATTCAAACCTTCCATATTTGTTGATGAGCTATAAGCATCAATCAATTTTTTATTTCCCAATTGAGCGAGGATATGACCTCCTCTTCTTCTATTTCCTCGTCCTCCTCTACCCCTAGTAGGGGGCCACGAAGGTCTCATGCCTGAAAACAAAGACATTTATGATTAGTCTAAATATTCTCTAGTAAGAAAATCTGAAAGACTATTATCTTCTCCTTTTTTATAAATTATGTCAAAATCAAATAGTGCTAATAATGCTTGCCATCTAGCAAACATTTGTTTTGAAACATCATGTTTACAGTCTTTATTAATCATAAACTTAGCTACTTGGCAATCAGTTCTAATTATAAATTTCTGATTATAATGATCACCTTGGAATTTTAACACACTTTCACGATAGCTAATATTTCTTTAGCTACTATGGCATAATTTTTTTGAGATGGATTCCATTTCCCAGAATAAAATTGAATTGTATAATGACATTTATTATCAGAACAATACTGGGTAAGAACACCTCCAAATCCTATATATGAGGCATCTGTTTCAACTGTCTTTTCCCAATTTGGGTTTGCCAAAGTAAGACATGGAAGGTTTTTAACCTTCGTCTTTATCCTTTTAACAGGTTTAGTATGATCAGTTGACCAGGCTTTTGGATTTTTCTTAAGCCTATCATATAAAATAGTTGTATCAAGAGCTAAGTCCTTTATAAAAGGTGCTACATAGTTGAGACTACCAAGAAATCTCTGTAATTGAGTTTTATTAGTAATTTCATCAGGAAATTTAGAAGCTAATTCAACAATCCTATTAATAGTACTAATATTACCTTTCTCAATATTATGGCCTAGAAATCTAACCTTAGTTTGAAATAAAGCCATCTTTGGAGCAGATATATCTAAACCATTTTGAATAATAATTTTCTTGAATAAATCAAGATGTTTAAAATGAGTTTCTATATTTTTTGAAAATACAAGAATATCATCTATATAGACAATTATAAAATTAATATAAGATATAAAAATATCGTTCATAATTTTTTGAAATTCAGATGGAGCGTTCTTAAGACCAAAAGGCATGACGTTCCATTTAAATTGACCCATAGGGACATTAAAAGCGGCTTTAAATCTATCTGATTCGCTTATTTGAATCTGCCAATAACCTGATTTCAAATCAAATTTAGAAAATATAATTGCCTCATAAACTCCATCTAATAAATCCTTTTTATTAGGGATGGGGTACCTAATCCATCTTAATGTTTTATTTAAAGGTTTATAATTTATAACCAATACGGGGCACCTCTTTCTTGTTCAGCATGTTTATCAACATAAAAAGTTGTACAAGACCAAGGAGACTTTGAATGCCTTATAAGGCCTTTCTGCAGTAGAGATTCAATCTCTTTTTTACATAATTCCAAATATTCGGAATTCATTTGGCATGGCCTAACTTTAGTAGGAATATTATCCTCATTAAAATCATCTTCATATGAAAGACTAACAACATGATTTTTCCTGTTCCAAAAAGCATTAGGATAATCTCCACAAATATCAATAGAGAATTGATTTTTTAAAATAGCAATTTTATCCTGTAATTTAGGATTCTGTAAAATGGTATCAATTTCAATACTATTAATTTCTCGTTTTATAAAATTCATTTGATTATTTTTTAAAATCATTTTTTTGAGGTTAATTCATTTAACATTCTAGTAAAAGGTTTAGTAATAAATTCTAATTTAAAAGGTTTATTATTCCAAGTACCTATTATTTTTTCATTATCCCAATACGTAAGGGGAAAAATATCATTTATAAAAGATACTCCTAAAATAATTTGTTAGTAATATTTTTAACCAAAACAAAGCTTTGAGGAACACATTGCTTTCCTTTACAAATAAAAGCTTTTGGTAATTTAAACTCAATATCCATTTTACTACCATTTGCATATCTTAAGTTATGAGTCATTTTATGAAAATATCTGAAAGGGAAAAGTCCTTCTTGAATACAATTTAAATCAGCAGCACTATCAATAAGAGCAATAAATTCTTTTTTATAATTATAGTCTATAAGCAGAGTAATTTTTGTATAAAATTTTTGAGAAGTAAATGCTTTTAGGCTTTGTAAAAAATTTCCTTTATTATTTCCAAAGTTTAAATTTTTGAGAAAAATCTAAATTATTAGTTTCCCCTTCCTCTGAAGAGTCTGAGTTATTACTCAGATTTTGTCTAATCTCAAAACTATCTAGCCTTGTTTCAATAATAACATTCTTTTCTTTGAGATGTCTAATATCATCTTTGAGATTATTAATCTCTTCTTTTAAACCATTAATAGTAGTAGGAGAACTTTCAATTTTTCTCCTTTCTAGTAAAAGTTTCTTAACTTCTGCCATGGTATATGAACCTTCTTTAGTTGGTACCTCTTTTTGAATATAATTCTTAGAGGTGGATGCTGTATCATTGATTTTATCAATAATTTGAGCTCTTATCTCAAGATCCTCAATTGTCTGTAAAAGCTCTATGACTTTGTCATTATCAATGACATTAATACTTAATTCTTTATACTGAGAGTAGATCTTATAAAGATCATCTTCTTCTCCATCCTTTTCACATTCCAATCCTTGTTGACAAGGTAGACATTCATCTTCTAAAGACATATAATCTTCTTGGTGAAGTGCTTTTAAATCTTCACTTGTTGAAGAAGGTTCTTCATTGCTACTATATTCTGAATTTGATTTTTCAGAATTAATCATGATTTTATATAAAGAATCCTTAATATTATCATCAATGTCCAGGTTTCTAATTTTTTTCCTGACTCTGCAATCTTTTGCATAGTGACCATATCTTTCACATTTGTGGCAAGTATCTGACTTATCATATCTACGTTTAGATTTATCAAATCTATGATCACTTTTTCTTTCATTTTTTCTTCTTTCTTTTCTTTCTATCCTTTTTCTCTTCCATTCTTTATAATCCTTTTTGGAAGATCTATTTCTAGAAGAATGCTCCTCTTTCTGCTTCTCTTTTCTTTCTTTAGAAGTAGGCTTAGGAATATCTAGAACAAATTGCTCGTAGAATTCTCCTAACTGTTGTCTTTCATTAAGACGATGTCTTTTGATCTGTTGATTCAGCTTAATTTCATTACATAAAGCCAAGCCATCTTGCACACAGGCACTTATCAATTTTCCATAAGTATAATTCTCATAATTAATGCTATGACTATCACCTCTAAGAACCTTCCTTACTCTTTCAACAAAGAGGGATGGTAATCCATCAATAAATTTGAATTTTCAATGAGTGCTATTACACTCTGGAAATTCCATAACCCTGCAAAGGAAAGCATCTTTATATAATCTAAAAGATGTAAGGGTCTTACACCTTAAATTCTGTAATAAAGTTCTGATGGTTTCACTATTATCTGACCATCTTCCTGAAAAGTGTTCTATGATATTCAAAACCAGTGTATAAATTGAATTCTTAATTCTCCTTCACCTTCTTGTTTCACAGCCTGAAGGATCTTATCTTTTTGTTCTTGGTTCAGATAATTATCCCACCAGCCTTTCAACTGGCCTGTAAACCCTGCAGTTATCATTTCTGCAACATTCTTGTCACTATTTTTATAAGTCTTACAGTTAGTACTGTACATCAACATCTTGTGCATAATCGTATAAATTTGTCTATTCGTATAACCATCTATGTTCCATTCATAGATTTCTTTTCAATTGCGATTATTTGTCACAACATATTCTTGTTCTTCTATTAGAATATCTTGTGGAGTTGGCCTAGGATAATAGAACATCCTCTGAACCGGTTTTCTTGCAAAATTTTCTGATATTTTATTAATTTGATCAGAAAATTCCTTATTACCTGCACCACTACTTTCTCCGTCTGAAAGATTATTAATCTTTAAAGGTTTAAGGTTATTACCTTTGAAAGCCTTTTCTAAGAAATTTTATAAATCAGAAAAGTCTTTTAACTTAAAGTCATCAATTTCTGGGGGAGGTTGAATGCTAGGTTGAGCAACTTTTCCCTTTCCTTTATTATCAGTACTCATTTGAGATAAAAGTTTATCTGTTTGCTATATGGCAAGCATTATTAGCACCATTTGATTTTGAGATAATTTATAAAAAAGGAGAAGATAATAGACTTCTAGATTTTCTTACTAGAGAATATTTAGACTAATCATAAATGCCTTTGTTTTTAGGCATGAGACCTTCGTGGCCCCCTACTAGGGGTAGAGGAGGATGAGGAAATAGAGGAAGAGGAAGTCATATCCTCGCTCAATTGGGAAATAGTTCATGGATTTTATAAAATCCAAGTTAAATAAAGATAATAATCCTCCTACTTATTCCAGCATATTAGTGGATGAAGAAAATACAGAAGTTTATGATATGAATGACAAAAGGAAGTCATACTTTCTTTTAGATAATAATGATCTAAAATGGAAAAATGATCCATGGCAGCTAATGAGTAGGTATTTGGATACAATTTGTTATAGTACAACGGCATACAAATACAGAATACATTATGAGATGATACTCTCAGCGACAGGGTTAGCAGAATTACAACATTTTTACCCTGCTAATACCAAGAAAGTTTATAACTTTTCAAAGTTTATTATAAAGAAAATTATTTCTCCAGAAGAATGGGGAATGAGCCCATTGAAAGAAAGGGATTATATCCACTCGGAACAAAGAATTGCAGTAACATACAATTATTGGGATTACATGGATATCTTTAATAAAGCTCTATTATATGAGAATGCTAATAAAAAGCATTCATGGCTCATAAAAATTTGTTCTAATGTGTTTATGCAGGGCAATCCTAATTGGTTTTGCAAGTGGTGGATGTCATACGGTCCTTCCATTAAAATATTACCAGACCAATATGAACAATTATATTTGGAATGGTTAGATATATCCCCAAAGATTATTAGCTTGGAACAAGATAATATCTTTATTGAGGGAATATCAATTATGTACTTTTTTTTATAGAATTCTCAATTCCATGGATTATGAAATGGAATATCGAAGTTAATACTACTTCAGAAGGATTTCCTTGTTTAATGAGAACTTTTTATACAAAGTTCTGAAGTAAATTAATTAATAAAGACCCTGAAGGAAAGATACATGGTCAAGAACTTGTAGATTTAATAAATCAAACTATTGATAATTATCATAACCAGAGGATATCTACGCCTCAAGAAGAAATTAATAGTCCTTTTAAACAAATTGTTAGAAAACTTCAGATGAAAAAGGGAATTATTTCCAAGTTAGAAACAATTGCATTATACATGGAAGAGGTTAAGAAAGATCTAATGAGAAATCTTGACGTAGAAATTGAAGATGATATCTCAATGGCATCAGCAAGTCACACTAATCAGGATGATGAATTGTGCATTTCAAGAGAAGGACAAAGTGATAATATAGAAGAGATTGATATTGATCCTCTCTTCCGAAAATTTCAAGAACAAGTGGAGGAATCCTCCGACAAAGCCACATGCAAGGGTAAGACAAAAGTTTAAAAGTCTAAAGATAAGACCCACCATGATGACAAAGGGGTAAGAGACAAACTACTTTTATAAAGAAAGAATCTACTTTAATAAAGATAGGCATCTTTGAAAAAGATGAGATCGTGGCCATAAATAATTATGTTGGCCACGTGAATTAGTGTGAAGGCCATAGGGGTGTGTCAGCCTTATCGTTTTGTAATTGGCCATTGTAAAGAGTGTGGGCCAGGTTTTTTATTCCTTATGTTTTATTTCCTTCTATATAAGAGGATGTAAGTTTTTAGTTTAGAGGCAGGTTTTAGAACCCCCCCCCCCCCCTCTCTCTCTAAAATACTCTCTCTTGTAATATATTCTAAAGTTTGAATAAAATTTGCAATTTGGTTTGAATAATTGTTGAAGTTCGTCTTCAAGTATTATTATTTTCTTTTATTTATTTCTTCTATTGATATTTAGCCTAATGACAGGCTAAATTGTTGTGTTGAACTATATTACACTATGATTATTATAATTTTAATGGAATTTTAATTATAAGAGATGGTTTGAATGGCCAAAATTAAGGTCTAATTAAAGGAAATTTTAGCATACTATTAAAAGACTATTACGTTGATCCGTTGGATTATCCTGTAAAAAGGACGGACCCAAATGTATCCGTTGGATTATCTTGTGTTGTGGGAGGACCCGATAGAAGACCGTTGGATTACCCTGTGGCGGAACCAGATACGGTGAAAGTCTTTGAGTTACTATGTTGAAAAATTACTTGAATTAGTAAAAGACCCTTACAGTAGGTTGTGCGATCCGTTTAGTTATGGTATCAGAGTCATGGAATTATAGTAATTATAGGTGGTATAGTTCAACACTCTTTTATTTATGAATATCATACGAAAGAAATATACTGTTAAAAACAGTAGAAAAGAAGAATATGATATACCTCAACAATTAGATTTACTTAATAAGTGGACTATTCCTAAAATTTCCCCTAGAATTATATATCAAATGGGAACTTTTGAAAAACTTGGTTTAAAACAAATAGTAAAAACCACGGAAGAAACTATTACTATTGATAATGATCACCAGACTTTTAGACTCATATCTGAAACAGATATTGCCCCTTATAGGGATATTTATAGATTTAAGCATATTGGCTTGGTTCAGGTGGCATTTAAACCCCTTACTTTGCTTGGACTACCTGAAAGTTTTATAGCAGCTTTACGTGATTGTAGAAATCATAATTGGAAGAAGTCTCTAATAGGGACTATTCAAACTAGTCTAGCTTATGGACCAGTTTATTTTAATGTTTATCCTAATTTGCAGATTTCTTTGCAAGATGAGAATTCATTAAGTTCTCTTATGCTAAATGTTAAAGTTCATGGTTATGATTATATGCCTGGTACTGAAGTTTTTTGTATTTGTTATAGAATTTATTATAAACTGTTGCCATTAAATCTTATGTACAAAGTCATTGATTTTAAAAATAAGACTATTTTAATAGAAACTAATTTCGGAAAATCTAGAGTAGTTACTCGAAGACCAATTAAGTGGGAGGAAATTGATTTCCCACAAGAATGGGTGATTGAGGGAGCTACTCCTCTAAAAAAATAATATTAATTAAGAAATTTCAAAAATTGAACAGTTGAATGATGGAACTGTTAAAATAAAGTTTTCTGATTTTATGACAAATAATAAAATTGAAAGAGGTACTATGTCTTCTAGAATTACTAGATCTAATTCTTCATATATATCTCCCTTGGATTATATCGTGCAGGTACCATCTAGGGCTTCTACTTCTCAAATTAGAGAAAATTATAGATGTGAAAATATAAAAATTGATAAATATAATATTGCTAGACCTAGCTCTGATTTAGACATAACTGAATCTGAAATGAATTTCCCAAATGGGTTAAATACATAAAATAGTTTTATGATGACTGACAAACCTATTGATTTTAGTCCTGGTTCCTAGGCAAGAGCAAAGATTGCTAAAGAATTTCAAAAATCCAGATGGAAATCGTTTAGAAAATGGTTTTTCAAAAACTTTAATAAAGAAGAACTATTTCAATTTCAAGAAGAATTTTATAAAGATCTTAGTGAATCAGAAAAAAAATGTTTTAATTGCATTTGTTCCATGGTTTATGTGTAAACATGTTTATAACTATATTTCAATGTTAAAAAAGGATTTTACCTTAAGTAATGAAGAAATTACAAATTCAGTATTTCCGTCATTACAATCCTTCCAAATTAATAAAGATGATAAGATTGTTCATTTTAATGCTTTTTCAAAATTATTTGAAAATGATACTGCTCTAGTCACCTCCTAGCATATTAATCTGATGATAAAAACAACATAATTATACAAATATTTATATGAGCATGTTAGGTGATCATATAGTATCTTTGCATGAAAAAGTTGATAAATTGTTATCTCAAATGAGTATTGATAAGAAAGGAAAGGGAAAAGTTGCTCAACCTAACATTCAACCTCCCCCAGAAATTGATGACTTTAAGTTGAAAGACTTTTCTGATTTATAAAATTTCTTAGAAAAGGCTTTCAAAGGTAATAACCTTAAACCTTTAAAGATTAATAACCTTTCAGACAGAGAAAGTAGTGGTGCAGGTAATAAGGAATTTTCTGATCAAATTAATAAAATATCAGAAAAATTTACAAGAAAACCGGTTCAGAGGATGTTCTATTATCCTAGGCCAACTCCACCGGATATTCTAATAAAAGAACAAGAATATGTTGTGACAAATAGTTACAATGGAAAAGAAATCTATGAATGGAACATCGATGGTTATACGGACAACAAATTTATACGACTATGAACAGGATATTGATGTACAGTACTAACTGTAAGACTAATAAAAATAGTGACAAGACTATTGCAGAAATGATAACTGCAGGGTTTACAGGCCAGTTGAAAGGCTGGTGGGATAATTATCTGAACCAAGAATAAAAAGATAAGATCCTTCAGGCTGTGAAACAAAAAGGTGAAGGAGAAGTTCAGATTTCAGTTTATACACTGGTTTTGAATATCATGGAACACTTTTCAGGAAGATGGTCATATAATAGTGAAACCATCAGAACTTTATTACAGAATTTAAGGTATAAGACCCTTACATCTTTTAGAGTGTATAAAGATGTTTTCCTTTGCAGGGTTATGAAATTGACAGAGTGTAATAGCACTCACCGAAAATCCAAATTTATTGATGGATTACCATCCCTCTTTGCTGAAAGAGTAAGGAAGGTTCTTAGAGGTGATAGTCATAGCATTAATTATGAGAATTATACTTATGAAAAATTGATAAGTGTTTGTGTGCAGGAAGATTTGGCTTTATGTAATGAAATTAAGCTGAATCAACAGATCAAAAGACATCGTCTTAATGAAAGACAACCGTTAAGAGAATTCTATGAGTAATTTGCTCTAAATATTCCTTAGCCTGCTTCTAAAGAAAGAAAAGAGAAGCATTCTTATTGGAAGATCTATTTCTAGAAGAATGCTTCTCTTTCCTTTCTTTAGAAGCAGGCATAGGAATATCTAGAGCAAATTGCTCGCAGAATTCTCCTAACTGTTGCCTTTCATTAAGACGATGTCTTTTGATCTGTTGATTCAGCTTAATTTCATTACATAAAGCCAAACCTTCCTGTACACAAGCACTTATCAATTTTCCATAAGTATAATTCTCATAATTAATGCAATGACTATCACCTCTAAGAACCTTCCTTACTCTTTCAGCAAAGAGGGATGGAATCCATCAATAAATTTGAATTTCCAATGAGTGCTATTACACTTTGGCAATTCCAAAACCCTGCAAAGGAAAACATCTTTATACAATCTAAAAGATGTAAGGGTCTTATACCTTAAATTCTGTAATAAAGTTCTGATGGTTTCACTATTATCTGACACATCTTCCTGAAAAGTGTTCTATGATATTCAAAACCAGTGTATAAACTGAATTTTGAACTTCTCCTTCACCTTCTTGTTTCACAGCCTGAAGGATCTTATCTTTTTGTTCTTGGTTCAGATAATTATCCCACTAGCCTTTCAACCGGCCTGTAAACCCTGCAGTTAACATTTCTGCAATAGTCTTGTCACTATTTTTATTAGTCTTATAGATAGTACTGTACATCAACATCCTGTGCATAGTCGTATAGATTTGTCTATCCGTATAACCATCTATGTTCCATTCATAGATTTCTTTTCCATTGTAACTATTTGTCACAACATATTCTTGTTCTTCTATTAGAATATCTTGTGGAGTTGGCCTAGGATAATAGAACATCCTCTGAACTGGTTTTCTTGTAAATTTTTCTGATATTTTATTAATTTGATCAGAAAATTCCTTATTACCTGCACCACTACTTTCTCCGTCTGAGAGATTATTAATCTTTAAAGGTTTAAGGTTATTACCTTTGAAAGCCTTTTCTAAGAAATTTTCTAAATCAGAAAAGTCTTTTAACTTAAAGTCATCAATTTCTGGGGGAGGTTGAATGCTAGGTTGAGCAACTTTTTCGTTTCCTTTCTTATCAATACTCATTTGAGATAAAAGTTTATCAACTTTTTCATGCAAAGATACTATATGATCACCTAACATGCTCATATAA